>OU896715.1:46941969-47541969 GCA_918026855.4 Phaedon cochleariae
TGCATAAAAGTGAACTTTCATGATCCAATTTCACTTGCCAAAATGCTTGACTTGCACCTAACTTCGAGAAATATTTTGCATTCGTTAATTTTGAGATAATTTCGTCAGTTGTGGGAAGAGGAAAAAAAAGTCTCTTTTTATTGCCCGATTTAAATGTTGTGGGTCCATACATATTCTTAACTCGCCATTTGGCTTCTGTACTAGCACAAGTGAACTAACCCAGTCAGTAGGTTCATTTACTTTAGTTATTATATTTTGTTCTTCTAATAAATTTAAGTGAATTTTCAATTTATTGTGCAATGCAAAAGGTACTTTGCGTGGTGGATGTATTACTGGCTTGATGGAATCGTCAATTTCTATGTGATATTGTTTACATTTTATTGTGCCCATTTTACCAAAAACGTCTTTATATTCATTTTTCATTTCATTATAGTTGAGAGAGCATTTGTCTGAAGAACCAATGAATTTGAGTAATTTCAACCTTTCACAGTCTGTTTTTCCTAAAATGGCAGGGGAATTTGTATTATTTGTGACGTAAAATGTGACATAATCATTGAAATCGTTCATTTCGCACTTCAATGTACATTTACCTAATATTTCTATGGGTAACCCTGTATATGTTGAAATTCGTGCTTGACTTGGTGATAGCATTTTTGTATCAATGCCTAGCTCATGTAAGTACTTTATTGATATCACGTTAACTTGTGCACCACTGTCAAGCTTGAATTTTATTGGAGTACCATTATGTACATTTATGATAGTACTCCATTCGTTTTTATTTTCATACTTATTCACAGCAAAAATGCAATCTATAATAAAATCTTCATCGCTGTCATCCTCGGCATGCATGTCTAAGTTGACTTCGTAGACAGATCTACAGCACTTCGCCCAGTGATTCAGCTTTCTGCATTTTGCACACCGCGCACCATAAGCCGGACATTCATTTACACTATGCACTGTGGAACAATTTCGGCACTTGAAACTTTTGTTTTCACTACCGGAACTTCCTCGTTGACTATTGTATACTTTGTTGTTTTGGTCTGATCTCGATCCCCTGTATTTAGATGTGGATGCTTGAGAAGAGCCGAAAGAACTGAACGAATGACCTCGTGTTTGATTATCACTTCTATGATCATTTCTGGAACCATATCTGTTCACTCTGTGTAGATTTAAATTCTGCATTGAATGAGAGGATGTAGTTATATCTTCGAGTTGACTTTTAGTTTGTTCTGATGTGCGACACATGTCGATAGCTTTCGATAATGTTAGTGATTTCGTTTGCAGCAGTCTGTCTTTCAAGGAGATATCCTTGATCCCCAATATCAAACGATCCTTAATTAAACTATCACAAAGATCACCAAATTCGCACGTGGAACTAAGATCTCTGAGTTCAGTCACATAACTTTCTATGGATTCACCTTCTTTCTGATTTCGGAGAAAGAAAATGTGACGCTCATAGGTAGTATTTTTTTGTGGCTCGAAGTAATCGTTGAATTGTTTCATTATTTCAGTGATATCCCATTTTCTTCTCTTCGGAATCAAACTTGAAATTATTATACACTCTAAGTGCTCGATCACCCACTATAGACAGCAATATCGATGCTTTAAATTCTGAAGATTCTTTTGCTGATTTAGTAGCCTTAATGTATAATTCGTATTTTTGCTTGTAGAATTTCCAATTTTCACTCAAACTGCCTTCCCATGCCATTGCTGCCGGTGGAGCGATAGCTAAATTCATCGTTGTTTCTCTCGATTGTGTGGTTTCACTTCTGTTGACTATTTCGTTCGGCATTTGCACTTGATGATTTGCTCACAAATGGACTTATTGCAATTAATTGGAACACGTAGGTTTAAAATTTATGAAGTTACCGAACCGACTGCGCCATGTTCTGTTTTTGATAGGTAGTTGGAATAAAACATGCCATTGCTGGAACAAAACTGAAATTTTATTCTTGCTATCCATTTGCGGTGCCTCCGCGACGGAATAAGAAATTGATACAAAAACTAAGAAATAAATGAGCATAAAGCTATCCATACACCACAATGATCATATAGCTATCCCTACACTACTATGATCATGACACTACGCAGAATATGAAGAGTGGGTCATGGAAGATAAACAAATGTCTAATATCAACTTGTCAACAAATATCAAAATTATACTTATAGAGGCAGTGTAATTGGTGTTTATTGCACACACAAGTGAGACCTAAAAACTATCAAAATGCCTTTTACAAATGATGAAGCCGTTGATATGATTGCGGTATATTTTGAATGTCTTCAAAATGCGGCATTGGTCCAAAGAGTATATACAGAGCTCGATATCCAAATCGGCGTTTACGCGATGCGAGAATTTTTCAGCGTTTATACTGGCAGCTTTCGACCAACGTTGCGATGACACTCGGCTAGAACAACTGAAGACAATATTATTAATGTCGTAGAATACGTGAAATTGAATCCCCACGTTAGTACGAGAGCAATATGTCTCTCGCGTTGGGTATATCACGTACTACTATTCTAAACATTCTAATGGATCATAGGTGAGTGTTTATGTCGCTAAAAATACTACTTTACATGTTTTATAATGTGTTTGTTATTTCAAAAATTTTAGACTGCACCCATATCATATTGTTTTACATTAAGCATTGAATGACGAAGACTTCGACCGACGGATAGATTATTGTCATTGGATGTTGGGCATGATTAGGGAAAATAGGGAATTTTTATCTGAAATTCCCTGGACGGATGAGGCCACATTCAGAAAGATGGAAACGTTGATTTGCATAATATGCATTATTGGTCTGACAACAATCCTCGCTGGTTGCGCGAGGTCCAACATCAAGGCCATTGGAGTCTCAATGTGTGGGGTGCCATCCTGGTCGGAACTATCATTGGTTTATTCGATCAATCACTAAATGGTGTCGTGTTTCGTGATTTTCTGGTAAACGAATTGCCTATTTTATTAGAAGATGTGCCCTTGCATTTAAGGCAAAATATGTTTGTGCAACTAGACGGTTGCCCATCACATTTTTCAATCAATGTGCGCGAACATTTCGATCATATATATCACCAGAGATGGATTGGACGAGGAAGTCTATTTCCTTGGCCACCCCGATCCCCAGACTTGACCTGTTTGGACTTCTATCTATGGGGTCGGTAAAAAGATATAGTTTACCAAATTCCAACAACAACGAGAGGTGACATGAAAATACGAATATATATTGCCATTCGTAGCCTGTCAAGAAAAGAAATTGAAGCTGCTGTAATGTCCACGCATGAGCGGCTCCAACAATGCATTGAGTGTGATGGTAGACAGTTCGAACATTAGTATTATATCAAAATCGGTCAACTAAGAATACTTAAATCATTTGAGAACTATAAAATCATGAAATTTTATCATTTATTCTTGAAAAAAAGGAAATAATCAAGAATAGATTGGTGTGATAGCGTCTTTTCGAAATTTCGTAAGTAACTAAATTTTCTTTCTTTGATATTTTAGGCTAGGAATGAAATATCGATGTACGGTTTCTACTAGCCTATTTGGGTATCATGTCGCTAGATTTTTATGTAAAAAAAGTCATATTATTGCATATTCATTTTTAGAGAATTTTGCAGTTTTCTATTATCATATCAAAAAATGCCCTCTAGCGGCATCACAAAAAATTAGACATATCACAGGTGGGATGGGTTTGATGAAGCAATTTATGCTTGTTCCAACGAGACCGAGCTTGTTGAAATCCGTTCAGTCGTTTAGGAGTTAGAGCTGTTTATTTTAAAAAACATTGAAATACCCCCCACCACTTCATTTCAATAGTGAGTCAAAAAGTGTAGAACAAAAATTACTCTAATGAAGCTCAGCTTTCAAAAACATAAATATTTTTGAAACATTTACTAGGTGGAGTTCAATGAAAAATCACTTTGAATGTTATAGATGACGGTTACGCCCCCTGGAGGCCATCTTGGAAACCTGGAAATGATTTTTAGTATTTTCTTTTAGCCACTTCGGTCATAGTATTTTTCACCGCAAGTCTCTAAGACGAATATCTTCCAAAATACAGCACTTTGCATTCTTATCTGGCCACCCTTTACATATGTTATACTGCGGCGATTGGTCTCGAACGTCAAAATCGGTAGAGCTGGGCACTCAATATCGATATTATTTGAGTATGTACATATGTTAAACTTTTTTCTTGTGATACCTATTAGTACCGAAATAAGGCGCATGCGCCTATGTGCTGATGAGTAAAAAACATTTATTGGCGAGATCTACCCACCCTTACATTTTGGCACAATAGTTTCGGAACACCCTGTATATTTGGAATGCCAGGAGATGTGAAAAACCTAAACAATTTTGTGCATGAAACAGTATCTCTCATTGTACCTGATTTCAATGATAATGGCCAGTTAAACTCACACTGCCTAATAAAATGGATGTTGATATTCTCATTGAAAAAAGCAGACAACTACAATCAGATGACAAGTTTAACACAGGGTGTTTCAGATTTGAATGTACATACCATACCTGCAGGTTGGGGACACTTTGATGGATTCAAATTACCCCCATTGTTGTTTCTATATATTCCGTCTTTTATAACGGAGATACAGGGCGATATCTTGATTTTAGCAAAATCATCTGGTCATAATTTTTCAACCACTTTGTTTAATCTACTCATACTTGGTAGGAATATTCTACTCATATTACCCATCGAAACTCAATGGAAATCGGGATCAGAATCCAGGTCCGTCCTAAAGAAAAAACATAAAACTTCTTTTATTTCAAAAACAGAACTCTCTATGGCAAAATGTTGTGGATCTGTTTGGATATTTGAGAAGAGCAGAAAAGAAATTAATAATGTGACCTTCATTCACGAGTGCGCATCTAATTTAAAAGATGATTTTTTATTATTGTTTGGAATATTCAGCTCCATTTCGAGGCATTTTTATTGAACTCGTATCAATTCAGAATTCAATTTTGAAACAGAATAATAACAGTCTTCAAAGTTCAACATCATCAGAGCCAAATTAGGTGAACTATGGGCGCATTTCATTCTTCACTATTAATTCTTAAGCTGAGGTGAAGTAGGCTATGCAAAAATTCTAATATTCTGCCAATTCATAACCACTAGTATTATACTATTGGTATCGTTGAGATGATTTTTGGTCCTTGTATTGTGGTGTTACATTTCAAAGTGTTTATGATTATGCCTCAGCACAATAACCTTAACGTTACCAATAATTGACGTTAAGATTATTGTATTGAGGCATAAATTCATTATGAGCACTTTGAAATGTAACAACACAATACAAGCACCCACAATTATCTTAACGTTACCAATAATATCACATTTGTGATCAAAAACTGTCAGAATATTAGGATTTTTTGCACAGCCTACTACACCTCAGTAATGAATAAGATGAGCTCTCGATAATTTTTGAAATTATAGACAATTAATTCTGTCGAACGAACAAATCTATCGATAGTTCAACTGATTCAATTCTGATGATGTTGAACTTCACAGACTGTTATTAATTTTGTATTGTACATGTATTTTGAATAATTGAATGCCTCTATATCGAGCTGAATATTCCAAAAAATAATAATAAAACATTTGTCAAATTGGATGCGCGCGCGAGATAAGAAGGCCACTTTAGTAATTTTTTGTTCGCTCTTTTCGAATATCAAAACAGAACGAAATTTTGTCATACATAATCTTGTTTTTGCAATAATAGAAGTTTTCTGATTTTCCTAAGACGGACCTGGATTCTGATCTCGATTTTCATACAGTTTTGATGGTTAATATGAGTGGAAATTTTTCCCAAGTATGAATAGATTATACAAAGTGGTTCAAATATTATGACCAGATGAAGATTTTGCCAAAACCAGAATAATGTCCTGTCTCTCAGTTATAAAAGGGCGTAGACACATCAATGAGGAATGAACCATCAAAGTGTCCTCTATATCTACAGGTATTGTATGAACATTTGAATCCGAAACACCCAGTATATTAGATCAGACCGAATACCTATGCAGCGTGAGCACTACCTCAATCTACGCAGGGAAAGAGTTTGGTGCGTAGCGCGATGCCCAATTCCCACAATGCCCAATTCGAACGATGCCCAATTTCCACCATGCCCTTCATGTCGACGATTACGAAGATTGCCGTAGAGCGCAACGTTGCCAGGTTATGAGAAGCATTCAGAAAACACAACATTCTCATAATGTCCACTTTCCATAGATTCCCACGATGCCCAATTCCTACGATGCTCAATTCCTACTATGCTCACCTTCCTCGGATTTCCACCATGCCCACTTTTCAGATATTCCCACGATGCCCAATTCCCACGATACCCAATTCCCACCATGCCCACTTTTCATACATTCTCACGAAGCCCGATTCCCACGATGCCCAATTTCCACGATGCCCGATTCCTACAATGCCTAATTCTCACCATTCCCACTGTTCATACATTTCCACGATGCCTAATTCTCACCATGCCTACCTTCATCATGATGGAAATCCAAAGAAGGTGGGCATGGTGGGAATTGGGCATCGTAGGTATTGGGCATTGTGAGAATATATAAAGAGCGGACTTGGTGGGAATCCAAGGAAGGTGGCCATGGTGGGAATTGGGTATCCTAGGAATTGAGCATCGTGAAAATACATGAAAACTGGGCATGAATCCATGGAAGGTGGGCACGGTGGGAATTAGGCATCGTAGAAATTGGGCATCGTGAGAATCTATAAAAAGTGTGCATGGTGGAAATTTTGTGTTTTCTGAATTTTTCTCTTGATCTGGCAACGTTGCGCTCTCCGCGTATCTTCGTAATCGTAGACATGAAGGTGGGCATCGTAGGAATTGGGCATCGTGGGAATTGGGCATCGTGGAATGCTCCCAATGAGTTGACCTCTATGAGCCAGGTGAAGGTATAGTTTTGCCAGTCAACATCGAAACGGATTTCTACCAAAGACACCTACCAAAACTACAAGGAGGAGCTTAACTTAAACTAAAACCCATACTCATTCTATGAAAGTGTCCTTACAAATGAACATTAGATCTTTGTTGTCACTGAAAGTTTGCTACATGATGGAGTGTTTGATTCGGAACTTTTTCCTTATAATTAGGTTGCCTATCAAAGAGATCGTACGACTGAAACTCACGGTGGTGGACGAATACAATAGTTATTTTCCTAACAAGTGCGGAAAGTGATTCTTTCCCGCACGCGACTGCTGTTGACACGAACGACGCGAAGCGGAGTTCGGGCAAGCAGTCGAGTGCGGGAAAGACACTTTCCGCACGAGTTAGGAACAATATTTTTTCTACAAGCGTAGGAAATTGATTGATTTGTTCAATTTATTATTCATGCATATAGGAACAACTAACAAGAGAAATATATTCTCTATCTACTGATTATTATACTAATAGCTATTGTGAACTTACAGTTTGACGCATTATGTAGGTTCATTGCGGAAGCCAGCAGGCCCATAAGGTGTTTGGTCTCTAGGTTTCAGAAACTTCTTGATAATGAGCCAAAAATACTTCCTTCTTTATTCGGTATTTTCATTTCTTTATTGTTGCACCATTCAATAAAACGCGTGTATAGCTTCTCATACCTTTCTTAAGACTTCCTTGGCAATAACGCATCTGTATCGCATCGCTATAGCTGGAAGTTCTTGATCAGATTTTGGCAATTCCACTTAATTGAAAATGACAGTAACGCTGTGTCTGTCACTTCGACAATTGAAAACTCATTTGAAGTTTGATTGGTATAACAACAATAATCGTTTTCCATCAGATTGATCCAAATCTACAAGGGGATTTTTATAATAATCAATTTCAATTTTTCAATATTTCTTAATTTTCACTATGAATAGTGCAATTTGATGGATGATTCTGAACATACATACTTGATACTGCAACAAACAAACTTTAAACTCTCATATTCCATCACCTTCAACTAATATTTTGCGATATTATCATATCTTTGTTTTCCCGCACTAGTGTGGAAAATTTTTTCCCATACTGTTGCGGGAAAATGACACTTTCCGAACTAAATTGCATGCGGGTATAGGGTGAATCACGCACGCTTGTAGAAAAAAGATGTATTGCCCATTTGTGAAAGAATCTGACGATAACTATCAATTATTTTTCGTAGTACAAGTGTATATATACTTCTGGATTCTACTGAATAGTTTGGAGTATGACAATATTGGAAAATTTAGAATACATCAACAAGACTGTCATTATTGGTGATTTTGATACAACAACAGCTTTCTTGATTGAGTGATCTTTCAACAGACCTCTTTTGTGATGTGATGATTGATGATCCATTAGTGCCAATCGATCCTCATCATCCAGCTCTCTTGGTTAAACTATCAACACGGATTGGTAAACAACAAAATTTTACTTCTTATGTCAGACGTTATGATTTTCATCGTATCGACACGAATAATTCATACCTGCTTAGTCTTAGTGAGAATGACTGGAATGAAGCAGGAGGATCTTTTATTGGTGTACATGATGCAAGAGAGTCTTTTGTCAATTGATGAATCTGTACCATTAAAATATGCAAGTCATATAAATATCTAAGTTGGTATAACAAAGAACACATTTTGCTCATAATCAGAATGAAAAATCACTACCCGAAGGAGTATAAAAAACCCAAATTATTATTACATGACATGATTTTTCATCGGTGCAAAATCTTCTTATCGAATGCAATGCTGATATGGAGAAACTTCTCCTTATTTCTAGAACTATGTAAATTCAAAACACCATAAGTCTCGAAAATGTATATTCTCAGATATATTCATGAACACAAAAAGATGGATATATATTTAAAGAAATACATTGAGAATTCGCATTCTCCATGTGATGAAAATATTGATTCTTTCTCGGTTTATTCAACAGAAAACAACTACTTTCCTGGCTATATGTCACGACGAATATTGTATTACATCTATTGATTACACACGATAAGAATTTGAAAACAAAATCTTCTGAAGTAGAGAATTTGCATTCTCCTTCATATAAAGATATGTATATATAATAACATTCTGAATATTCAACAGAAAACAACTACTTTCCTGGCTATTTGCCACGTCGAACATTGAATTATATTCGTTGAATAAACCGAGAACGAATTAATATTTTCATCACATGGAGAATGCGAATCCTCAATATATTTCTTTATATATTTATATATATCAATTTTTTTTGTGTTCATGAATATATCTGAGAATATTCTTTTTCAATACTTCCACCCAATCAATGTGATCAAACTCGAACGATTTAAACTGGTTATTTTTATAGACCTCAATCGAAGATTCGTGATTAGGGTGTCTCAATTCAGAATTTCTTTTTACGTCCTGTATGATGAATATCAATTTATCATACATCCAAAAACTATAAGTCTCGAATAGGTACCAGGCCATGTTAGGTTAGGTTATATATCATTATTATCATTATTAAGATTGACAAAATTGTCACTACCTTCTTTGAAATTCTGTAGAATACGAATGTGCAAGAAAATATTTAGGGTGCCATTTAAAAAAAAACATAAGTTTGTATTTATTTCGGTAGAACCAGAAATGGAATGTATGATGCTAATTATGTTTGCTGATATTATTTTCCATACAGATTCTTTTACTTGAAATTAATTATTTGATTTTATGAACTAATGAACTGGCTTCTAGGTAATCTGGTAAATATATTTCAATTTAATCCAGTTTGCTTGTCATTCCGAATCCGAATGATTTTTTTTTTTCAAGAAACTCAACACTCTTCTGGAACAGGTGTGGTCTCGCTCATCAGAACCCGAATTATTTTCCGTGTTGTAATTGTATCTCCGCATCAGCGAGTAGAACTAGAGTCTAGGGCTAGCATCTTCTGAGGAGGCGAACGTACCTTGGCTAACAGAATTCCTCTAAATGCGCGCCAATATATTGTTTGTTTTGAAAATATCTATGTGGGGATTAGAATTTTGAATCATTTATGAATATAGAGAGATCCGTATATTGACAGCAATGAGAGCATACAGAGAAAGTAGAATTAAAATATTTTATCTGGGCAGTAACTTGGGGAAGAAAATGCTTTTTGGTTTGCAAAAATTGTGATAGATTGTTTTTTCTGTGACGGGAAAAATGTTTGGCATTTAATCTCTGTTAGCAGGTTATGAAATGTCACGTTTCATAAATAACTCTTTTTCCGTGGGAAAAAATTGAGTACTTTTTTCCCGGATGAATATCAAATATATATACACTGTTGAAGAGTCAATAATACCGTCTCCTTTTATCTTTCATTCGACTTCGCGACTACGTATATTACTAAACAACCACTAAATTCGGAATTTCTTGAAATCAAATCACATCAGAATTAGACTGACAGAAGTGGCATCAGATATTTGATTAATTCAAAAGAATGATAAAGATGCCTACAACGCAGATGTCCCTACTGTTAAAAACTTAAAATTTCACGTCGATAATTTTCAGATTTCAAAATGATGTAATATCTTCTCAATATTGATTCGTCCTTCCTTCTGTCACAGAATAAAAAAGTGTATTATACACGGGAAAAATATTAGATTTTAGCTCACGGTTTTTTCTCTCCCTCCGCTACGCGTCGGGAGACAACACAACCTTGAGCTAAAATCTACTACTTTTTTCCCTTGTATAATAAATAACTATTCTTTAGACTCCTGCTGATGTTAGGCGATGTACAGGGTGGCCAACTAAGAATCCAGAGTTCGATACCTCTGTTGTCTTGAGAGATACAAAAAAAGTTTTGCATTCAAATTAAAGTAATAACCGAGCTTCACATTTCAAAATTTCTTTGGAATACACAGGGTGTTCCGTAAGGTCACAGCACATCAAATCTATGTTATTTTCATTGGAACACCCTATATTTTATTTCATTTTTGAATTCTCCCTGAAGATCTGATTTCAACGACCCATCATACTTAGGGTCTAGCAGTAAAAGTTACTGACATATAGGGTGTGCAAAATCAAGATTTTTCAAGTTCAGGATCTTTTTCTGTCAAAACTGTTCATTATTCGTCAAAGCGGTTTACATGTCTCTATCTCAACTTTTCACTCACTATCAATTGACATTTAATTGAAACAAATTATAAATTTAGATTTTTGACCTCCTTGTATCAATTTCAATTGATCACCAATTGATAGTGAGTGAAAAGTTGGGATAGGGACATGTAAACCGTTTTGACGAATAATGAACAGTTTCGACAGAAAAAAATCCTGAACTTGGAAAATCTCGATTTTGCACACCCTATATGTCAGTAACTTTCACTGCTAGACCCTAAGTATGATGGGTCGTTGAAATCAGATCTTCAGGGAGAAATCAAAAATGGAATAAAATATAGGGTGTTCCAATGAAAAAAACATAGCTTTGATGTGCTGTGACCTTACGGAACACCCTGTGTATTTCAAAGAAATTTAGAAATGTGAAGCTCGTTTATTACTTCAATTTTGATACATAAATTTTTCTCGTATCGAACTCTGGAGTCTTAGTTGGCCACCCTGTACATATATTTGAATCAAAAAGTTGTTACTATAACTAGTTGTTCCTAACAATGTGTGGTGTATAGGTGTATAGGTAATTAATAATATGAAGTATTGTTGTTTTTGTAGGACTGGATATAGGTATTATCAGTAGTAATACTATAAGTAGGTACTTCGCAAAATATTTGGGTTATACATCGATAACTTGATGCAAAATTACAAAGAGTACCAGTTTGACAGTTGAAATACCGCGAAGCAGGAGGATAATTCTGTTGAACTGACACGATTTGTAATTATGCAGGAAAGTTTCAGATGTGGGTACATGAATTTCAACAAGGAAATTGAAAGACACCAACCAGTGATTCAGCATAGGCCTGGGAAAAAAAATATCGATGAATATATCGATATATCGAATAACAATAAATAATTTGAAATATATCGATATATCGACATATCGATAACTATCGATTTTTTTTCAACATAATCACGATGTTCTGAATATTCGAGGAAGTTCTATCGCTTTAATGTTAACGAAATTGTGTTGCTGTAGGGCATTATAACTTTTGTCTGGATATCACAAAAGCTTCTGGGAGTCACATAATTAAAATGAGTTTAATTTTACCAATATGTTGAGACAAAATTTATAGTTATCGATATGTCGATGAATTTATAATCCATATATATATCGACGATTATTAATATACTAACATTTCGATATATCGATCAATCGATAGTTATCGATATATCGATCAATCGATAGTTATCGATATAAAGATATTTCGATACTTATCGATATATCGATATTTCGATACTAATCGATACATAGGTATATCGAACTTATCGATATGTTTTGACTTATCGATGATCGATATGTGAAATCCAATATCACCCAGCCCTAGTTCAGTATCAAAATTGAATCGAGTTAAAATCTAATCCCCTATCCTCATCATTATTTTCCTGTGAACTTGTTTCAAAAATATTTATTGGTTGGTCCTCTGGTCACAGTTTAATAAGCTGTACTCATCCATTGGAATCCTGAAGGACATAATTCTAGTTCGAAAGAGCCTCTTTCTCCACTTGAATATTTTTTGAGATATTATGTGCCGGACATAATGTTTAAAGAAATGGCTACTTTCACCAATATTCATGCACTACAAAACAACATCAACTTTCGGCCTTCAACTGCATCAGAAATAAAGATTTTTGATTGCCCTACATATATATAATGATTGGCTGCTTGAATAAATTTCCACGAATTCGAATGTACCGGGAGGAATCATTGCGAATCTATGCATTTATAGAAAATATGTCTAGAGATAGATTTTTTCGACTATAAGAACGTGCCTCCATTTTGCAAATAATCTGGAGAAACCTCCTGGAACAACTGATTAATTGAATAAAGTTAGACCACTCATAGAATCAGTTAGGAGGAGATGTAGAGGACTTCATGTTGAACGTCAACTATCAATTGATGAGCAAATGATTCTTTTCACAGATACTCTTGGCATAAAACAATATATCAAAGGTAAACCATGCCCATTGGGCATCAGAGTATATGTTTAATGTGGAATCAGTGGTCAAGCATATAACTTCTTGTTTTACCAGGAAAAAAACATGAATGAGCGATGAAAATATACAGAAGTTTGGTCAAGGATCTAGTGTAGTACTCCTAATAATCTAGAGCTGAAGATGAAGAAGACTTTAGCTGCAGGCACCATACGGATAAATAGATTTTTTCATCCTCCAGTCACCAGTGACAAAGAAATGAAGAGGCAAGAAAGGAAAATTTCTGAAGAAGTTGTGAGTAAAGATGGCATTGTACTCGTCATATGGTTAGATAATAGAACTGTCTGCCTTGTATTAAACTAACTAGGAAGAGGAACAGAAGATAAAGCAAAGAGGTGGGAAAAAAAGAACAGCCAATATGTAGATATAAATCGACCCGAAATGGTCAAGCGATATAATCAGTGCATAGGTGTTGATCTGCTAGATCAATTGATAAGCTTGTATAGAATATTCTTGAGATCTAAAAAATCGACCCTACGGGATATAATGCATATAATTTATTTTGCTCTGGTGAATAGTTGGATAGAATACAAGAAAGACTGTAAAGCGAACAACATTCCCGAAAAAAATATAATGGACTTACTGGAATTCAGGATGCGAGTTGCCGAAACTCTTATCAAATTTGGAAAACCTGCTGACCCCAATGTGAGAGGTAGACCTTCAACATCATCTTCCACATCGGATTCTCCGGTGCTTATTCGAAGGCGATTGGAGAGCCGTCCTCTTCACGAAATTCAATCAGATATGGTAGATTATAGGCCAAATTTTGACGGCAAAAAGAGTCCCCCAGATGCCAGAAAGAGGGAAGTCAAGGAAGAAAACATGTTTTTTGCGATAAGTGTCAAGTCCATCGCATCTATGTCTTCTGAAGAATAGATATTGCTTTTTAGATTTCCATAGATAGTGAGCTTATTAAGTTATAAAATAAATCTCTTTGTATCCAAAATATATTTTTTATATTTCCATTTCGTACCATAGGTAGGTACATATAAATGTACATGCTGCTGAAGAAAAAATGTGATGAAACAAAACATCAAAACACACATGAACGTGCTCGGGGAAGTTCTCTCAACAAAATATTTTTTTTCTGTAACCGACACAAAAGTCGTCCATTTTGATACCAAAATTAGCTCACAAATTGACGTTTCTATGACTGACAGAAAAATAGGTTTGTTGCTAGGCAACATATTTAGTTCCTATAGGAGCTAAGGTTGAACTTTAGTTCCTAGGAGTTGAAGTTGAACTTTAGCTCCTAGGAACTAAAAACGATGTACTGGACGTCGTTGGTTATTTGGGTTGAGACGCATACCTGATTTGTTTCCGATTTCGGCAGATTTGGCATTTCATACCGATGCTGGAGATATGAATAAACCTTATTATAGTTAAGTATTGGAATTATATACACATCTCAGTTAAGTATATTTGTTTCGATCAGGGAACCATTCAAGATTCAAATACTTGCTTGATCTGTATTTCATTCGATATTCTCGGGATGGATAACTTGTTTTTGAATAATCACGACAAGCAATAGTTTTTTTGTCTCAAACAACGATACTGTTTAGCTTCATTTGATAATCAAGTCAAACAAAGGGTAGTATGGAGAGGAATAAATTATCGCTATTATTATTGTTGATATGCTCACTAACCTAACATTTTCCACTTCTTGTTCCTATAGCTGGCACTGGCGCGGTATTTGCCATTAGAGCACCTGGTCCATACACAGATATATGTCACTCTGTGGTTGTATTTATATTGAAGCCACAATTCGAACATCCTTGAGAATTGAATAAACCTGCTGTTAATGGAGGTAGAATATTCTCACCACACGGATTATTTGTCAATATTTGTTGCATTGCATACAGGGTGTTGCGAAATTCGACCGACAACACTTGACAGGTGATAGCCCTCGTGATATCATCATCACTGAGATAGGGACATACGGTCTTCATGTGTTGAGTTCTCGAGATACAGGGCGTTAAAGTTCAGAAATAAAAATAGTTGTTTCGCAATATCTCAAGAATACTTGAATATAATGCATTCAAGTTCGGTATATGGTTTCATCTTTGAATGGGTAATTTTTTGACCAGGAAGCCATTCTGGACATTTTATCTAGTGGTGCCCTACAGGGGGTTGTGGCAACTTTTCCTCCCATATTTTCTACGCCACTGATTAAATTTCGATTATTTCCAATTCCTCGAATTCATTGTTCAATTTTGTTCAGAAAATGCATCACCTTCAACTGAGCTGAAATGAACAGTTTTCGAGATATTCGACCCAAAATAGAAGATTGCATAGTAATATTTCATCATTTTCAGTAGTAGAGAATTGCAAAAATATTTTTCTGGTGTTGAGTAGATTAGATACTATTCAGATCTCATTCTATAGCTGAACAGTAATAGTTATTCCACGCATAAAGAGAAAACACAATTTTTTGTGATTATCTACTACTGAGGAAGATGAAAATTTACTATGCAAACTTCTATTTTGGGTCGAATATCTCGATAACTGTTCATTTTAGCTCAGTTGAAGGTGATGCATTTTTTCAACATAATTGAACAATCAATTCGAGAAATTGGAAATAATTGAAATATCATTAGTGGCGTAGAAAATATGGGAGGAAAAGTTATTACAACCCTCTGTAGCGCACCTCCGGATAAAATTCTCGGAATGTCTTTCTGGTCAAAAAATTGACCATTGAAAGATGAAACCATATATCGAATTTGAATGCATTATATTCAAATTCTCTTGAGATATTGCGAAAAAACTATTTCAATTTCTCAACTTCAACGCCCTGTATCTCGAGAACTGAACACTTGAAGACCGTATGCCCCTATCTCAGTGATTATGAAATCACCAGGGCTATCACATGTCAAGCTTTGTCGGTCGAATTTCGCAACACCCTGTATACATATGGCACGGCATAGGTGGTTACTTCACATATTTATTTGAGTTAATTGTTTCGGTTGCAGAAAAAATTGCATGTTTCATTCGGATCGAAAGTGACTTTGTTCGACTCGCAAATTTTGCCTCCGCTCGGCTTCGCTGAACGCTCCGCCTCGCAAATGCAAAATTCGCTTGTCAAACAAAGTGTCACTTTTGATCCTAATAAAACAATCTACTATTATGCATGACAATCAATACAGATCTGAAGCGCGTCTCTTTGCGTCCTGTCTCAAGATGTCTGCGCATGCCCATGAGGCAATGTGACATCAAAACGTTTTAGATTTCCAAGAAATAGTAAAAGATTGCATCTCTCACATGACAGTATCTTTTACTGAAGAATACTTGAATTATTACTTTGTTTGACATATGCAACACTGCGTTCTCTCCTCTTCGAAGAATTTTATCGTGTCCGCTGAGACATCGAACTTCAACTTTCAGAAAGCTGATGTTTGATGGCTGAGGTGTCCGCTGTCGGCCCTCGGATAGATTCGCCTCCTCAGAAGGTGCTTGCCCTAGACTCTAGTGCGAGTAGATCATTGTTTTCCGCACGGCTGCCTTCGATTATTAGGGAGTATAAATACGGCTGGCTCTCGGCTGGTAATTATAGCGAAACTGAAACCTGTAAGCTGTAAGGCTCTCGCCGCGCTTCTTTTCAATTAGTTTTCGGATCGTTATTGATTTTGAATTGGTGTGTCCGTGCATAATACGCTAGGGTTGAATGAAAAAGAAAAAAGCTGCCTTATATTGAATGAAATTTTGTTGGAGAGAGGTAGGTAGCAGTCCATAAAAACTGGGACAATCATTGAATCGGAACCTCGTACAAGAAATTGAATATTGACTTCTGATCGGTTGATGGAAAACTCGGTTAAATAGTTCAGTGGGCACATGTAGATGATTATACTTAGGTGCCGTAGACCAAAGATGGAAGTAAACATATTGTCAAGAAGTACCGGGTGTACCACTAAGAAAGGACGCCGGCTGTATCTAATAATAATAATAATAATATGTCTTTATTCATCATCATTTAACAACTGGTGGAGAAAGAAACAAATAGATGAAAGGGCGGGGTTCAGCTAAGAAGCTGCTTTTAAACCCAACCGGTAGAATGATATAAATATAATTAATAAGAAACTAAATTACAGAATTTTGTTGTTGTTGACGTCGACGATTCTCAACAAGTTCTCAACCTTAGCAGATAGTATACTTATGGACATAGCAACAATCTCTTCTCCTTCTCTTCTTTTTCTTTCACAAATTAGCTGAAAACTACAATAGTTATGAACCACAATAAGACACCTGTCAATTGACACACAAAAATCCTCTATTTTGTGAAAAGGAAGCAACAGACATTCCTAACCTTGACAATCCTAAGAATCTGAAGAATGTGAGCAATGTGACTTTGCGGAAATCAATTTTTTCCAAACCAAAAATTTTAAAATTTCAAATTCACAATAAAACAAGTAACAGTCAGTTTATATGTCAAAATGTTAGTCTCCTATGTGTCTACGTAATCAACTTTGTCACAATATATGTCACCATCTATTATACAATTTTATATATCGAACAACGTTGTAACCAACCTCACCAAAGATGTAAGTACAAGGCATGGCCCCGGTGGTTTTCCATTGTATTTACACTCTCTAATCATTGTAGTGTCCCTGATGATGGAAATAAATATTTCCGAAAGCTTGGATAAACTTTAAAGATTATTTCTTTTACCCTGCTGCTGCCCCCAATATATATACACTGGTTTCATTCCTACTGGTCAGCAACGACTTATATGTATAAATATATATACATATAGATATATACCTATCTCCATTCATGACAAAATCAATTGGCCAGAGAAGCAATCACTATCTAGGCCCTAAACTATATAACTTCCTACCCAATGAGATCAAAAATATAGCACATCCCTTTGTATTCAAGAAAAAATTGAAACAATTCATATTATCAACCAGTAGACAAACTATCCATAACATTATTAATAACGTTACATGAAACTCAAAATCATGTTATTAACGGACGATGCTATTACTTTTATCAAACAAATTTCATAGAATATGTACTACTCCATTCATAACTATCCCCGTATTTTATATTTTATTTCTCATTTTATCTGTACTGATCTATATTCTTAATGCAACTCCAATTTTAATGTCAATGTTAATAGGTATAAATATATTGTTATACATTCACTCATCATTATGAAAATTATTATCATCATAATGTTTTTATTTTATTTTACTTCATTATTATTATCTATATATTTATAAAATGATATTGAAATTATGATTTATATGTTATTCTTTATATTTCATCATTATTATTGTTATTATCAATAGGTATTGTGTATCAACTTAGCTATGATTAATATTCAACTAATTATTCATTTAATGTTAATCAATTTGTTCAGCTCCGCACAAATTTAGTTACTGGAGCGTAACCTAGTATTTGATCGAAAATGTCTGTTATCGTATTCATATTGAATACAATTTATTATTATTATTATTATTAATATGCGTTACAAAGGTGTAGTATATGCCATGGAAAATTGACACTTCTGTCTTAATGAATTTATTTATCGTGTAATTGTATTTGGAAGTTTGAATTATGTAAGTTTAGAATATAAGGAAGTTAATGAGATCATTGAAATCCAAAAAGGAAATTGTTATGGGTTTTTAAGGAGTGATGAAGACACTGATTACTTTATTAACACAGATCTTATAGGTATATATCTGCCAAGGAAGCATGCTGAAGCCAATTCATTTCACCTCCCAGAGGTGGTAATTTTTCTTTTTTCCGTGGGAGTAAATCAACAGGTTTTCGTCTTCAAATGAGCTAGCAAACTCCTACCTACTTTCGATGCTGTCTGTAAATAAAAAATAATAGTTCTGACAACTGTCCACGATTCAATAAACAACCCTCACCATAGCTCAAATAGTATTTTATATGAATATTTAAACAGAAGAAGGAATGACTAAGATCCCTACGCGGTTTGTAGTATAGTATTATGATTATGACACAGTGACTATTATGAAATGAGCGTCAGCGAGACAGCGAGTGTTGAAAGCAACCACGCGAGTAAAGTAAAAACACTGTTACCA
This sequence comes from Phaedon cochleariae, assembly GCA_918026855.4. Taxonomy (NCBI): domain Eukaryota; kingdom Metazoa; phylum Arthropoda; class Insecta; order Coleoptera; family Chrysomelidae; genus Phaedon; species Phaedon cochleariae. The sequence continues at coordinate 46,961,102 of OU896715.1, forward strand.
TTGAAAATCATTCAATATTTTTTACGCTGGCGGAAGTAGAAGTTAGTTTCTCTCCAAATAGTAGACTTCAAGGATTTGAATCTGTTTCCTGATAATCTGCTGTACATTTTTTCAAGTTTGCTGACTGGGCTTGTCGAGTACGTCTGAGTTATGGGAATAAAATGATCAGATTGCTACATGATGATCCCGACTCATATCTCGTGGAATTTATAGAAAATGATCAAATTATTGAGATGCTAGATGCATGTACTATAAGACTAACCGCTCATCAGGTAGTCAGGCAAGGATGGAGAAATGTACCAGAGCAGATAATTGCGAGTGAATAATCCAATTTTTCGACATTTCATTTGGACATTCCTCATTCTTCCCTTGATCTTGGAACTTATTTTTTGTTTCCGATGATTTTTTCATTCAAATATGATTTATATTTCTAGCTGTTCAACTTTATTGTTCATTATACTCCACCAAATGAATCCAGGTGAATTGATTTCAGTTTTCTCTGATTTCCAAAAAGTAAGATTTTAAACTTTGAAATGCGTTTTTCTTTTTGTGACATTCCCCCTTTTTCCCCTGTGGTCTTCAAATAATAATAAAAGTGCTCGATATGGGTTTGTTATTTTAAATGAATATCAAAAACATACTTGAAAAACTTCTATTAGTATTTACTTCTTAGAAGTCCTGTTCGATCAAAGTGAGACCTCTATTGCGAATACATGCTCGGCAGCGTCTTCATATTTCCCTCTCTGTTATTCAAGTTGTCAAATTATTTTGAATGTGCAGGGAGCGTTGGTTATCATTTGTTCTTCCCGGATATCAACTGGGGTTCCATGAACTAGCGCTTCCATATTATTACCCTCCACATAATGATCAAGGAGGGTTAGGTCAGGGCTTCGTGCTGGCCTTCCTATTGGACCTGACCTTCCAATCCAACGGTTCAATAAACGTTCATCTAGGAAGTGCCGAACGATCAGCCGATAATGCACTGAACAAATTGTAACCATTTAATAATTAATAGGTGTTTTACACAAACACTGGTTTAGGCTGAATACCCTCAATCCAAAGATTTGCAGGATCGAGCAAGATTCTCGGTTACAAAAATAGTGTTTAAAGTGCCCAATTATATGTAGTGGAAATTAGACACTGACTAACTCAGTGGGACACTGGGGTGAGTACGGTTGGCAGGGTGAAATTATGATCCAAGAGTTGTCTGTATCATTTACTAAAACTGCGACAATCTAATAATTCACAAGTTAATAATGGACAATGTTACGTAACAGTAAGGTTCAAAATATCCAAAAGGTTATACTGAAATTTTATTCATTGCCAAACAAAAAGATACCGAGGTGATCACTGTGGTGTACAAATGTATTGAAAACCTGATTTTTAAATGTAAGTTGAATATTATTGAAGGTTACGTCAAATATAAGATTTTGCAGTGCAGTGGTAAAATCTTCACAGGAGTTTGGTGGTAGTTTTTACGTAGGTAGCGTAATCGGAACGAGCTTACCAAATTGCAGACAGGTTACTCATTCACTAAGTATTTATACAGGTAGATCCAGACGATGACTCCGCAGGGTAGCAGCTCAACAACAGCGAACACCCTGTGGCTTCCAAATACAACAACGATGAACCAGGTGTCACACGTAGGGACTGTCAGTTCACCATGGGATTGATGCCCACAAAAACATTAGACAACGGATAAGGAGAAAAATAAAAGCCCTGAAAAATTATCAATATGAACCAGTGTTCCTAGACCTATTGAAGACAATTATACCAGTAGTGACATACCTTTGGTTGATGTGCGGGCTTGTACGTGGCTGGTGGAAGAGGTTGAATTAATCCCCTACAATCAGGGTATTTTGTCCCAAAACCAGAGACCAAAATATACTTCACGTGAAGAAGGCAATTGATCCCACTAACAGTGGATTTGTTTCAAACTATACAAATATAAGAAACCTCCTTTCACAAACCGTTCCAACCAGATCTCGATTATTTATAGCAACACAATTGAACAGCAATATGGTCGCTAGGTAGCCTCTCTAGGAACCAGGAAACCAGAGCAACTCACTTATTTCGTAGTCAGGGTAACTGAACTGCTCAGATGCTTCACAGAGGAACAGAGAGCACGGAAAAATATACTAGATGATCAAATTGACTAGTCACCACCGATTATATTGAATACAGCCAAAAGGGGTTAAATAATCGTGCTGGGAAATTACAAGGTGAAATATTGCGATATGGAGTGATAAATTGTCATTGCAAATTTGGCCTTTAGTAAATGATACAGTCTATAATGTAACAAAAATATGACTTGTAACAACTCCCCCTCAACTCCCAAGAGATTTACCTGTAAATCTCTTCCGATTGAGATGAGTTGAAAATAAAAATATCAATGCCATAGTCATGATGGTCAAATTCGGTCGGACTTTTACCGCCAGGAGAAATTCTCCTACAGAGATATTCTCACGCCGTCCCTGCACAGCTTATCTAACCAAAAAAACAAACTAACAATGAAAAAACTGGCAGATCTGAACTGAGTATAATCGAAAGTTACTCAGAATCTTCAGTATCTGAAATATCGGTATCAGGAGGATGAAACTTTAAATCTTTAATATGCCATGTTCCTTTAGACTTGTTATTTGAGTCTACTAGCTCATAAGCGACTGGGGAAAATTTCTTTCTGATTATCAACGGTCCAACGAATTTGGGTGCGAATTTTGCAGTGAAGTTCTTAGAGGCATCAGATAGGACATAATTTTTGTGATAAACTTTGTCGCCGACAGCAAATGATAAAGGGCGACGTCTCAAATTGTACCGAGTACTAGAGCGAGTATGCGCTTGATCCAGTCGCTTTTTCACATCTGCAAAAATCTTATTGAACTCTCGGGAAACAATCTGTCTAGACTGAGGTATTTCAGTATCATTTTCAATATTTGGATGATTATAATCTTCACCGGAAGAAAAATGTTCGCGACCAAAGTTTATGAAAAACGGCGTCAAGCCGGTAGCCTCATGAACTGAAGTACGTATTGCGCAACCAACTTTAGGTAGTAGTGTATCCCATTTCTTGTGATTGTCATTGATGTAACAAGATATCATGGTCTTAAGGACCTGATTAACCCTTTCTACAGGGTTTGCCTGGGCATGATATAAAGGAGTATAGCGAATATTCACTTTATACTGTTGACAAAGATTACGAAACAAGTTTGAACGGAACTGTACACCATTATCACATATTAGGTACTGTGGACAAGAAAACATTAGAAAAACATGTTCTTCCGTCATTCGCGTAACGGCAGCAGCAGTTGCATCTCTAAGAGGAAAAAATAATGAAAATTTACTCAACGTGTCAGTCACTACATAAACAAACTTATTCCCTTGAGTGGATCGAGGAAGTGGGCCGAAAAGATCCACACTAATCATTTGCCATGGTAAAGTAACTTCGGGATGTTTTCCCATATATCCAGACGGAGGTTTCAGAATTGGCTTCTGTGCTAAACAAACAGGACATTTCCTTACATATGCAGCAACATCCGCACGCATCTTAGGCCAATAGTATAAGTTTTTAATGCGTTCGAATGTCTTGAAAATTCCGGAATGACAAGCTACTGTACTATCATGACAGGAGCTGATGATCTTTTTACGGTCATACTTAGGAACAACCTCCTTCCAAAAATCGTTTTGATGACGAAGCACCGGATATTGACATGAAACATATTTATAAAGCTTTTTATCTACTACACGCCATTGTGGATACTTTAAAGGATTTTCGCGAATTTTAATTATCATATTTTCGAGCCAGGAATCTTTACGTATAATTCCACATGTTCCAACGGTCTGTACCTCGGGTACCGAGCGAGATAAAACATCGGGAACAATATGGTCTTTCCCCTTTCGATGAATAATGTCGAAATTGAATTGTTGAAGACGTACTGCCCAACGAGCCAAACGACCGGTTGGTTCTTTCAATTTATGTAACCATACCAATGAATGATGATCAGTTATAACCGTGAATTTGTATCCCTCTAAATATGGACGAAGTTTTTCGATGGTGTACAACACCGCGAGACACTCTCTCTCTGTAGTACTAAAATTTCGCTCTTGTCGCGTGAGCGAACGACTAATATAACAGATAACATGTTCACCGTCGTCAAATTCTTGGGATAAAACTCCTCCAATTCCGAATGCAGACGCGTCAGTTTGTACTTTAAACGGTCGAGAAAAGTCAGGACAAGTTAGAATAGGCGCAGAGACCAGTGCACTTTTTATATTCAAGAAAGATTGGTGGCATTCATCTGTCCATTCCCACTTTTTATTTTTAGATAAAAGAGCAGTCATCGGTGCTACAAGAGTTGAAAAGTTTGGAATGAAGCGGCGATACCAGGATGCAATGCCAATAACGCGTCGGATATCGTTCACACTTTTCGGAGGTGGAATATTCAATATAGCTGACACTTTCTCTGGATCAACATGCAATCCTTGACTATCGACGACATACCCTAGGTAGCGCAATTCAGGCCTACAAAACATACACTTAGTCTGTGACACTGCCAAACCAGCCTTCCTGAATCTTTCAAAAACTTCCGTTATTATTTTAATATGATCTTCAAAATTATCATTAACAATTATCACATCATCCAAATAAACGAACGCGTGTGGCTCAAGACTAGGACCTAATATTTTATCTAAAAGTCGTTGAAAAGTCGCGGGCGCATTACATAACCCAAATGGCATTCGTTTAAACTGATATAGTCCCCGGCCTGGAATAGTAAACGCCGTACACTCACGAGATTCAGGAGCTATTGGCACCTGCCAGTAAGCAGACTTAATATCAATTGAACTAAGAAATTTTGCATCACGGAGTTTGTCTAAAATTGAATTGATAAATGGTAGAGGATACGAATCTTTTTTAGTTACGCGATTCAATTGACGATAATCTGCACAAAAACGATATTTGCCATTCTTTTTCGGCACTAATAGCACTGGACTAGACCAAGCCGATTCAGAAGGTTCGATGACATCATTCTCTAACATTTCTTTCACTGCATTATCGATATGCTGTTGCATTGCAGGAGATACTCGATAAGCTCTCTGTCGGATAGGTTCTGAGTCAGTGATTATTTTGTGTTGAACAAGGGTGGTACAACCGAGTTTGTCACCCTGTAGATCAAAATATTTTTTTACAATTCCATCTAAAACTATTTTCTGATCAGCACTTAGGACTTCTTTAGAAACAACCGCATTTAACGAACTAATTTGAGGAATACTCTGATCGAAAGTCCAACAACCGCGATTCAGATTTGGAATAATGTTCATAGTAATCCAAAAATCGACTCCTAAAATAATTGAATGAGAAAGTTCCGGTACAACTAACAGATCAAAAATTTTTATTTCATTTTCTAATTTTATTGGAACTGTGACAATACCGAGAATTTCACAAGTTCGGTTATCAGCAACAGCACAAGATGATATGTTCGAAGGCAACAGATTAATGCCTAACTTCTTAAGAATATTCCAACCATGTGAACCAAGAACAGTTAGATTACATCCACTGTCCAACAATGCTTTGAATTTGATTCCTAAGATCTCAATTTCTAAATAGGGACGATTGTCACCATCACAGTGGGACATAATGTACGATATGATAGGATGAATATTACGGGCAGAAAATGTACAATTTTGAATGGCCGACTGACTACATGAGCTCACCACACGACCTAATGGTGGCTCACTCTCGCGTTTTCCGAACATCTACCGCATGTTCGTACTGTGACACCAGGAGCACCGCATTTGAAGCAATGTTTCCTAACTGGTTGACTACACCTAGTGCGAATATGTCCAAGTTGACCACAATTATAACATTTAGGAGCGTTAGGGAAAGCTGAAGATGATGCCACCGCATTACTCGATTCGTTGACTGGCAAAGTATCATCTATCAAGTTTGTTGTTTGATGCTCAAGTTGCGTTTGTATAGCTGACACTCGTGAATAAGGACGCTGGTATTCCAGACCAGGTTCTACTGAGTGTTTCGGCAATACAAGAGGAGCACGATACTCTTGGGCGCTCAAGTTGGCCTCTTCAATTTCGCGGCCTACAGTGATCAAGGAGGAGAGAGTAGAAACACCCTTTCCAACCACCGCCATCTGAATATATGGAAGCATTTTCCCTTTAATAAAATTTACCCGAGATTCTTCGCCAGGTTTAGATGGGAGTTTAGCGAACAGATTCTCCATATAAGCCACATAAATTGTAACAGATTCCGTAGAACCTTGAGTTCGACGTTTCAGGGTATCCCATATTCGCTCTTCATAATTTTGAGGTAAAAAACTAACACGGATTTGGCATAAGAAATCATCATAATGCCGTATTTGATTTTTAGCAAACCTGAACCAAATGGACGCATCACCCTCTAGTAGTTCGGAAACGGAGTCAAACATTTGATTTTTAGCAATACCACGAGATACTCTCACTTCCTCAAGTTTCTCAATGAAATCGGTAACGCTGGTTGAACCATTGAACCTCAATTTCCAACGGCTCACATCAACAAACTTGGAGGTACTATTGATGTTTGAACAATGAAATTCGTGTGAAAAATCATGTTTCATAGGTTTGACAGTATGCTCAGAATCAATACAATGATGATCAAAGGAAGGTGACTGACCTACAGATGTATTTAATGTAGCAGGTCGTGAATTTACAAATTTGTCAGAGCTACGATGGAATCGAACTCTATCGTATATGGGTGGCGCAACATTACTTGATTCTATATTATCAATTGGAATATTCTCCAACCTCTCAGCTAAGGTGTCAACTGAAGAAAGTAAATTATTCATTATGTTCACGGTAGGGTTTGGTCTTGAATCATTGATGTTCAATTTGGAAGCCGAAGTAACTGTCGCGATACGATTGATTGTATTTGGCTCTTCAAGTTGGATAAGATCCTCAACGTGATCAATGAAGCTTGTGCTAGGCCTAGGTACTATTTTGGGCAACAAACAGATAGGTTCATCAATTAGCGTAGAATTAGCAGTTACCACTGGTTGGTCTAAAATTGTATTTCTAATCTGAGTATTTTTGCCAGAAAAAACTGTCAAAGCATACACCCGATCTAATGAAAGTTGAAGTTTATCGGCTGCACCAAGTAAGCCATTTCTCTCAGCCAAAATCGAAGAATTTAAAGTATTTATCCGTATTAACCTACCCTGAACATGTAAAAGTCGTGTTTTGATTTTAAGAAATTCATTTTCCCTATTATTATGATCAAACTCATCAATGCTGCCTAGTAGTTCATCCAATTTACCACCACATATCGCAATCTCATTCATTGAGTCGAAACTCATTGTTCCGTCACTTGGACTACCCTCAGCCTCCGCACGCAAAGCCTTTCTCAATAAGGATCTTTTTTCTTGCACTGTACCATTACCCAAGTCTGATCCCCGAACCAGTAACTCATATGTGAGTTCATCACTTAGCAACCTATTGACATCCATGTTTGCAGAAAAAAAAAAACTAATAACAAGTAGGTATCAGAATTCACCTAATTGAATTGATATATATGACAAATCACTGAACTGAGTAACTTTGCTATGTCTTTACAAAACCCCCTTCTTTCTTCGAAAAAAAAAAAAAAAAAAATTTAAATATCCAACGAAACCTAAAATCAAATCCAGACACGGCCAAAAAACAACTAGTTAACTGGACCACCCCGAAATATACATAAATATATATCTTCAAATTTCAGAGAGAAAATATATAAACTGATATAACTACAAATATCAACTACCACCAATCAATTTAAGCAATATTCACCCTAGTGCCAACTGAAATGGTTGGGCGCCATTTGTAACCATTTAATAATTAATAGGTGTTTTACACAAACACTGGTTTAGGCTGAATACCCTCAATCCAAAGATTTGCAGGATCGAGCAAGATTCTCGGTTACAAAAATAGTGTTTAAAGTGCCCAATTATATGTAGTGGAAATTAGACACTGACTAACTCAGTGGGACACTGGGGTGAGTACGGTTGGCAGGGTGAAATTATGATCCAAGAGTTGTCTGTATCATTTACTAAAACTGCGACAATCTAATAATTCACAAGTTAATAATGGACAATGTTACGTAACAGTAAGGTTCAAAATATCCAAAAGGTTATACTGAAATTTTATTCATTGCCAAACAAAAAGATACCGAGGTGATCACTGTGGTGTACAAATGTATTGAAAACCTGATTTTTAAATGTGAGTTGAATATTATTGAAGGTTACGTCAAATATAAGATTTTGCAGTGCAGTGGTAAAATCTTCACAGGAGTTTGGTGGTAGTTTTTACGTAGGTAGCGTAATCGGAACGAGCTTACCAAATTGCAGACAGGTTACTCATTCACTAAGTATTTATACAGGTAGATCCAGACGATGACTCCGCAGGGTAGCAGCTCAACAACAGCGAACACCCTGTGGCTTCCAAATACAACAACGATGAACCAGGTGTCACACGTAGGGACTGTCAGTTCACCATGGGATTGATGCCCACAAAAACATTAGACAACGGATAAGGAGAAAAATAAAAGCCCTGAAAAATTATCAATATGAACCAGTGTTCCTAGACCTATTGAAGACAATTATACCAGTAGTGACATACCTTTGGTTGATGTGCGGGCTTGTACGTGGCTGGTGGAAGAGGTTGAATTAATCCCCTACAATCAGGGTATTTTGTCCCAAAACCAGAGACCAAAATATACTTCACGTGAAGAAGGCAATTGATCCCACTAACAGTGGATTTGTTTCAAACTATACAAATATAAGAAACCTCCTTTCACAAACCGTTCCAACCAGATCTCGATTATTTATAGCAACACAATTGAACAGCAATATGGTCGCTAGGTAGCCTCTCTAGGAACCAGGAAACCAGAGCAACTCACTTATTTCGTAGTCAGGGTAACTGAACTGCTCAGATGCTTCACAGAGGAACAGAGAGCACGGAAAAATATACTAGATGATCAAATTGACTAGTCACCACCGATTATATTGAATACAGCCAAAAGGGGTTAAATAATCGTGCTGGGAAATTACAAGGTGAAATATTGCGATATGGAGTGATAAATTGTCATTGCAAATTTGGCCTTTAGTAAATGATACAGTCTATAATGTAACAAAAATATGACTTGTAACAAAATGTCTTGTTGGAATATCATGAGTCATCTGATAGCGAAAGGAACATGAGCAAGAAGCTCCTGTAGATCATGCCGTAGAAAATGTTCAGACGTTTCCCAGTTCAAATTGTCTAGGAGAAAATGTGGTCCTATTATATAATTTTCAATGAGTCCCATCCAATACATAAACAGAAGTCGTCTGCTGGAAACTAGTTTTCCTTGTTGAACGGGGGTTTTCTCCGGCCCAATGATGGAGATTATGAGAATTTGTTATGCTATTTGGCAGCCTCGAGCAAGTAAACGAAAATGAAAATTTGCTGTATCGCCAAAAATAAATACTGATAGGCATTTTTCAATTATGTTCCTTAACATTCCTTTGAAATAACTAATCCGTATCAAGCACTTTTAGTTTCATTTGTACCCAGTTAGATAAGCTATTGCCTTTAGGAAGTTTTTGCAAATTCTTGACAAATGTAGCTTACAAATTTTTTTAAACATAACCGTGGTTGAAATATACAATTTACAAAACACAACAATTTAAATATCTCAAAAACTGTCAAATTTTGCAGTGTGCATATTAGGGTTCAATTCACTCCATCCCACTTCCCCTTTCACATATCCAAAGGAATGTGTCGAATTACCAGTAACTTTGTATAAATAGCTATTTTTCTTGAGATATACCATGCATGGGTGAATAAATGTTATTTTTGACACATTATGTGCAAACGTCATTTTCTTATTCGCATAATATAGTGAATACTCAGTAATATGCATATGATCGATAAAAACATGTTAAGGAAAAAGGAGATGTTTAGATAATAATAACCACACATCAGTATTTACGAAAAAAGTATAGATCAGGGCAAGGACCATTCATCAAAAAAAAAACGGCGATGTCAAGATAACACTGTTTTTGTTATCGGCATGTATTTTTCAAGGGAAACACGTGGTAGTAGGCGTGTGTCGTTCGCCTGCATTTAACATGACAAAAAATCTATACTATAAAGGGTACCGAACTCATTACGGCACGTGATAATCCTTTGGTAATCGAGTGTGCGTTGCCAATCGATCATTTTTATTAAGTACGGGTAAAATTGATGTATCATTGCCTTCCTAAATGGATCCTGTGGGTTCGTATTTTTTATTTGAATAACGGATTATTTCTGAAGGCGTGAGGAGAATTGATTGTGATTTATGATGCAAGGATATCAAAAGTCTAAAAACATATGTAACACTGCAAAATCCTGTAATATAAACCACTATACTGTGTTACCACTTACCAAAACGATTTTTCAAACTATCTGACTAACTATGTGAGCATCTTCAGGAGAAGGAGAAATATTCTATTCTAGTTTACTACTAATGAACTGGGTATTTGTCCACCCAACTGTGGAAGACACTAACCGCGAAGTTATTGTTGATCATGGTTGAGTTCACATGTTAACCCAGCAAATACCTACTGCATAGCTGGTGATTCAATGATGGCCCATTGATTTATTCGATGGCACACTGCTTGCACTATTTTTTGGTGATGAAAGAGTGCATGTTCATTGCTATTTCAATCATTAATACGTATATCAGGAGGGGTGAAAGAACTTACAGTCACAACTCCACCACATAAACAATTTTTTTCTGTGACGAGAAAAAAGTTTGGCATTTCATCTCTGTTGGCAGGTTATAAAATGTCTCTTTTCATGAATAACTTTTTTCCCGGATATATATCACATATATACCCTGTTGATGGCTTTTGTTGTGCTATAGTTCCGAAAAATGAGTTAATAATATACCGTCTCCGAGAAAGAACTGCAAGTCCTTCAATCTTCCATTCGACTTCGCGGTTACGTATATTACTAAACAGCCACTAAATTAACAATTTTTTGAAATCAAATCACAGAATTAGACTGACAGAAGTGACATCAGATATTTGATTACTTCAAAAGAATGATAAAGATAGGTTGAGTGGAAGAAAGCACTTGTTCGACTCAACACCGAGTCCGAACCAGAGCTAACTCTGCCTTTTGATAGATGATGTCATATGTTACTTTTTTTTGTTAACCATTATCTGTCAATAAAAGCGATTATTATTATTATTATTATTATGCCTACAACGCAGGTGTCCCTACTGTTAAAAAACTTGGAATTTCACGTCGATAATTTCCAGATTTCCGAATAATGTAATATCTTCTGAATATTGATTCGTCCTTTCTTCTGTCACAAAAAAAATAGTGTATTATACACGGGAAAAATATTAGATTCTTTGCTCACGGTTTTTTGTCTCCCTCCGCTACGCGTCGGTAGACAACACTACCTGGAGCTAAAATATACTACTTTTTTCCCTTGTATAATAAATAACTATAATAATGACCAACGGTCATGGACATGAGTCATATATCGTATAAAAATATGTCCGGAAGTTTTTCGTTTTTGAGATACAGAGTGTCAGAGTTGAATTCTTATTTTTGTTTTTTGTTAATATATTTCAAAATAATTGTGATATTCGAATGAAATTTGGTATCTAGGGGTATTTTTCAATGACAATATCAAATTTGATGTAAGTTTGTCCCTTTCGAGGGGGTGACGCCACCTACTTGTCTTTTGAGTCTTTTGAAAAGTCATAACTTGTTTGTGCGTACCTGTATCACATTTAATAGTAGGACAATATATTTCTAGAACACTTTTGTGTGAAAAATATGTTCTTGGTAGAGATTATGAAAATCTATCTTTCTACTATGAAACGTGATACAGGTACGCACAAAGAAGTTATGACTTTTCAAAAGACTCAAAAGACATGTGGTGGCGCCACCCCAACGAGAGAGACAAACTAAAAAATTGTTCTATCCGTCATTCGGTTGCCCCCTTACGAGCAACCCTCAGAAGTCTTCGAGAGTCTTGTGCGAGCAAGGAATGACGGGGGCCTTACCTTTTAACGTGTGATCCCAAACACTTTCTTGGGCCATCAGAAAAATGTCTGCAGTCGACGGGACTCGAACCCACGACCGGCAAGCGAATGCGGATTAGAATATGGACATTCTGTCCGCAGGGCTACCTGGCCACCTAACTAACATGAAATTTGGTATCATCATGAAAAAATACCTCTAGATACCGAACTTCATTCGAATATCACAATTATTTTGAAATTTATTTACAAAAAACAAAAATAAGAATTCATCTTTGACACTCAGATTCATTCGATGTCGTTCAGCGAGTAAGCACGCATTTTTGTGCTCCTAGTCTAGTTTGCTATATAATTCTAACATAAAATAGTGGCACTAATGATACCTGCTTGGAAGATAGTGTTCCTAAAAAACCTACAAGAATTCCAAATCAGTAAGTACCTTGATAATCAACTAGAAATGGTTATAACACGTGAAATCAAGGACGGAATAAAAGGTGTTGTAAATTTGGCTGTGCAAACCGTATTGAAGGATGAGACGTTTATAAAAACGCTAGTTGTTAAGGTATCGGAAGCAATAACAAAAAGTGTGGATGAAAAACTTACAACACTGGAACGAAAAATAAAGATTTTATCTGATGAACTCGACGATATGAAAAAAAACACTTACTCAACAATGGATAAAATGAATGAAGAATTTCTCCTGATGAAAAAGGAGAAGCATAATATGATAAGGAGACTTGATTTCATGGAACAGGAGACAAAAAAATGCAACATCCGAATTTTCAATTACCCTGAAAAAAATGGAGAAAACATAAAAAAGGAACTTATGGACCTCTTCAACACCAAAATGAAAATTGGAATCCTAGAAGAAGAAATCGAAAATTGTCAGAGGTTTGGGAATACTGAAAAGAATAATGAAAATAGATCAAGAGGAATTTTCTTGAAATGCAAAGATATAAGTACTAAACAGAAAATCTACAAAAACAAGAAATTGCTAAAAGGGACTGGAGTGGTTATTAGAGAAGACCTAACAAAATGGAGATTGGAACTATTGACCAAAGCCATAAATAGAACATCATTGAGAAGGGTATGGACTGAGAATGGAAAAATACATGTGAAATGTCAAAATGAGATTCTGAAAATTAACAAGGAAGAAGATCTAGGAACAATAAATGATTTTTGAGGATAATGTTCAACTAGTACCAAATTAGTTTATTATGTTATTCCATAACTGGTTCCGTTAGCCCTTTTTTTTTAGGTACCCAACATAGTGTATTCTACATATTATCCAAATTCTACATTATTCACACTGTTATATAGAATCACAATAATTACTACTTTGATATTATATTCTTGATTTTGAAAAAAAAATAACATATTGTTCATTATAAATCTTGAAATAATTCATAAAACAATCCAGCCATGATATATATTCATACACATATGAATATTACACTACATAATAGAGCTAGGAGACAAATTGATCTGCTTTGAAACAAACTTTTTCTTTTCTTCTTGCAGTATAGATACGATTGATTTTCTTGAGATACTAGATAGGAAGGGTGAGATTGAAACAAATATATGTAATGATATAGAAGAAAGTTTTGGAAATGGTGAGGAAACTATTGAATTAAATGTGGTACACTTCAATATAAGAAGTATACGTAAACACTTCGATGAATTGATGATATATTTACAATCTACGCTTGAACATATTGATATAATAGTTCTCTCCGAAACATGGGTCATAGAGGAGGTGAGTGATTTCAATATTCCCAACTTCAATATGTATTATAACAATTCGACTATCAATAAAAGTGATGGTTTAGTAGTCTATGTTGAACAAAAAATTAGTGCTGTTGTTCAATTATATAACTTATCTGAAAACAATTTGCTAAGAATAACTTTTGAAACTCAAAATATTTCGATTGGCCTAACTGCTTCCTACAGACCTCCTTCGACTAACCATATACAGTTCATTGAAGACGTGAAAAACTACCTTTCCACTATGAATAAGAAGCAGATCGAAATTTTTCTTGGAGACATTAACATAAACCTTAATGACAATGATGCAAATGTTAATTTATATGTCAACAATTTTGGGGAGGAAGGATTCGTGTCTTATGTCAACACTTTTACAAGAGTAACAGAAAATTCTAAAAGTATCATCGACCATATTTTTTTGAGAACTGAAAATTCTTTAAAAAATATTACAGATATTAGACCAATGGTTATACTAAGTGATATATCTGATCATTTTGCTACTGCCCTTGGAATAAAATTTTCTAATAAATTCAATTCATTGCCAAACCGCACTCACATAAAGAAAACTGATTATACAAAACTCAAATCACTGCTTCAAACTGAGCTATGGACTGACATTTTGCGTCTCAGCAACATACAAGAAGCCTATGACAAATTTGAAAATAAATTACAAGAGTGTATTAGCAAATCATCTTACAGGATAGCTTTGAAAAGTGACAAACAAAAGAAACTAAAACCGTGGATAACAGTTGGCTTGATACATTCTATCAAACATAGAAACTATCTCAAAAGACAATTGCTGAAAAACTCTTCGCAAGAAACAAAAACAAAATATACAAACTATAGAAATAGGTTAACCAAACTGATTAAAACAACAAAGAATAATTATTACAAAGAAAAATTCTCAGAAGTTTATGGTAACACTAAAAAAACATGGCAGTTGATTCATGAGGTATCAAATAATACATCTAAAAAAAGAAATATAACAGATATTTCTGTGAAATCTCCTGATGGTGATATAATAGTTGATAATGTGTAAAAATCAAACGCCTTTAATACATACTTTGTTAGTATTGGTACAGAAATGGCTGATAACATTGACAGAGTCGATGAATTGCCAAACAAATTTTTGGACGACACATCAACCCCCTTCTCTATTTTTACATCCAGTAACTGAAAATGAGGTGATCGAAAAAATATCAAGATTAAAAACCAACGCCTCCCCCGGTCCAGATGGTATCACGTCAAAAACCATAAAAGAAAACCACATCAATCTAATAAAGCCCCTAACACATTTTATAAATTTGGTATTTGAAAAAGGCATCCTTCCCCAACAATGGAAATATAGTATAGTTACGCCGATTTTTAAATCTGGTAAACATGATGAACTAGGAAACTATCGTCCTATTTCAATAATAAACAATTTTGCCAAAGTATTTGAACAATGCATGAAAGATAGACTAATGAGTTTCTTCAACAAAAATTCTACCATCTCACAAAATCAATTTGGTTTTCAAAAAGCTATCGGAACCGAAAATGCAGTACTTAAATTGAGTAGTCAGATAATTTCTCATCTTGAAAATTCGAAAAAATGCATGGCGGTGTTTCTCGACTTAGCGAAAGCATTTGACACCGTTCAACATAACGTTTTATTAGATAAATTATATAAGGTAGGAATACGGGGACCAGCTTTGGATGTTTTGAAGGACTATTTGTCTCATAGAACACAACGAGTAAAAATTGATAATGTTCTGAGTGACTCACTAGAAATCAGTATTGGAGTTCCGCAAGGCACTGTATTAGGTCCAGTCCTGTTCCTTATATATCTCAATAGTATTTTCCAGATTAACCAATT
This sequence comes from Phaedon cochleariae, assembly GCA_918026855.4. Classification (NCBI taxonomy): domain Eukaryota; kingdom Metazoa; phylum Arthropoda; class Insecta; order Coleoptera; family Chrysomelidae; genus Phaedon; species Phaedon cochleariae. Next base: position 46,976,765 of record OU896715.1, read on the forward strand.
TCAAGGAAGTCTGGTATCATACGCTGATGACACTGCCGTAGTGTTCTTCTAGTGATTCATGGATCAACCTCTACTCTACTGCCGAATGTGGTCTTAATCAAATCAAAATGTGGCTGAATCATAATCTGTTGAGCCTAAATATAAAAAAGACGAAATACATCACTTTTACCCTTCAATCCGGAGACTAACCGCAAGATAGACATTTAAAAATACCTACATAAATTCTCTTGTAATGAAACACAATATGATAATAATTGTAACTGTCCTGAAATTGAGAAAACTTGCTCAATGAAATATCTGGGTATCTTTCTAGATCAGCATATGAGATGGGATGATCAAGCTAAATACGTCACAAAGCGGATCAGAAGTCTATAGCTTAAGAGATATTCTCAATAAGACAAATCTACTCTTATTGTATAACTCACTAGTTGAATCTGTAGTAAGATATTGCATTATTGTCTGGGGTGGGCTCTACAATAACCAATTGAAAAATGTCCAATTTGCTCAGAACTCAATTTTGAAAATTATGTTCAATAAAAAGAGACGCTACTCTACTCAAGCTCTATTTCAAGAACTTAATCTCTTCAAGATTAGGAATATCTATGCCTACCAATGTTTAATCTGGATGTTCAAAGGAAAAAAATACTTCCCTATTAATCATGAACGTTCCACCAGATTCACAGAAAACTCATCAGTTAAAGTACCTTTCATGAGGAAGAGTCATTCTCAAAAAAATATTTACTTCTATGGACCCAAACTGTATAATTTAATTCCGACTCAGCTGAAAACTATGAATACCTTTAATTCCTACAAAAGAGCAGTCAAAAATATGATATGTCAAGATAAAAGTATGTATGACTCAGTCTTCAATTAATAATTAACAATCTATAGTTATGTTAAAAGTTTTTCCACCTCCAGTTTCAGTATGTTTCTTTCTCACTCACCTTCCCAAAGTTCAATCAGAAGAAAATCAATCAGCACAGAATGATATACAAACCAAGAAGAACATTGTTTAAAGTCAGGAAATATCAGATACTCACAATAGGGGCTTAGGTGATGATGATATGTCCTGGTCTTTCATTTTCATTGTATTTTGATTGTACCAAACAATATGAAATAAGTTCAGAAACTCCTGTATGATGAAGATATGAATAAATACTTACTTACTTGCTAAATACTTACTTACACTCTGTATCTCAGAAACGAATGACTTTCGGACATATATTTATACGAACTTTTCTCCTTATTCTGACGTCATAAACATGCTCCTGAATTTCCTACACGTACTTGAAAAACACCCTGTATATATAAAGAAATACATTGAGATTTTTATATTTATATATAAATGAATAAAAATGACTACTGTGAGTAAATCGACTTGATTTTTTTTATCGTGGTGTTGAACAAATCAATATCTTCATAAACATAAAAAAATGGATATATCTACATAAAGAAATACATTGAGTATTCGCATTCTCCATGTGATGAAAATATTGATTTTTTCTCGGTTTATTCAACAAAAAACAGCCACTTTCCTGGCTATATACCACGACGAATATTGAATTACATCATTTGAACACACACGATAACAATCTGAAAGAGAGAATTCGCATTCTCCTTCATATAAAGATGCATATAATATCATTCTGAATATTCAACAGGAAATAACTACTTTCCTGGCTATTTGCCACGTCGAACATTGAATGATAGCTGTTGAATAATCAAAAAGGGAGCATGAAAAATCAAAATCCTCTGAAATTGACGATTGACATTATCTCTCAAATCGAATAGAATAATATGATGTAGGTACTATGATATAAAACATAAATTATCAATTGCAGTATTGAAATGAAAATTGAAATGTATAGGAGAAGTATACTAGTATGAACTCTGATCTTGATGAGCTTGGAACTTCAAAAAAAAAATTATTTGTATCAGTGATATGGAAATTATATCTCTCACAAACCATTTCCTTATGTTCGTAAATATATCTGAGAATATTCCAATTTTCAATATTTTCACCCAATCAAGGGGTTCAAACTTGAACGATGGAAACTTGTTATTTTCATAGACCTCAATCGCAGATTCGTGATCTGGTTTTCTCAGTTCAAAATTTTTTTCCACGTCTTGTATGATGGATATCAATTTATCATACATCCAAAAAGTATCAGAAGTTATTTGCCGAAAACTCGTTTCATCAACTATTCTAAAAGTCATCTGGAAGAATCAAAATCGAAGGAAGTTTTGATAAAAAATTTCTTGATACGACATATCAGAAGTTCAACAGAACTGTTTCTTAAAGGCCCAAACGAATACGATTATGGAATGTTCCACTTGCCACTCTTCGTAATAGGTCGGGCACATTTTCCGGTGTGGTAGTAGGTTCTTGATGAACGATATCCTTAACATAAAGCCCCACAGAAAGAATTGCGATTTGGTCAAGTCAGGTGATCTGGGCGGCCACTTACTTGGCCATCCTTCTCCAATCCACCAATCAGAAAAGTTTGTGTTCAGATGGTCTCTGAATTGTGATGAATAATGTGCTGGGGCTTTATCATGTTGTAGCTACATTGCATCCCTCACAGCTATTGGTAGATTTTCACATGAGTTTGGCAATTGTTTTTCTGCGGCATGTAACTTCCGCGTATCTTTTGTTTTTTGTGGATGAAAAATAACACAAATACAGGGGTGGGCCTTCTCGATGAATAACCCTGTACATATAGTTTCTTGAATAAGCAACCCTGTATGTGAGCAGACATTTCGGAATAATTTTTCAGTGTGTTCACAACGTTTCTGAGACCTCATAATTCCCAATGTGAAAATGACACCGTATCATTGTAGTATGAGCATATGTTTGAAAACAAATTTCAACCTTTGATGAATGGAACCAATAACCCACAGAAAAACATCCGGGATTAGAGTCAGATTAAATTCTTTCACAATGGGCATCCGATTTTAATATGAGTGTCGAGAAAATTCGGCTCCTATTGTCCATTGTGAATCGCGTACTTATATATTATAATCTCTGAACCATAATATATGTCACTACCTATATAAGGACTCACTGGATAATAGCTCATTTTAGGCATTGAATTCATTTTATTATTAAATATCCTTCACAATCACAACACATGGAATAAGAGCCAAATGGCACACTATCTATATTATAAAAACACGACATACAACACGCAAGGAGAATAACTTAATAAAAATCGAATCTAGGTACTAAATATAAAATGTGATTTTATATTCGAGTGAATTCGCGAAGTAATTATTTTGGTATCGTTATCATCAGAACTCTAGGAACCCGTAACGACGGTAGCTTCAGAACAAAGGTGGATCGCTGAACAAGGGTGGAATCAAATTGTAACTATACTTCAACCCCCGATGAAGCGGTGCTGGCTTCTGCGATGTCTTCTTTGGGCTGTCAAAAAGTGACTGTGGTCGGCGGCTTCTCTGATGATTTAAAGGGTTGTTAGGTGTTCTTGCTCGCTCTGGATTTAGTGAAGCTCATCGAGGGCGACTTTCTCTAAGAAAATTGGGCGCAGATGTTTCATCGGATCACTGTCGATGGTCTTGATTTTTGGTAGGGTTAACGGTTCCTTTTTTTAATGTTCTGGTTCCCACGAAAAGGTATATCCTGTAATGTTAGAGAACATCGTGAGTACCAAGGGATATAAGGTAGGAATCGGTTCTCTTCTCAAATTTCTGGAGGTCATATGCCTCGGGAAACACCTCCCTTGGCAATGTGCTCCAGACGCAGTTGGTTGGATGAACGAGTCTTTGGAATGAGATATTCTGCAGGTCTCTAAAGTGACCACGAAGGGGTGCGAAGCCTCAACTCGACGGGTCAATCTCGCAGAGACTGCCAAGGTAGGAACAATTGTTGATATTTTTAAAGAGCACCGTCCATGAAAATATCTATAAAATAGAACCAGATCGCCAACTTTTCCACGGTGTTCCAGAGAAGTGAGTGAGTTTGTGAGCGAGGCATCCCCCACGAGACGAATTGCCCTTTTTGGACAGAATCCAACAGTTTCAGGGTATGTTTGGGTGGTGCACTCCAAATATGGAAACAGTATTCCAGGACAGTCGGATCTGTGCCTTGTAGATCATAAGCAGCTGACTGGAAGTGGAATAGCTCCTGGCCCGAAACAGAAAACCAAGTTGTTGGGATGCAATTTTAGCAACTGATCTCACGTGATTTTTCCAAGAGAGGTTATTGCTGATAGTAATCCCAAGCATCGCAATGGATGTCTTCAAAGGTATGGTTACTCCTGACAAGCTCATGTTGGGCACAGTGAGATTGGCTTTTCTCGAGAAAAGGCATGCTTGCGTTTTGTTTGCATCGAAATCTACCAAGTTATTGGAACAAGAATTGTTGCCAAGTCCAAATTTATGTTGTTGACATTTCTTCCGTCTTCGTTTCTGATTTGCCTGGCTCGTATTGGAGCCCTGGAAGAGGAGGCGGTGTGGAGGGTTCTATCATCCGCAAAGCTGTGTACTGGACATGAAGTTGCTTTCAACAAATCGGAATGGAGTATAAATAGCGTGAGTGCTGAAATTGATCGTTGCGGAACACCAGCATTTATGATAAGAGAGTCACATGCAACTCCGTCGACCACTCCATGGAGGGACCTGTTTGAGGACAACTAGCTAGCAGAGAACATTTCTGGGGAAACAAGCCATAAGATGGGAGCTTGGCGAGGAGTCCGTGGTGCCAGACTCGGCAATCTGATGCCCTGGAGATTTCAAGTGCCACGGCTAAGGTTTTACCATACTTTTCAATAGATTGCTGCCATATATGTGAGACGTAAGCGCGCAGGTCCCCAGTTGATCTCTGATGATGGAAGCCATATTGCCTATCGTTGATAATACCAGAATGTTCCAGGTATTTCATGAGCTCGATGTTGATAGCTTTCTCCATGATGTTTGAGATGATAGATAGCAGTGCGATCGGTCTGTAGTTGTTAGGTCGGGCCTTTTTGCCATTTTTAGGCACTGGCGGTACCCTTGCAATTTTCCAGTTGGACGGGAATATCCCTGATTTGATGGAGTAGCTCAACAACTTGCAGAGAACAGGTGTTGGTCCGAGAGAATATTTCTTGAGAACAATCGGTGGGATTCCGTCGGAGCCACATGGTTTGCTGGTCTTGGGACCCAATAAAATCTTCCTTATAGTTCGTTAGCGAAAGGTGATCTCGGGCATATGACTGTCAATTGGCGTTATGTTTGGAGGTTGTTTTCCCGATGAATCCGGAGTGGAATTTCCAGCGAATAAATGCGCAAAAATATTGGCTTTCTGCTGGACAGTTGTGGCTAGTGTTTCAATTTCCTTGGTTGGAAAAGGAAATGAGTTGAAAGTGGAATTTCTTCCTACAGCTTTGGCGAAGGACCAAAATGAACGGGTCCGTTAGGACAAGTTTCGATCTCATTTTGGCATTATGAGCATCCTTTGATGATCGAATTGTCTCATTACATATGCCTCTAGCCTCGACATATCCTGTTCTAGTCTCAGGGCCTGGATTTTCCTGCCATCGATGGAATGCTGGAATATGTTCTCCTTGCAGTGTTCGGTATGTAGGTTTGTATCCCCAACATGATGATTTCAGAAATTGTCTCAGCACATCGTGTTGGATCTGCTGAGGAGAAACAAACTCTCTTCCATGGAAACCTTGAAAAAAAAACATACGAAGACCTTCCCAGTCGGCCGAATCGTAATGCCACATGAAACGGGTAGGAATTGTGGGTCTGAGTGGTACATGGAAAGAGCAGGTTGTGGGGATGAGGGTGTGGTTAGAGTTTCCAAGTGGGGCACAAACTTCTATTCTATATGGATCAGGATTCGTACAAAAACTATGTGCGAAGGTCCGAAGCTGAAATATCTTCCAATCTAAACAAATTCTGGCAGTTCATCAATTCTCGTAGGTCTTCATAAAAAATTAACAGCAGAATGGTGTATGACGACAAATTGCTGCAAGAGCCTCCAGAAATTCTAAATGGGTTTGCCAACATGTTCAGTAAATCCTACACTCTGTCAACGCAGCACGATTCCACACCCGATTATGATAGTGAAGACGGTTTGCCCCTTGTACCTATAACTGAATTCAGTGAGAAGGAAGTCTATGACGCTATCAAATTGTTGAAACCAAAATCAACAGCGGGACCAGACTGTATACCATCATTCGTAATTAGAAACTGCGCCTCAGCACTTGCCCGACCTTTATCAATTGTGATCAATATATGTCTCAAATCTGAATACTTTCCGACAAGCTGAAAGCTATCAAAGGTATGTCCTATATATGAGAAGGGTGATAAAAATAACCTTGTGAATCATATACCAATTCCGATTATATGCAACTTTTGCAAAGTTTTCGAAATTCTTCTGGAACGTAATCTGTCCTATAGCATCAACAAAATCATTTCTCCCTATCAACATGATTTTATGAGAGGTCGGTCAACGGTTACAAATTTGATAACAGTAACTCAATACATTTCTGAGAATATTGACAATCGTGCGCAAACAGACGTCATCTACACCGACTTCTCCAAAGCCTTCGACAGACTTGACCACGGAATTTTAATAAACAAACTGAAAGCATTTGGCTTATCTATCTCTCTAGTAAACCTATTCAAATCATACCTCACTAATCGTAAACAATATGTCCAGTTGAACGACTACAAGTCTGTCGAATATCTTGCAACATCTGGCGTACCACAAGGCTCCAATCTGGGGCCACTTCTCTTCAACATTTCCATTCACGACATTGGTAATGTTATTGACGTGAACTTTTTGCTATATGCGGTCGACCTGAAATTATATAGGAGCGTGAATCACTTAGATGATTGTCAACAGCTTGCTGACAACCTGGGTCGGGAGGTAGAATGGTGTGAAAATAACAGATTAGAACTGAATCCTTGAATTGGTGACATTTATCTTCTGAGACCTATAACATTCATAGATCTTGGCGTTATATTTGATCAATCTATATCGTTTAATGATCATATTGATTCAATCCTGAAATCTGCATTTCGAGCATACGGGTTCATAGTACGCAACAGTCGTGATTTTAAAGAGATAGATACTCTTAAGAAATTATTCTACTGTTTTATACGTTCGAAGATTGAATATGCATCGGTTGTTTGGAGCCCATACTATCGAAACAATACTGATCGTCTTGAAAGTCTGCAACGACGGTTCTTAAAGCTGTTAAGTTACAGGTCATGCGGTACATACCCTCCAATTGGTACACCTCATGGAGAGCTTCTTGAAACTTTCCAATTCGTCGTAAGCCTGCTCGTAAGAAGACAATACTTCTCTATCCTGATCCTTTATAAGGTTGTTAACAATCTAATTGACTTGTTGACAACAGATTTGTTGGAAAAATTGAACTTTATTATCCCGAGATTATCTTCCAGAAATTGTGATACGTTCTACTTAGAGTTTCCTCGAACCAACATATATAAAAATTCACCTTTGTATAAGATGTGTAGTACATATAACTTGGTAGCTAGAAATCAAGATCTGTTCAGCTGTGGAATAACTCATATCAAAACTTTTTATCTTTTTTCTCCTTCATCAGTGAATAACTAGATACTTAGTCAGGATATTTTCATTTTGTCATATTGTTTCGTCTATCCATTATGCTTATATAATATGCAATGCATGTTTTTGTTTCGTCCTTTTTTTCCTGTTCTGTAAATGGGAAAACCTGTTGAACAGTGTAAGAAATAAATGAATAAAATAAATAAGAAAAAACAAACTAAAATAAATTACTGGTGAGAAAAAGATCTAGTGTATTGGCAGACTGGTCGTTGACATCTGGAATGCGGGTTGGTAGTTCGACTAGTTGTTCTAGACCATGAGTGATGGCGAAGGCCTCAGTTTGACGACCTGCAACATCTGTTTTGTTAGAGAATTTGAGCCAGGCTGCGTTCTGTACATTGAAGTCTTCCATGATTATGATTTCAGCTGTTGGATGGTTCTCCTGAATTAAGTCCAGTTTGAGTGATAAAAACTCAAAGAGGTTGTTATATTTATTATCATTAGTCGATAGGTAAGGGCAGCAGATGAATTTGGTCAGTTTGGTATCGACTAGTTTGAACCACATCACATCTTTCGGTTCCAAACTCTCCACACACTGGCATGAGAGGTTAGCCTTAGCGTAAAGGCAGACTTCACCTTTGAACCTGAATCGAGAATGGACAAGTTAACAAATTCAATATTTACAGCAATTTTATTTTCGATTGTCAAAGTTGCCACGTTTTCCAATTTGGATTGAGATATTGTCGATCGCAGATAGAGTTTTATCAGCTCAGGCTCAGAAAAACTCATCTCTTCACTAGCAACCATCACAAGTATATATATATATATATATATATATATATATATATATATATATATAGTTAGGAGGAGGGTAGTCGTGACTGACTAGTTAAGGTAAAAATACATTAACTTTAGAAACAGTTCCAAAGGAAATCTTTCTAGGTGAGGTTGCAGTCAAAATTTTGGCCTTAATGAGAGGACTCTTTGTTACATAGCCGAGCTTTCGGAAATGTTTATTTCCTTTATCAAGACATCTATAAAAAATGGGTAAGTGAAAAAACTTTGTCAATAATACATTTAAAAAAGTACTTACTAACGTGAGATTGGTGTAAAACACAATGAAATACATAACAGTAGCATCTTCAGCTGAATTTGACGATTAAAACATTTTTTAATTTTATAATTTTAGGATAAAAAAACAATAGGAATCAATCCACAGGTTTCATTTCTTTTCCGTAACGGACCTTTGAAAACAAAATGGACGGTTGGAAGAGTCGGAAATGCCAACTACTTCGGTGGAAATCGTTTCAGACCGACGACCGTTGTGAGAGAAGAAAGGGAACCGTGGCGGTAAATTTGAAAATTAATTGGGTGGTGAGACAAGAAATTAAGGTTGAGGAATTGTTTGTGATAATCTAAATATGTTATTAGGAATACAATTTTTTTGTTCTATTGCAAGTAAATAATTATAAATGCTACTCAAGTTGCCAATGTCTGTTCTTTTATTCATTTTCGAAAGTTCATTATTGATAAAAACCATTTCAAGAAAATTTCGTTTGAGATAATTATTTTCATGAGCTAAAATTTTGACATCATTGAAATTCATATGGTGACCTACATCATTAACATGCTCTGCTAATGCACAAGTTCTTTTATTACATTTGCTGTCACTCTTATGTGAAATTATGCGTCCTGATAAATTCCTGGAAGTTTGGTCAGAATTGTGAATTGACTTATATTGGCCAAACTTCCAGGAATTTATCAGGACGCATAATTTCACATAAGAGTGACAGCAAATGTAATAAAAGAACTTGTGCATTAGCAGAGCATGTTAATGATGTAGGTCACCATATGAATTTCAATGATGTCAAAATTTTAGCTCATGAAAATAATTATCTCAAACGAAATTTTCTTGAAATGGTTTTTATCAATAATGAACTTTCGAAAATGAATAAAAGAACAGACATTGGCAACTTGAGTAGCATTTATAATTATTTACTTGCAATAGAACAAAAAAATTGTATTCCTAATAACATATCTAGATTATCACAAACAATTCCTCAACCTTAATTTCTTGTCTCACCACCCAATTATTTTTCAAATTTACCGCTACGGTTCCCTTTCTTCTCTCACAACGGTCGTCGGTCTGAAACGATTTCCACCGAAGTAGTTGGCATTTCCGACTCTTCCAACCGTCCATTTTGTTTTCAAAGGTCCGTTACGGAAAAGAAATGAAACCTGTGGATTGTTACCTATTGCTTTTTATCCTAAAATTATAAAATTAAAAAATGTTTTAATCGTCAAATTCAGCTGAAGATGCTACTGTTATGTATTTCATTGTGTTTTACACCAATCTCACGTTAGTAAGTACTTTTTTTAAATGTATTATTGACAAAGTTTTTACACTTACCCATTTTTCATAGATGTCTTGATAAAGGAAATAAACATTTCCGAAAGCTCGGCTATGTAACAAAGAGTCCTCTCATTAAGGCCAAAATTTTGACTGCAACCTCACCTAGAAAGATTTCCTTTGGAATTGTTCCTAAAGTTGACTACCCTCCTCCTATATATATATATATATATATATATATATATATATATATATATATATATATATATCGACTAGTAAATAGTGAGGTTTTGCAGCAAGTAAAAGAGAACTCTTTGAAGATTATCCAAGCTTTCGGAATTTAATTGATTCCATCATCAGGGCATGATGATGATCATTACTTAACAAGATTTTATATAGCACTCCACCCATAAACCAAATGATCAATCAAATAGTTCCTGAAAATATTAACAATACAAATAATAATTCTCAAAATAATCTTCTCTACATCTCTTTACCATTTATTGCAGAAATCACTCCAAAATTATCTAGAATTTTCAATACACTAGGAAATTTAAAAATCTCACAAAAAACAGTGTTAACTTTAAACTCTTTATTTTCTGTGGTCAAAGACAGAGTTCCAATACCACATCAATCAAATGTAATATATTGCATTCCTTGTTCAAACTGCAACCATGAATACATAGGCCAGACTTCTAGGTTACTCAAAGACCGCATAACGTCCCACAAAAGTGACAGCAGACTGCACCCTGAAAGATGTGCTCTCAGTGAACATGTTTTCAAAGAAGGTCATAACATGGACTATAACTCCACCAAAATCTTAGCAAAAGAAAAAAACAATACAAAACGAATTTTTTTGGAAATGACATTCATATCCCAATCTACAAACAGCTTAAATAAAAGAACAGATCTGAATCATTTAAGTGAAATTTATTCATACTTACTTTTGTTAGATAAGAATCCCAGAGCTCTCAACAACATTTCAACTTTTTAAATACATCCAATAATATAAAAAATTTTCTATCAAAGTCTATAACAATTAATAATAACTTATTCAATATTAGCAATATCTCATCTTTAGAAGTAACTGTAACTGTACCAACTGTATACTACCTACATGTCCCACAAGCAGTAACAATTGACAAATGACTGACTTAGTGTCAATTGACAATTGTCACTGTTAACCTCAATATAAGTTCCCGCAAATTTCTCAACAAATTCGAGCATGGCCATGTGTTTCGGCAGCCGAATATAAAAAATTTATAAATAAAATTCAATAAAAAATAAATCTCATTTTACTATTTCAACTTTTACAATTTTAAATTGATCTTGTGTCCACTGTTCTAATGTATTACAAATTACTGATGTGTCTTGTGAATCTACTACTGTTACCATCTTTCAACGACCATTCTCACTGACATTGTAAGTACTTTACTGATAATTTTACAGAGCCTTTTTAAAGTAATTTTCATAAATTGTAGCTCCCTGAGGATGACAATATTCATTGTCGAAATATTGGAAATATAATGTTATAAGAGTACACCTTCGTTTTGCTGCAGTCCCAAATAATTTAAGAGTTTTTATATATATATATATATATATATATATATATATATAGTCAATAATATTTGCAATGCTTTTCATACATTTGGAGAAAGTTCTTCTTAATTGGGATCTTTGATGGAATTCAAAACATATGCAGGGGTAACCAAATTCTGATTAGGTGAGTTCATCACACAATATATACCTTGTCAAAGGTCGGGTTCTTTCAAAATCTGTTTTATGTTGCACAAAAATACCAAGATTTGTAGTAGACATTCAACTTCAGATCTTTCATCAACTGAAATTATTACAAATTGAACCTAAATTTTTTTCTGTAGAAGTTATGGGCACGTCGCGGGCAGTTTCACCAGCTTGACGCTCAACGAATTGAATTCTTGATGTGGCACTAAGCTTAGGTCCAGTCTCAGGTATGATTTCTAGTTCTTCAGCAAATTGATTCCTCTGTAGTTTAAACGGCGATTTTAGAGTTGGTATATCTATATATTCTTAGGAGACAGTGCAGCATGCTTTCAAAATTTCTGTGCATTTACTGAGATCTATATCTGTTGATTGTAGAGAGATGCGCTGATTACATCAATTTGAAAATTTTGGAGAATTTATAGAGGTGACTGCGGCGCCCCTTTTAATCAGGCGCCCTGGGCGATCGCCCAATCGCGCCCTACCCTAACGCTGCTACTGGGTGGAATCAAATTGTAACTACACTTCATCCCCTGAAGAAGTTTTGTGAGGGACGAACAGAACTTGAGACTGCGGTGCTGGCTTCTGCGATGTCTTCTTTGGGCTGTCAGAAAGGGACTGGTCAGCGACTTCTCTGGTGACTAAGGGTTGTAGGTGTTCTTGCCCGCATTGGATTTGGTGGAACTCATCGAGGGCAACTTTCTCTAGGACATTGGGAGCAGATGTTTCATCGGTTCACTGTTGATGATCTTGATTCATGGTAGACTTAGCGTGTACCACCTCTTTGGAATTATTAATGTGGCTATCTTCGGGGGTGTTGAACTCACAGTCAAGTCGTAACTTGATGAGGATAATGTCCCTTCAAGAACTGATATGCCTGATGCTTGGCACTGGTTTACGATTTTTGTCGATCGTTGGAACATATCAACGCAGTGAGCTTCAGTCAGTTGTTCGGTTGAAAAATATCTCGAATCTCGAAAAATAATGTTTTCATCGCTATGATGAGAAGAGTAGGTACGAGATTTACGTAGAAAGCTATTGAAGAACAAACAATTTTTAATTAAAAAAAACACATAATAACTCAGACAGAAGACACATTTTCATCTAGGTGATTTGTGTTGAATCTTCATATTTTGGGCTAAGGATTTTATAGCTGAAATATTCCCAATTAGTATTGAAACACCCTGTTTATTATCTAGTTCATCTAAAGCTATTCAGTAGGTTACCTTCATTGACGAAAAGTCAATTCTATATGATAATAAGGTATATCGATCAATCATCCACGAACCAATGGGCATCAATGTTTTCCTGGAAGGTTCTGTTTTTTCTAATTAATCATAATATTGATCGACATACCAGGGCGTCACTATTGCATTTTATATTTTCTTGATTGCCAGATTCAAACTTACAACTGTCAGATTCGAACTGAGGAGTTTGAAACACACAACAAAAGTGAAAACACAAGTGGATCGCGGCAGGAAGGTGTCGCTGGTTTCTGGCGCTGGCGCTGCCACTAATGGCTGATGCTAAGTGTATACATGACGTCACGCACAACACGCATATTATTATCTGATGCGAGATGCAATTTCCTTCCATGAAAAAGAGTAAGCCCTTAGCCCATGGCACACTGGTACAGCGAGCTAAGGGTCTCACAGCTACGCCTGAGGCTCGGGTTCAATCCTCGCGAGGTTCAACTTCTTTAATGTTCATTACTATCATTATTTTGTCTTTAGTGATTTTATTCCTCTCTACAGAGGAAATTCAGTCCGAGTTAGGTTAGATTGTTCAGAAAAATGTATCCTCCGTTGTTCTCTCTAGTAATTTTTCAAGATATATACCTACTTCCCAGGAAGAAGGTTCATTTAGGTCAAGGTTGGATGAATTGTTCAAAAGAAGTATAGTCTATTTTCTTGTACAGAATGGATATTTTTCTTCCAATTGTCAGTTCTTCATAGACGAATGTCAGTGAGACATGGGTGTCGACTTCATTATGATGTTCTGAACTGATGGCAGTGAAGGAGGAAATAAGATAGTATCATTAACTGTGGCCGATAGTGGTTTATTGATTCAATTACATTTTCGTTTAGTATCGAGCTCTATTTGAGAAATTTCAATGTATAAAATGATAAAATTGAACAACTATGTCCATTCCAACTCAGAAGACAGCATTGTACCAGCATTGGCAACCATAGGGAAGCGTTGACCTTCGCTTTTATTGGTTAATATCGGAGGCAATATTATACGTCAGCCTGATATTTTGACCTGTGGCGTGACGTAGAGAATGGAGTTTTGTTTGTCACATCATCAAATTCCATTATTTGTTGTATATTTTATAGGTTACAATAAAACCTGAGAATATACACGATATCAAAATGGAATTCAATCATTAGAATTGACATGATTTCGAATAAGGCGTCATTATTCATTTCATCAGTCTAAAGACTCCTTCAGAGGCAGCGACACCAATTTTGTTCTTATTTGGAACCCATTAAAGTTGTCGTTGGTACTTGTGTTCCCAGGAATCTGGGCATACCATTGCCGTGGCTTCAGATGTACGCTTGGGAGTCTGACAAGAGAAATCTGAGCCGAACTGTGACCATTCTAGGCAACGAGCGGAAGCTTGTTGATAAGTAGTACCGAGGGTAGGCGGGAGCCCCGAGTGATGGTTACACTCGCCCGTCTATTTGGTGTTGGCCTCTCGGGGGCAGTGTCCTGAAAAAGGGACTGTGTGCGGATATCGTAAACATTCGTGTGTACGCATATCCACCGAACATATACTTTCAGACAAGAAGGGTCACTCTCGGCGGCACCGCGAATACCTCCCTTCCTGCCCCCCCTCCGATTCTGGGAGATCGGATACCAAGCGTACATACCGATTGGCGCGCGAAAGCCTCGAGAGCGGTGAGTGCGGCGATTAGTTTCTAGTATACCAATTGTCCGGTCACGTCGGTCTCAGTTCCCTTAACTTATTTTTTGATACTTCGTGTTTTTAATAAATAAACAAACATGCCTAGGCATTGTTCTGTAGACGGGTGCAATAGTAAATCAGGAATTGGCATATCATTTTTTCGGTGTCCCAAAAATGAACCTAGGTAAGAAAATTAATAAATTAATATTTCATTGTTGAAACAATATATGTAGATTGTTTCTTAACAAAAATGTTATAATTGATATTTTCCAAGAGTTTAATACTCTATTATATTATATAGAATATTTTAACTCATAGAATTATTCTGTACTTCAACGAATTATCGTTTTTTTTTTTCAGATGTCAAATCTGGAAAAACGCCTTAGGGTTTGTTGGCACCCATAAATATGCAAATATATCCGCTGAGCAATGCTACAATAGGATTAGAATTTGCAATAAGCACTTTCCTGAAAATAGTATTATTATCAATAAATCAACTAATACTCATCATATTTTAGAAAATGCAGTTCCTTCCCTGAATTTGATGGGGAATAACATCGAACTCGGTGTAAACAGTAAGTTCATCTCAAAATACATAAGAATAATATAGGTAGTCATTAGAGCAAGAATCTGATATTTTTCGACGATTTGAAAACGAAAAAATATTATAATCTATTCAAATCAGAAAATTATCGATGTAAAATCTTGAGTTTTTAACTGGTAGCTGTTGTACTTATTGTGACTATTTCACTTGAATTCTCACATAATCTATATGACCTATCACAAGCCAAAGACACCTTGTACCTACCTACCTACCTACAGCGAAAACACAAGCCGTATTTCAATTCTGATTGGTCTATCAACGTTGATATTCTCAACGACGTAACCATGAATAAGGAAGCAAATTCAGTCAGTTTGACATAAAATAATTATAGCTGTAGATCTAAGAATGAATCGCTCATCCTTAGTTTATTTTTGCAAGTTAAAAAGTTCCAAAATCAACGAATTCCATAAAATACATCCTGTTTGAGATACAGGGTGTAGAAAATACGATAAAAACATCTGATACATTTTTTTAAATGAAAATGACCGTGGTAAAAAAATCTGAACTCAATCAAATTATCCCAGGTACCAATATGACAATATTATGACCTCATTCAGTGAAAAAATTCATAGAAGTCTACATTAACAGGTCAGAAACTCGAGTCAATAATATGCCTCATAACTCAGAAGTCATGTCAAAAAATCATTGACCAAGACCCATGTTGGTGTGTATGCCTCTCAGTATTTTCTCTCATGAATATCTGTCAGATAAATATCATATGCAGTCGAAATTTATCACATTTTACCTCAAAATAAAGAAAAAAAACCTAGAAACCAAGTTAGTTATTCTCATTCTGACTCACCCTGTATAGTAGGATTCTATAGGTCATATATTTGGAAAAAATATTTTTTCAGGAAGTTACACTGATGTTTCTATTCAGACAGACTCGGATATGAAAAACGAATTAGGAGGTAATTCGAGCCAAATATATTAATAAATGAAGTTAATTAAAATACGCTTACATTTTCAGATAAATCTACTCAAACATCATTGGCTCTTTCTGCAAACACTCCAAGAAAAAGGGCATTGAAGCAGGACATACACACTTTAAAAAAAACTGCAAGGTCTGCAGAACGCCAGAAGAAATTAGAAACAGGAATTACAATCGAAGATGTGCATAAATTTCTAGAAGAAAATTATTCAGAACAATCTCACAAATTATTGAAATCGCAACTAAATTTGTTGAATAAAGCGCCGAAAGGATGTAGGTACACTAACGAGTACAAGCAATTTGCCTTAAGCGTTTATTTCTTAGGCCCTAAGGCGTACAAAAAATTTGCATCCATGTTCAGATTGCCGTCAAAGAGTACACTCACTCGTTTTACCAGAAGGTGGGCGATAAATCCAGGCTTTAACGATTTCATTTTTGGTTTACTCGAACTCAGGGCTCGAATTCTTAAAGAAAAAGAGAAAGATTGTATCATTTGCTTGGATGAGATATCGATAAAATCAAACTTGTTTTATGACATATCCAAGGACAAAATAGTAGGTTTTCATGAGGCATATAACACAAAGAGTATGAAAATAGCAAGTACAGCCTTAGTGGTAATGGTGCGTGGAATAGCCAGTAACTGGAAACAGTCAATTGCCTATTTTTTCTATAATTCAACGGCCCCTTCGAATGAAATAAAAGATATTCTGTTTGAAAGTGTCAGAAAGTTGAATGCAATAGGATTCAACGTAATGGGAGTAGTTTCAGATCAGGGGTCCAATTTTCGTAAATTGGTTAAAACACATCTCAAAGTATCTCCAGAAAATATTTTTTTTTCCGTAGATAACCTAAGACTTGTTTATATTTTTGATGTACCTCACCTACTGAAATCTACTAGGAATAATTTCTTCTCATCAAAAAAAAAAAAAAATTTCCGATTATCAGAGGGAGTAACGAGAAAAAAATATTTGGAAACTTTTTATGTTAATGATAAATTGAAACAATATAGACTTTGTCCTAAATTAACCAACGAACATATTAATCCTAGTAACTTTCAGAAGATGAAGGTTAAATATGCATCGCAAGTTTTTAGTCATTCCGTTGCTGCGGCCCTTCATACTTACATTGACTTCAAGGTATTGCCGCTAGATGCAAGAATCACTGCAACATTCATTAAATCAATGAATGATTTATTTGATTTATTCAACTCCTGTCATTTGAATAATTTCAATGCATTCATGGGCACTGATAAACAATTCAAATTCCTTCAAGAAATTGAAACCTTGTTCGACAATTTGAAAGTTGTGAAGATAGTAGATAACAAAGAAATTTGTTTAAACAATAAAATGCATTTCATTTACGGATGGAAATTGACGATACACTCAATTAAAGCTTTGTGGGAAATGTTGAAACAAAAGGGGTATCAATTTTTACTGACCAGAAACGTCAATCAAGACTGTATCGAAAATTTTTTTGGACTTATTAGAAATTGTTGTGGTAATGCAAGGAACCCAACATCGATTCAGTTTTCTAGAGCCTTCGAAAAATTATTTACTTTCAAATTGTTCGACCAAGTTGACGGAGCAAACTGCATGAAAGACATAAATGATGTTCTTCTGAACATTACTCCAGATTTACTAGAAAACTCCAATAAATTAGTTATTCCATCACCGAACTCAAATAATTCCTTGAAGGTATTCACGAGCGACTATAGAAATCTTACCAGTACGGGTGGTAATGCTTTGGTGTATGTTACTGGCTATCTGTTGAAAAAATGCTTGTTGCAACATTCGTGTGATGTCTGCTTAGAATATAACAATCAAAACTCTCTGGAAAAAAAAGCTACTCTATTCTTCGAGGCCAAAGCATATTCAGATAAAAAAAAATTCGGTGGTTTGACTTTACCTCATATAAATATTGTAGAATATATTATGCAATTGGAAAATATTTTCATTGAAAATTTTAATATCATTGGTAACCAAAATAATATTGGAGCAACGCTGAAAGAACTATTCAGTGTCGTTCAATTTTCACATCCGTGTTCAAATTTCCCTTTCAACTACTTTTTATCCCTGTACACAAGGGTTCGGCTGTATTTCACAGTGAAATTTGTGAATCGTGACATCAAAGATATCAAAACTGGAAAGCCTAATATGAAATTATCTATTCTACAAAATTTATAATTTTTCATGTTTGATGAACGGCATTGATTTTTTGTGTTCATATACCTGCTCATTTATTATTTTGAAGGCTCTGTTTCAGTTCTTTGAATTGTATTATTTGATTTCAAATTATAATTTATTTCACTTCTTTTTAATAAATTATTAGGCTATTGACATGAAAAACATTCATTTATGTTGTTCAACAAAACCCTTTTCCTAAATACTATTCTTCGAATAGCCCCCGTATTGATGATCACAACGCATGAACGCTGCGAACGAGGAACAAACCCTCGTAAATACATTTTACTCGCTAATTAGGTGGGCCGCGTCGTCAGGCGTTTGTGAGCGCTACTTCAAAAGACCCGCTCTGAGTGAGCCTTCTTGTCTGAAAGTATATGTTCGGTGGCATATCCTTGAGCATGGGTATTCAACCCCACCTTGTTCCTTCGCACAAGCAGCGTCCATGTTTGGTCAGGCTGAGGGGGCGAGGACGTGCCAACTCCGGAACATATCGGGTTGTAATGACAGTCATAGTTTTTGTGTGTGAGCTGCCGGAGGCTGAGACGTGGGATTGTCCGGCGGCACGTAATCTTCGGGTATGTGACCGTAAGGCGAAAATGCCCGGTTTCCACGTCGAAATCCGTGTATAAGGAGAACACGACTTCGCAGCTGACACCCGGGGAATCGAGTTTGGAGGAAGGTTGGTCTTGCCGTACCCGGCTGCGATTTTACTAAATATAAACTATTGCAGCACAAGACACGCCCCCTACTACGGCATTGCAAAATATAATCGAGCCCAGCACAATCCTGCAAAATCTAATCTTTGACAGCACAACGTAGCTGATTCATATAAATAAATCGATTGAAATGGTAGCACATACCACGTTATATCTCATCTTCAAAGTACTTTACTTAGGCAAAACTCAGAGACTATTTATCCTCAACGAACTAACCTATCCCTGATTGCAATATTTTTGAGGAAGGAAAACCGAATGGAGTGTAGAAACACATTGATTAATAATATATTTCAAAAGTTGAGTTCTTCAACAAAATTGAATAAAATGAGACTGTTTATCCTAAACGCACTAACCTATTTGACTTCAAATATTTTATGAAAAAGGAAAACCAGAATGAAGTTAAAAAACATTGGTGAAAAAAAAAGTTGCAAAAAAAAGTTCGAGTTTACAGCGATTCGAACCATGAACCTTCAGACTGAGAGTCGACAGCGCTAACCAGTAGACCATTTGGGTCATTGGGTGTATGAATTTACTGCGTACAAGAGATTGACAACGAGAAAGCTTCAGTTCTTGCGTTGGAGCACAGTATGAGATATGACGTATTATGGTGGGCGTGTCTTGTGCTGCAATAGTTTATATTTAGTAAAATCGCTACCCGGCTTGGGCATATCCGCTTCGCGGCGGTATCAGTGGACCCTTGCAGGCAGGGGGGCTGACCGGCCCCCCCAGACCCTCCGGTGCGTCGTAACTATGACTCGCTTAAGGTAGATTCAATATCTGTTTGAATGAAGCCAACTACCCTCTGCATTCCTACCCCGAGACGCCGACTAAAATCGATTCCTTAGTAATTGACAATTGGGAAAAATAAAATGAAAAATCGTAATAACAATTCAACATCGTGGATTCAACGAAAGGATGAACAAAACTAATAAGAATACTTCTTATTCATGTATTGAATAATATATGTTGGTAATATTTGATAAGCATCAGCCATGCAGGTATATTTTATCATCTTTCGAATAATGTAACTATGAATTTTTCACTTCATTATCATCATAAAAATAGTTTAAATACGAGAAAAATTGTTCTTGTAGCAAGTATATACAGGGTGTTTCGATATTCGACCGAAAACGCACGACAGGTGATAGCCCTTATCATTTCATAACTACTGAGATAGGGAGATACGGTCTTATTCCGCTCCCGAGATATAGGGTGTGGAATTAAGAAATAGAAATATTTTTTTCGCAATAACTCAAGAATGATTGAATATTTTGCATTCCAATTCGGTATATGGTTTCATCTTCAAATGGGTAGTTTTTCACCAGAAATTCATTCCGAACATTTGATTCAGTGGTGCACTACAGGGGGTTGTGGTAGCTTTTCCTCCGATATTTTGTATTCCGACCATTCTCAATTTCTCGAATTAATTGTTCAATTATTCTGTTCAAATAATGCATCACCCTCAACTGAGTTAAAAATGAACAGTTTTCGAGACATTTGATAAAAAAAGGGATTTTTTTTTTTCATTTTCAGTAGTAGAAAATTACAAAATTGTTTGTTCCTTCTTCCTGCATGAAATAATATATATATAATAATAATAAGTATGTTATCTACTTACTACCAGAAAAATAATTTTGTAATTTTCTACACTGAAAATGATAAAAAATTACTATGCAATCTTCTATTTTGGGTCGAATATCTAGAAAACCGTCGATTTTAGCTGAATTGAAGGTGATGCATTTTTTTGAGAAAATTGAACAATGAATTCAAGAAATTGAAAATAATTGAAATTTCATCAGTGACGTAGAAAATATGGGAGAAGTTACCTCGACACCCTGATGCGCACCACTGAATGAAATGTCCGGAATGACATTCTGGTCAAAAAAATAACCTATTCCAAAATGAAACCCTATACCGAGTTTGAATGTAAAATATTTTCGGACCCACTTTCATATTAACCCTTTCCCTTTGCTGAGCGTAATCTCCACTGAGCTTTTGTCACTTCAACTCTGAAACACCTTGTATGAGGATTCTTATTGCATCACTGTTAACAGTGAAAATTCGAACAGAATGAAATAGAATAAAGCCTATCAACGAGAATATTATAGAAGGTCGTATGAAGCAAATTTCGTAACTCGTGACAATGTGAGAAACTCTATTTTGTGAATCGCAAAATGTGTATCTCCCAAGTACGAATGGCTCATGAATTATCTCAAAATGTTTGATTCAGTACTCTGATTCACATGTGGAGTTACATCAGACAACAAACATACCACGAATTTGGGCTATGTCACACTAAATGAACAGTTTTTTTCAACTGAATAGGCAGGAGCCAACGAGAAAAGAATATCTACACATTTGTACATTTTAGGCGGTATGGATAGGAGTTACTTATACTTTGTGTTTCGAATAATAGCCGAATGGAGATACGTCCGTTGTTCTTCCACTATAAATTAGAAAACGGTCGATATTTTGGATATACGAGTGTATCGACCATGCGGGTAATTTTTTGCCCAAAAGTGGAGTTACGCACTATGCGATTTACACTGACGAAATGTAATATAAATTTCTGAATAACTTTGAATGTACGATATATGCAAGATATACGTCAAAAAGCATTGACCCATATTATGTTAACTCTATTGACATATTCTATTGAAAAGACCCTTGAATGTCAAGCAATAATCACTGAATATTTGTTCGAATGGGGTCTGAACGTCTACCCTACGAATACAACTCCCACACAGTGACAGGGCCAATTAAGTGCTAACGGATCAATAGATCAATGCTGAATCACAGGTGTACTCATATAGGGATGAAATTACACCCCCATATAATTAGAAGGAATCATAATGATTATCCAGGAAGTTAAACTATGATGATAAGAGGGGTTAGGGTACATACAAATCCATTCCAAATGTTTTGGCTCACAATATATGAAGAATGCATGACGTCCTATAATTACTCTTATATTTGATGAGAATTATATAATAATAATATTAATATGATGATCTTTATTCAAATAGAAAATCCTAATTCACGAATATAAATAATAATAGTGATACATACAAAAAATATGGAAGATATATAGGTTGAGTCATGACTAACCAGCCATAGCCTAGTGGCGGATAGAGGAAGACGAAGTTAGTTGATATATATTTGAGAAAATATATTCTGCTCATTTCTTACAGAAATACAGGGCATTATTTGGATTTGGCGCGAAACTCTGATGAACGATATTTCAGGAACGTCTTGATGTTTTCGCCTGAAATCCACCAGCAATTCACCTCTACTGACACACCACACGATGGCCTACTATGAAAGACAAATTCCAGAGCAGGACTTGGAAAACTCATGTTCTTTTTATATGTCAAAATTTCAACTCTTTAAATCGTATTTTTCAAAAACTTTCATCAGAATCAGAAAGATCAGGAGAAACACTACAAGTGCAGCTTCTCAATTTGTACGGCACACTTCGGCCGGATTGGTGAAAAAATATAAAAAAAAAAATTCAGACAAATATTTTTTCGATTTCGTCCGGGCCAATACTCTCTACATTCCACTAAAAGTATTCGAATCAGTTGTATAGCATATTGATTTAGCAGCAGAGTTGTGAAAAACTAAAAAGGATTATTAAAGGTTAATCAGAACCAAACTTGGTTTCTGGAAAGAATTATATACATAACATTATAATTTTCGAAAAAGATTTGTCTGTAAATCCTAATATTTCTCAACAAAGAATCACAAAATGTCCTCCTCCCCAATTTCTTCACATTTCTGCATATCTTCGGAAGATCTTTCATGGTTTTTCGAATAATTTACCTATTATTTCTGATCATATATGAATCTGTATCTATCCTTTTCCTCAATTCCTCTCTGGTGTTGACTTCAGTCTGAGGCTAAGAATGAGGGCCGCCACGACCTATCCAACGATTAGAGAATTGTTTGTCTAGGTATTCTCTCACTTGCATTGAGTAATGTGCAGGTGCCCCATCCCGTTGAGAGAAAATACCTATTCAGGCCCATTTTCATACATCAATCACTTTCTTCTTTTGAAGTTTTATCTGAATAATAAAAACACCAAACTCACAATTTGATTCGCTGTATGTATGAGTTGGCACGTATATCTCATTCTGAAAGCATTATTTTTTTATCTTCTTTTATCTTTTGGAGCGCACGAAAGGAAATTCCTATGATGTTCGGAGAACATTGTGCGTATACTTAAGGAGGATAGAGAGAGGATCGAGGTAGGTAATGGATTTTTTTTTTGAATAAGGTACTTATTTCCATGTTTTGAAAAGTCTCTTCAGGAAAAGAAAGTCCGGTCCTAAAAGTTTCCATCGAATAGAGCCTTATTCCAACTCTTATATCACACCGGTATGCAAGAAATGGATTTGAATGAATTTGTTGAACGATGTCACTACAATAGCCAGTATGAAATCATGGAATCGTTCATCAGTATTTTGTTCGATATTTTTCAACCAATCCGATCGAAGTGTGACGTACAAATTGAATAGCTAGACTTGTAGTGTTTTTCCTGATCTTTCTGATTCTGATGAAAGTTTTTGAAAAATACGATTCAGAAAGTCGAAATTTCGACATTTAAAAAGTCCGGCTCTGGATTTTTTTTTCCAATAGTATGTCATCGTGTGGTGTGTCAGTAGAGGTGAAAGTTGCTGGTGAATTTCAGGCAATAACATCGAGACCTTCCTGAAATATCGTTCATCAAAGTTTCGCCCCGAATAATGCCTTGTATTTTTGTTACGAATAGGCAAAATATATTTTTTCACAAATATATCAAGTCACCTTGACTTCCTCTATCTACCATTAGGCTATGGCTGGTTAGTCATGACTCACCCTGTATAGATGATGAAAATTAAAATGAAATGATATGTTGATTCAACACAGTATAAACAATATTACATAAAATATAAAGAATATCTATGCCTTCTTGGTAGGATGCAAATCTCCATCCAAAATAGTTACTTAATTATAATTCATATTGACTAAAACATGATGACACTTCTGAGTCTCTCTTCGTTAACATGGATTGTAGTACTTGATCTGATTTCTATGAGCAGTTTATTATAATCAACTAAACCTTGGTAGAATAATGAATTCATAGTCCCCTTCAATCTTGTACGATTGATATGAAAATCATATCTACCTCTTGTTTCATGATTGTGAATTTGATGATTAAAAATTATAAAATCTTTCATGTACGTTGGAAAATCACAATGTAATACTTTGTAAATATATATCAAATAGTTAATCCTATTCTTCACCGACATCCATTCAAGAAAAAATAACATCAAATTAACCGGTGTTAATCTGTTACATCGAAGTATAATTCTCATTCCGTGGTCTTGCAATTTTTGTAGAGGAGATAAACATTACCATCCAATAGAGAAAGCAAACTCGCACAATATTCAAAATGAGGATGTATATGATTGTTCGGTGTACAGTAATACAGTGACAGATGACTGAAAAGATAAATTGGTCTCAATTTTAGAAAGGAAAAATAGTTATTTATTATACAAGGGAAAAAAGTAGTAGATTTTAGCTCCAGGTTGTGTTCCCGACGCGTAGCGGAGGGAGACAAAAAACCGTGAGCTAAAATCTAATATTTTTCCCGTGTATAATACACTATTTTTTTCTGTGACAGAAGGTAGGACGAATCAATATTGAGAAGATATTACATTATTTCGAAATCTGAAAATTATCGACGTGAAATTTCAAGTTTTTAACAGTAGAGACACCTGCGTTTTATAGACATCTTTATCATTCTTTTGAAGTAATCAAATATCTGATGTCAGTTTCTGTCAGTTCAATTCTGTGATTTGATTTTGAAAAATTGCGAATTCAGTAGTTGTTTAGTAATATACGTAACCGCGAAGTCGAATGGAAGATAAAAGGACTTGCAGTTCTTTCTCGGAGACGGTATTATTGACTCATTTTTCGGAACTAGCACAACAAAAGCCATTAACAGAGTATATATATGTGATATATATCCGGGAAAAAAGTACTCACTTTTTTCCCACGGGAAAAAAGTAATTTATGAAAAGTGACATTTTATAACCTGCCAACAGAGATGAAATGCCAAACTTTTTTCCCGTCACAGAAAAAAAGCTTTTTTATGATTTTTTGGTAAATGAATATGAAATGAGACTTAAAGTCTAGTGTATTGCCTACAATATCGTTAAAGAAATTTAATTTCATGAACAATTTCTATTCTGGCGCCATAAATTTCTATGTTTATATCCTGATAATTAATTTGACTTCATTTGTACCATACCCTAGCTGTAGTTTTCTGATGATTGAACTTCAACTTATTTATATTCTGAAATGATGATATTTTATTCAGAGCCCTATTCACTTTACCTATTATTCTGAAATAGTTTATTGGGAAGATAATAACTTACCAATACAGCGTAACATTATCCAGGCAACAATTCTCACTCTTTCGTTATTATCTACCAAAAATGTTAAAAGGGATATATTTGTGTGTTGAAAAATTTTGACAATGGAATCAATACTGATTTTCGATTTTTCCAAATATTCTGAGATAGATTGACTTTATCTGATACGCAATATGAATACAATAGGAAAAAACAATGAGAATAAAAAATTATACTCTGATGAGATATAAAAAAAGATTAGGTGCCCATTATTATGGCCAATCGAGGTTTTTACATCTGAATTGTGGTCAATGTGGGTTATGGTGAAGTTTCAACTGAAATGAACTTATTTAATGATTCTTACCCATTACCTTCAATGTGGTTAGGCAATAATTCAGGTTGGACGAATCTCATAAGAATCTCAATATTGTATATGGCTGCATGCTGCTATAACTCGAGACTATAAAACATGTTCTCCAAGATGATTTGTTTCTTGAAGATGAAATGTTGGTTGTACGTGACTACATTCGTTCTTCAAAATGATAACATCATACATAACTGAAACGGATCGATGAACAGACTGTTGGAGTTCGTGATCGTATTCGATACCTTTTAGGGTGAATCTGAATAAAGACCTACTGACACTGGAATCGGAGTGGATTTCATAGGAACCATTTCAGCGAATAACCGTTTACAACCAAATTATTTCTCTGGCACCTTCACTAGCAGCTAATATTTCTGCTTCCGTGGAGGATATAGCTACTGAAGTTTGTCGTTGACTCACCCAGGATACTGCTCCTCCGGAATACAAACATAAAACACCAGATGTGGAACGACCCGTTGTTTCTTGAAAGTCAGGCCTAACTCTATCGTGCCTTACAAGTAGCGGAGTTTTACTTTGCCGTAGTCAGGAATACTTGGATTTTCAAGCTTCCTTGATACCACACTCACAGCTTGCTTCAAACCATACAAACTGCATTTACCATATAAAAATGCAGTACATACATCGAATTGTGTAAGGGACATATTCTAACTAGCAGCAACACTAAGTAGAGCCCTAATTGTTTCGCCTCTTGCCACTGGACTGTAGGTCTGATCATAGTCTTCACCTTTCCTTTGTCAGAAACCTCTTATAACCAGCCGCGACTTGAATTTATCGATAGAACCATTCGAATTTATTTTCAGTTTATACACCCATTTACATGGAATGACCTTTTTCCCATCAGGTGATTTTTTTTTTATCATCCATGTTTCATTTTCTCTTAGGGATCGTATTTCTTCTTCTATCGATGAGATCCAATTTTCTCGTTCTTCACAAGTAACAGCTTCCTTATAGCTCAATAGTTCTCTTGACTCACTTATCTCGGCAGCAACTGTCATCACAAATTCATTAAGATGTGAAGGCCCTTCAGTGCTCTTCTATCTCGCAAACTTCTTCTCACTTTAGGGTTCACTTTATCTGGAATGGATTGGGCGAACTCTTCGGAACTGTGTTCTATTAATTCTTCAGGCATGTCTTGTATTGATCCATTTCTACTCATATGGTATTCCTCATTCGATCTATGTTCATTTCTTTCATTGTTTGATGAATTAGAGGATTCACCTCTGATGTCGTTTCCTCTAACACTCTGCAATGGTATCTTTAGTAATTGCGGTACCGTGTTATGACTGAAGGTATGCACTCATCAAAAATGACATCACGGGACCTCACGAGCTTTCTTAGTCCTGGACACCAGATTCGATAGCCATCGTCATTTCCATATCCAACAAATACTTTTAATGATTTTCAAATTCTGATTTTTGCTTGATGAAGTGAATAAAACGATATCTACAGTGATCATCTTTGAATAGGACATAATATCGGAATCCTTGTCTTGAAGTTACAAAAGGACCACAAACATCTGTAAGACTCCGTTCACCTGGTGCTTTTGCCCGTTCTCTCGTGCCGAATTTCTGTACATGAGTTTTACCATAGACACAACCTTCACATAGTTCACTATCCAATGGAACATCAATGCCTAGTTCTCTTGCTATGACAGCTTTAACATGACGTTTGTTTTGGTGTCCTAGTCTCTCATCGTACAATTGAAGAAGATTCTGGTTAGAGACAACATTCACCACTGTTGTAGGCTCTGGCTTGACACATTTTAGGTTCAGTCTGAATAATTCACCGTTTCTTGTTCTAGAACCAACTAGTATTATATTCTCATCAATTTTCATACTACATTTTTGAGAAGTGGAACTGAACTCGCTTGTTCGGAACTCATTTTGTACTGCCAAGACAGAAAATGGGTTCTTCTTTATGGATGGTACATACCAATCTTAACCTGTGTTCCTTTCCATTTACATCAGCCTCTACAAGAATAACTCCTTTTCCTATGGTCTCAACAGAGTCACCATTTGATGTGAATACATTATATTTTTCTTCGAATGATTCAAAACTTTCAAATATATCACTTCGATTCGTGATATGATTCGTTGCACCATTGTCAACTTCCGACATGTAAACGTTTGTCTCTGTCACATGTAACATGTTCAAGTATTCTTGATTCACCTATTCTACTTTGATATTCGTATCTGGTCTAGGTCTCCCATCTGCTTTCCATTTTCTGCATTGTTTAACTATGTGTCCAGGCTTTTTACAGTAATGGCATATGTTGTGTACTGAGTATGGTTAAACCTCCAGTATAATGTTCTACGTTGGTTTCAGGTTGCTATGTATAGATATAAAAGTTCAGTTGTTAATAATATTGGTTTTGTGAGCCACATTAAATGCATGTTATCTGAATTTGATTATTGACTTCATATATAACATTTTGGCGACGAGGATGGGATCATCCCATGAGTAACCCAAAATTACATGCTCAGTAAGTTTGCCAAAGTATTGCTAGTCGAGCTCGCAATATGGCTACCTATGGAAACATTGAACACTTCGATCCCTGTGATCCCGCCAGTTGGGAAAGTTACCAAGAAAGAATCGAGTTCTTTTTCTTGGCGAATAACATTCAAGAAGATGAAAGAAAGAAATCCGTTTTCCTGAGTATTTGTGGCCCGGCCACATATTCTATCTTACGTTCGCTGATAGCTCCCGAAAAGGTGAATGCGAAACCGTTCAACGAGTTGATTCGAGTACTTAACCAACATTTCACGCCGAAGACCTCAGAAATGGTTTGTCGTTTCAAGTTTCACAGACGCAATCAACAAGCTGGTGAAAGCATTGCGGTATTCATCAAAGAACTACGTCATCTTGCAGAAAATTGTGGTTTCGCCGATACTTTGGAGACCATGCTGCGTGATCGATTAGTTTGTGGAATCCTAGATGAATCCCTTCAGCGGCGCTTGTTGGCAGAACAGGATCTCACATTTGCTGAGTCTCAGGCTCTCTGCCTGGCACATGAGACTGCATCTTATAATCTCACTGTGCTCAAAGAATCTTCGACTCTGACAGCATCAAGCTCGTCAGTAGTACATTCAGTGAATAAGATGGAAGATAACAAGAAATGGTTTGATCGGAAGAAGAGATGTTTTCGATGTGACAGTGAGCATTCGCCTGACACATGTGCTTTCAAAAACACGAAGTGTCGTTACTGTGACAAACTAGGTCATATCGAAAAAGCATGTTATGCAAAGAAAAATAAAGTTGGAAACTACAAATCTAAACACAGGGTGCATAATCAAAGTACCGACGAAATCGAGGAGCAAAATTTCAGTATCCCTGAAGATACGGACAATATCTACAGTGTACCATTACACAGTTTACAAATTGACTCTGGGTGCGGGAAATTCAATGTTAACATCCAAGTAAATGGAAAGTTGATGGAAATGGAAGTGGATTCGGGTGCCGCTCATAGCGTAATTGGTCAAACCAATTTTCAAGACATTTTCAGAGACTGCCCTCCTGTACTGGACACGCAAAATGCAAGGACTCCAACACTTCGAGACTACCAGGGTAACGTTATTCCAATTGTGGGAGAATTCTGTGTTCCAGTTCAGTTTAGAAACCGTTCGGCGGAGCTGCCACTCATCGTGGTTCAATCAAACCGAGCGAGTCTTCTGGGCAGAAATTGGTTCGCAGCGCTTGGCATTTCACTCACGGAATTCATAACATGACAGCTACAGTGGATTACGAGAAGGAGTATCCCCAAGTATTCAGTGAAGATTTGGGAGCGTATAAAGGCCCCCCAGTGTCATTTATTTTGAATCCGGAAATCAAACCAATTGTACTGAAAGCTCGTCGGGTACCATTTGCTCTCAAAGAGAAAGTGGATTGTGAATTAGACAGACTCATTACACAAGGTGTGTTGGAACCAGTAACACACCCGCAGTGGGCGACCCCTATTGTCGTTGTTCTCAAAGGCAGTGGTGAAGTTCGAATTTGCGGGGACTACCGTAACACTATCAACAAGGCGCTGCGAACCAATACTTACCCTGTTCCTTGTGTGCAGAATATTTTAGCAGCTCTAGCTGGAGGAAAAATTTTTGCAAAACTGGACTTGCAACAAGCCTACCTACAACTTTCAGTGGACGCCGAGGCTGCAGAAGCACAAACCATCATAACACACAGAGGGGCATTCAAGTGTTCGCGACTCCAGTTTGGTGTCTCCGTTGCCCCACAGATTTTCCAACAATTCATTGATGCGAGGCTAGCTGGAATACCTGGTGCCTTGCCGTACTATGACGACATTCTCATAGTGGGTACATCGGATTCAGATTTGGAGATCAAAGTGCGAGAAGTGCTTCAGAGATTCAGTGAGGATGGACTACACTTACGAAAAAACAAGTGTGTTTTCAGTACCAAGGAAATAACATTCCTCGGATTCCATATAAGCGCTGCCGGGATACAGCCAACAAACGATAAAGTGACAGCTATTGTCAATGCACCTGCACCAAAAAACACAACAGAGTTGCAAGCGTTCCTGGGACTTGTGAACTTTTATCATATGTTTTTGAAAGATAAAGCCACATTGGCCGAACCTTTACATCGACTCTTGCACAAGGACTGTCCATGGCACTGGCACAAAGAAGAGGAATTAGCCTTCAAGAAGATTAAAGATATCCTAGTGAGTGAACCCCTGCTTGGACATTATGACGAACATCGACCACTGTACCTCACTTGTGATGCTAGCCCTTATGGCGTGGGGTGTGTGCTCAGCCAGCCGAATAATGAAGCAGTGGATATGCCAATAGCATACCATAGCCGTACCCTGTCTCCATCAGAGAGAAATTTCGCACAACTGAACTTTTATATCTATACATAGCAACCTGAAACCGACGTAGAACAATATACTGGAGGTTTAACCATACTCAGTACACAACACTCCTCCCTTCTAGAAAATATCACTTGGTATAATTTTCTAAATATTGTGGAGGCCGACGATTCCTTGTTGGTCTTCCTGGCGGCTCGAGGCTTGTATCACCTTGATGCCCTCGACACGAGTGAACCAAGTCCAAGACCTTTGGAGATGGACATTGAAGAGCCCAACCGAGAACATACTGCCAGGTTTTCAAGTACTAAAGACGAAGGTGATACAAGCCTCGAGCCGCCAGGAAGACCAACAAGGAATCGTCGGCCTCCACAATATTTAGAAAATTATACCAAGTGATATTTTCTAGAAGGGAGGAGTGTTGTGTACTGAGTATGGTTAAACCTCCAGTATAATGTTCTACGTCGGTTTCAGGTTGCTATGTATAGATATAAAAGTTCAGTTGTTAATAATATTGGTTTTGTGAGCCACATTAAATGCAAATGCATGTTATCTGAATTCGATTATTGACTTCATATATAACAGCATACTAGTCTTCTTGGCATTATTCCCTCCTCTGTTACCAGAACTTTTTGATTTTTCTGATCACTCTAATAGTGTAATGCTTTCTCGTAAGCACATAACTGGTTAATAAAGTTATCAATAGTTCTTTCTTGTTTAGACATCAACATCCAGTTCGATTCGGAAGGAAAATATTTTTCTGGTAATGTACCTAGAATGCATATTAACAGTAGCTTCTACAGGTCACAGTGGCAGTCTCTGCCATTTGAAACTTTTTCTCTCCTCAATTCATTTTGTAAGCTATTCCATGAATTTTTCAGTTTCGATGTATGAGTCACTACATCATCTACAGGATTTTTAGTATAACCAAAGAACTCTGTACATAAATCATAGGTTTTGTCTCCGACAGATCCATCATATAATCTATGAAGTTCGAGCCATACCTCATATGCACTTGTGAAGCGCATTACATTCTGAAGAGTGTCTTCCGTCATGTTGGTAGTAATTATCAAGAGTGTGTTGCTGTCGGCTCTGATGAAAGCATCAAAAACTTCTTGATACTTCTTCTTCCGTTCATTACTCGCAGGCTCTTCCAAGGTTTGAGGCATCTTAAGTCTACCTTCAAACACGTCTAGTGCTCCGGGTATTCCACGTAGCAGCGCACAAAGCTTATATCTCCAGGTCATTCAGTTACTTTATTTTTCTAAGGAACCAATCTGCACTCGTGTTGACTCTATATCTTGACTATAGACTATAGAGTGAACGATGGGTTTGATACTGGTCTTTTCCTGTACTTACAGTTCACTACCAAACTTTTTCCAGCCTATAATTGATGAACACAGGAACCACGCTCTGCTACCATGTTGAAGTTCGTGATCGTATTCAATACATTTCAGAGTAAATCTGAATAAAGACCAGCTGACACTGATAGTGACAAATATTCTATTATATTTTCCGCCTCGTTCTCGAGATCACAAGTGTAGTTCCCCTACTCCACGCTAGGTGACGCCACAAATTTAAAGAAAGTAAGTCTACCGGTGTCTCTATCTTGGTTGCATCATCTCTGTCTCATCATTTCCCAGAATCGTAATTCCTTTCTTTGTGCTAGAGTAGACGCAACGCATTAGGGAAATTTACAATCCAAAAACATCAGTGAATTCGAAGATTTCACCAAAATGGAAAAACATCGGTGAAGAAGATACTCTACGAGTGATTCTAAAGATTCAGAAGACATGGGCTGAGTTTTTGAGAAGTTCATAAAACGATATAAACACCGTAATTCGAAAACATCAACAGATTCAGAATCCGAAGGCTCGGCAAAAGAAAATGGCGGATACAGAAGACGGGACCGTGAACGTTCTAGACATGGGTCCATTAGATATTATGAAAACAAATTCTATTCTCCATCACTCTGCAGAGTCTGCAGAACCTTCAACAGAACCTCAGCATCAACAAACAAAGTTCTCAGGTGTAGATGATAACAGTAGGTGCGTTTTGTTGCTCACTCTGAGAAGAGAGCGAATAAGCATGCAAGAAAACGGCGAGAGCAGAGCTCCGAGAAAACAGCTCTCTGTCTCTCTTGGTTGATTTCTCATCAATTTTTGAGGTTATATTTGGTTCACCGAATTTTATACTTTTTCCAGATTCCTGATGGAGAAAAAATTCCATTTATTATCTTTTATGCCATGGGTTCACCACAGAATGACAATACTATTATATTTCGATAGTGATGAATTATTACATCCTCGAATCCTTCGAGAAATCATTTCGAGGTTGTTTTTATATTCCCATATTTTGAGGAGTTTTCCCCGTTTTCTTATTGTTTTAATTACAGGTTCACCACTGAAAAAGTGCCTAAAATTGAAAATTACCTGGAAGTTGTTTCAAGCTTGAGGGACAAAACTTTTCAGCAGCATTTTCGCCTTTCTAAGTCAACATATGAATCAATATTGAATTATTTTGGTCCATTTTGGGATACGATCATCAAGAGAAATGAGGAAGAAGGAGGAAATGAACAAATCTCATTAAATAAATCATTGCTCATTTGTTTATGGGTGCTTGCTACACCAGATAGTTATAGGTCAGTAGCTGAAAGATTTGGTGTCAGTAAATCTACTGTTTATAAGTGCCTCATTAGAATTGTATACCTAGTAAATATCAACCTCTGTCCAAAATTCATCAAGCTTCCTTCACCTGAAGACAGAATGAACAATGCAATCCATTTCGAAGCAAGGTACAGTTTTCCAAATGTTATTGGATGTATAGATGGTTGTCACATCCCTATTCGAAGGCCTTTACATAATGGTAATGATTATTTTAATAGAAAAATTTTCATTCTGTAGTTCTTCAAGGAATATGCAAGTATGATTTGTCATTTATGGATGTTGACTGTAGATGGCCAGGCAGTGTACATGATGCCAGAGTATTCAGGAACTCTCCTGTGTTTGAAGTCCTTGAAGAATTGTGTAGTCCTAATTTTTTCATCATCGGAGATTCAGCATATCCTTGTTCAAGGTGGTTGTTATGTCCATTTGGAAATAATGGGTTGCTAACTGATCCTCAGAAGTACCACAATACAACTCTCAGTAAGACAACAGTAGCAATTGAAAATGCCTTTGCTCTTCTGAAAGGTAGATTCAGGCGGCTCAAGTATTTAGAAATGTATGACATAGGAGAACTGGTGAATACATTAATATGCTGTTGTACTTTCCACAACATCTGCCTTGCACAGAATGAAGAAGTGGATGAGTTTATGCAAGAAGGATTGGTAAATGCAGAAGTACTCCATGATGCTGTAGATTTTGAGGTTGCAGCTAATGATGGAGAAAATGCTCGAGGTGTTGTTACTGAATACCTTTGGGATTTGAGAAATGATAATTGAATCTATTAATTTCTATAATGATGTATTGTTGGATTATTTTAACTATTTTCATGATTTTCATTATGTGGAATTATTATAGTGATATTAATACACCTTTGAAACATCAGTTCAAATTTTATTTAAAAAACATAAGAACATAACATAATTAGAAAAAATAACACAACATTAAATGGTTGCTCAATGGTTCAACCCACATTTGAATTTAATGAACTAAGATTCTTTGTCATTCAAATTTTTCAAAATAGTTTCCATAAAGGATTTAAGCTCCTCATGCTGACTTTTCAGTAATTCCAACTTTTCTTTCTCTCTTCTCTCAAGATTATTTTCATGGGTTTTCAGAAAGGAGAGTAAATCTGATTTAGAACCACCCTTTTTTGAGGATTTCTTCTTCACACCTTGTTCTTTAGTTGAAGTGTCTTGAGGTTTCTTCTGTTTTTCTAAAAGAGATCATAATTTTAACTAAACAATGAGAATTATGATCAAGCAAGGCTTAGAAACATCAGGAAAATACATAATAATCCTTAAAAGAGTATAGTTCTCAATTCTGGGAAAATGGAAACAAGGAAATTTTGGAACAAAAACTTATGAATACTTAGTATAGCTAGCTACCTTATAATTTTGCTAGGAAGACCCATAAAAACAATTCATTATTTGAATTTCATTATAGCATAACTTGTACATTATTTATTTACCTTTCAACTTTTCTTCCAGCTGGTTGCGCAGATTACTATTACTAGTGTTACTCAATTGTATACTGGAACAACCAGCCTTTGGTTCAACATTTGGTCGATCACCAATAATCTCTGATATCATTTGATGGTACTTCCAAGCTTTTGGAGCATTTCCAGTTTTATTGTTATGATCTTTAATATCCTTGAATTTTCTAGCCAAACTTTTCCATTTATTTTCTGCTTGAGCAGATGTTATGATGAATTCTCCTTTACTCTGGATGTTCATGTCACAACTAATTGTGTCAAATAAAGTTTTCTTCTTGATCCTAGGATCAGTGAGTTTCAACTTATATTTATTTACGATATCAATCAGTAGTAGTGTTTCAGCCTCACACACACACAAAATAACAGGTTTGTGATAACAATTTAGACAATTCATGCCAAACCTAATAATGAATTATTCGAAAATGATAACATCACCAAAAGAATTGATATGAGTCTTCAGATCGCTGGGTCAAGGATATGTAGGTACTACACTTACTCTTATCACTATTGGAAGAGTCACAGACAATTCTTGAGGGTACCACCTCAGATACATCTTCTTGCAAGTCTTCTTGTGAATCGGATACACTGTCTAATGATAGGATTTCTTCTGATTCCTCTTCATGTTCTCCTGCAATCTGACTTTCTGTTTCTTCTGGATCTAGATGAATCCAGTACTGTGTCTGATCTAAAACACGGTTTATTTTACTGTATCTAAAGCAGGATCAAATTCCAGGTGTTGAAAATATAGCTTTTGCCATTCTTACCATTGTCCCTTTGTACCAGTATAGCATCTTTGTCATTACGAATGAACTGACCTTCGATTTCTATAAAGGAATACCCTTCGGGTAGATTCATGTTTGAAATTCCAAACAATCCCAATCCGTCAATCCAAGATGAAAACACGCATATAAAGAAGTAAATTGTTTCGAAATCATAACCTCAAACGAAAAAATTGCATTTCACGTTGTTTTTTCCACACATGATACATCAATTCACCTCTGCTCGATCGAAATCCATCGAGCAGCCAGAGCGAGTAAGTTTCATATTAAACAATAGAATAGGCCAAGAAAACGATTAGAATAACTATTCCATAATAGGGCTATAGGCAACAAAACGCACCTAGTAAGTTTCACTCCATGTAAAGAGTTTTTACATGGTATTGCCAGAGTTTGGCAATTAATATGAATTTTTGAGCTGAAGTTATTGAAGTAACACCAAGGTTCAGAGTTTGAACCACAGGTGAACCACAACTAGGGCACAACATGGCTCATTAACATAATATTCTCAGAGCTTGACAACACATGTGTATGGAACTGAGACAATTAGAAGATGATTAACCTTATTTTCAGATGTGGATGAACCACAAGAAAACACAGCTCAGCAAGAGGGAGTGGGCCCCCTTATTGAGGAGGAGGTGATCCCAATATTAGTTGAAAATGTCCTACAAGTTCTAGGAGATGATGTTATTAACATTAAAAAACTGGAGAGGTAATACATGCAGATATTGCCTCAAGGTGGAAAAACATATTGAAAAAAGGCCTGGATGCAGAAGTTCGGAGTAGCTTAATAGTGAAATACCCACCAATGAGTAATTGCTCATTAGTACTATTAGTAGAGGCACCTAAATTAAATCTAGAGGTTGAATCCTCCATGAATGAACTTGTACTTAGAAGAGATACCAGATAAGCTGATATTCAAAACCAGGTTGGTACCTGTATGGGGGCTATGGTTAGTGCCCTCACTATTTTAGTGGGACAATCAGAGAACGATTCCACAAGAAACAAAATATTCTGATTGAAAAAATCTGTGATGCAGGCAGGTTGCTGGCAGCCATACACTTTTGAGAGACCGAAGCAAGGCGTGTTTTGATACCTGCAAATCTCAATAAGAAAGCGAGCGATACTCTTACAAATGTGACTAGAGATGAATGGTTATTTGGGACCAACTTGATAGAATCAAAGATGCTAAGGCATTAGGAGAATCTAGTTCTGAATTCTGAGGTGAGGTACAAAAACAAAAGTACACCAGTAACAAGACTGAAAAATGGGCTTTAAATGCTAGAGGTCTGCCTCGACAAAATCTGAAATCCTATCATCGTCAAGGCGGACCGAAATATCAACACCAGAAGAAAAACACCAGCCAAATTCCTCACAACCGGAAATATCAATACAGGGGGGAAGAGAAGAGGAAGAAATACTAATCCCAGTAAGTAGATTTGCAGGAAGATTGGCTCTATTTATTAACGAATGGCATAAGTTGACATCAGACACCAGAATTTTATCCTGGGTTGAGGGTATACGTATTCCTTTTGTTAAAAACGTCTTTCAAACAGACGCTTCTAGAAAAATATCATGGTCAGAGGAGGAAAACGCAAATATTCAAGTTTGCATTAAACACTTACTTGATATTGGAGCAGTGGTCAGTTGTAAACCTCAAAAAGACCAATTTCTGTCAAACATTTTTTTGAGACAAAAACCTGATGGCTCATTTAGGTTGATTCTAAACCTTGAAAAACTAAAAACTTTCCTAGAAACTGAACATTTTGAGTCAGAAGATGGAAACACTACTGGAAAATTGATTTTGTAAAATTGCTTTATGTCTTGCCTGGATTTGAACGACTTTCTAATCCCTATAAATAAAAATCATCACAAATACTTGAGATTTATTTTTAATGACACTATTTACGAATTCTCATGCTTACCATTTGAAATAACAATAGCGCCATGGATTTTCACAAAATTGATGAAACCTGTAGTTTCCTTCCTGAGGGGGAAGGAACTGCTGTCAGGCATATATCTAGATCATTTATTCCCAATTGGTAACACTTTCGATGAATGTACAAGAAATGTTTTAGAAACAAGGCAGCTGTTAGAGAGACTAGGCTTTATTATAAATCTCGAAGAGAGTCTAATGACACCTATAAAAGAGTGCAAATTCTTGAGATTTCTATTCAATTCTTCAAACATGACAGTTGCACTTCCTATAGAAAGAAGAACCCGAATTATGAAATATTTTATACAGGGAAATTTGGCTTCATAAGAGACTTTGCATGTTTTATAGGTGTTCTAGTGTCAGCTTGTCCAGCATTAAAATTCGCCCCAGTGTACATGAAAATGTTTGAATTGAATTGAATATTCAGCCTTGAATAAAGTTGGAGGGAATTTTAACAAAAGCATGATAATTCCTGCTGATTTGTCAGACGATATTACATGGTGAAAAAACAATATAAAGCATTCCTATTATCATATAAAAACTGATGTATATCAATCAATGTTCTATAGATCTCATTCTATGGTATTTACATTATTACATGTGGCAACACTGTTTATATACTTGTGTTGATGGTCATATCTCTGAGTTGAATGACAGTCGTTGTTTGTTCGTTTATGTGAGTAACCACATACAGTAATAAGTATAGTCCTTTATGTAACTCGGTTTTTATTTGCAACCTACCTCACCACGATGCACACAGTTAAATTCCTATAGCATCAGGTTATGGGCCCAGTGCACAGACAAAATTATTGTTTTTGGTTCGTGGCAGTTTGAGGTACAGTTTTTTGGTGCAAATACAGTGTGAAGAGACAAGATGGTGAGTAGAAGCCAGTTGAATATTAACCAGCCCATAGAGAGGTTAATCGGTCGTGAGAACTATCACACGTGGTCCATTGCCATGGAGGCGTACCTTCAATCCGAGGATTTATGGGACACCATCAAACCCCTAACACCAAGCGACCAAGTGTCGACAGATATCAAAAAAGTTTGTAAAGCTCGTGCAAAAATCATTCTCGCTATAGACCCAATAATGTATTTTCACGTTGAAGATGAGCCAACAGCAAAAGGTGCATGGGACAAATTAAGTAGTGCCTTTGATGATAATGGACTAACGAGACGCGTGAATTTGTTATGCGAGTTGACAACTACAAAGTTAGATATGTGTTCTTCTGTGGAGAATTACGTGAACAAGATTATCTCGACGTCACATAAATTGCGCGGAAAGTTCCAGACGACTGGGTTGGGGCTTTGTTATTGGCCGGACTGCCCAGTGAGTACAAGCCAATGATAATGGGCCTGGAAAGTTCTGGAGTGAATATCTCAACTGACTTAGTCAAGACAAAAATCCTACAAGAAGTGAAATCGGGCAACACCGTAAATTCTGATGAAGCCTTCTTCGCTTACAATTCGCATTCCCCCCGCTCGTACAGCCACAGGGGCTGTACAGCAAAATCTCGTGGACGTAATGGAAGAGGACCTAGTAGCAGTGTCCGCTGTTATAGTTGCAACAAATACGGACATTTGGCTAAAGACTGTCCAACTCCAAAGGGCCATAACACGAGGGCGTGTACGTGTACATGTTCGACAGAGACAGAAGCGGATCAAGGTCAGGATTCCGATGACACTGATGACAATGATGACAATGATGACATTGTTTGTGCTTACCTTGTTTTAACACTTTTGACAGCAGCAGAAAGCAGCAGCAGCAGCAACAGTAACAGTAAAAGCAATGTCCATTGGATATTAGACTCTGGTGCCTCAAAACATATGTGCCATGATCGAAAAATTATACAAAATCTTCGAAATTCTCCTACGGAGAATGTTACTGTCGCAAAGGTGGAAGTGCAAGGACAAGGCGAGGTGAAATTGAAAGTCATGAGTGCAAATGGCACAGAGAAAATATGCTTGCAGGATGTCTTATATGTGCCAAAACTTGCCTCAAACTTGATTTCTGTGAGATGCCTAACACAAAAAGGGTGTACTGTATCTTTTGAAGGAAACACTTGTAAAATATTTAACAAGAAAAACCAAGTTGTTATGACGGCAAGTTTAATGAAAAATGGTGTGTATGTACTTGATCTTGAAAAGCCTAATGTATATTTGAATCAGCCAAATGTTGCCCTGAGTGCTGTGAGTGATGACATTGATACATGGCATCGTAGATTAGGACACTTAAATCTGCACTATATGCAACAATTACGTGACCAAGTAGCTACTGGAATACATTTCCTTAGTGGTAGTAAACTACTTCAATGTGAGAATTGTGTTTTCGGAAAACTCAACAAAAAACCATTTCCCCTCAATGTCAAGAGGGCAACACATAAACTAGAGCTTGTGCATACAGATTTGTGCCAAGTAAGTGAACCATCAATTGGAAATGCCAAATATTTCCTGACATTTCTGGATGATTTCTCAAGGAAAATATTTGTGTACTTTCTAAAAACCAAAGATGAAGTGTCCAAGATTTTTTTACATTTCATCAAATTTGCTGAAAATCAAAGTGACTCCAAAATAAAGACTTTAAGAAGTGACAATGGTCGTGAGTACGTTAATGAACAGTTGAAAGGAATCTTTGATGGAGTAGGAATAAAACATGAGACCTCAATAGCTTACAACCCTCAACAGAATGGACGAGCTGAACGGGTCAACAGGATTTCGTTGGAGAAAACTAGATGCATGATGGCTGATGCAAAATTGGAGAAAAAATTTTGGGCAGAGGCCATAGCTACGGCAGCTTACCTATCAAATAGGTCTCCAAAAAGATGCCTACAAGGAAAAACACCTGAGGAACTTTGGACAGGTTGTAAACCAAATTTGTCAAACCAACAAATCTTTGGTTGCAGAGCATATGCTTATATCCCTGATCACCAAAGAGGTAAATTAGACCCTAAGGCTCAGGAATATATAATGCTGGGGTACTGCACTAACCAGAAGGGCTACAGATTATGGAATAAACAAACTCAAAAAATAATCAGTAGCCGAGATGTGGTATTTTTTGAAAAAAGTTCAGAAAAACAACCACAAGTCGTGTACTTGCCAGTCGACCAAGAAACACATGATAACTCCCAGCAGAAAATAAATAAGCCATGCCAACCACATATAACAGGTGTAGCCGAAGAACAACTTCAAGTTCAGCCATTTCAAAATCCAGTTGAAATAAGTAGTGATGACAGTGATGATGAGCCATCTGATGAAGCGAACAATGAAGAGGTCAATGCTATGAGGCGGTCCAGTCGTCGAAGGAAACATCCCAAAAACCTGGATGATTATGTTGTATACTCAGCAGTCCAGGAATTAGGTCTACCCAAGAACTTCAAAGAAGCCATGACAATCAGTGAAAAAAACCAATGGTGGAAAGCTATGGAAAGGGAATATAACTCCATCATTTGAAACCAAACATGGGAAGAATGTGATCTTCCAGCTGGTCATAATGTAGTTGGCAGCAAATGGGTGTAAAAGAGGAAAGTACTAGATGATGGATGAACCCACTACAAGGCTAGACTTGTTGCCAAGGGTTACAGCCAAATTAAAGGCATTGATTTTGATAATACTTACTCACCTGTAGTAAGATTCACCTCTCTCCGCATGTTGTTTGCTTATGCTGTTGAACTCGACCTGGATATTTTCCACTATGATGTGGAGACAGCCTTTCTACATGGCAAACTGAAAGAGGAGATTTACCTAGAGTTTCCTCAAGGTTTTTCCAATGAATCAAATGAAGGTAAAGTATGCCATTTGAAAAAGGCTCTATATGGGTTGAAACAAGGAAGTAAAGCCTGGAATAAGGAGCTAGATAGCTTGTTGAAACAAATCAACTTCACCCAATCCAACAATTATTCCTGCATATACTATTATTCTGATTGCTCTAACAACATCATTATTGCTGTGTTTGTTGATGACATCATAGTATTCAGCAACAGTATAGAACTTGTAAACCACTTCAAGGCAGCTTTATTTTCAAAGTTCCCTATGAAAGATTTGGGTCCCATGAAAAAATGTTTAGGAATCAATGTCACCAGAGACAGACAATTAGGAACAATACATTTGGACCAATCAGATTACATGAAAACTATGCTCAAAACCTTCAACATGCATGAATGCAAGAGCATAT
The DNA here is from genome assembly GCA_918026855.4 of Phaedon cochleariae. Taxonomy (NCBI): domain Eukaryota; kingdom Metazoa; phylum Arthropoda; class Insecta; order Coleoptera; family Chrysomelidae; genus Phaedon; species Phaedon cochleariae. Next base: position 47,018,386 of record OU896715.1, read on the forward strand.
CCACACCCATGGAGGCTGGAACAAATCTAAAGGCCAATACTTCACCAGTGAAGGAGGAGGATGTTAAACTGGTTCAGAAAATACCTTACCAAAATGCAGTAGGTGCTCTTTTGTATCTATTCCAGTGTACGAGGCCAGATTTGGGATACACTGTCAGTACTGTCAGCAAGTTTAATAATGCTTACAATAAAACTCATTGGACTGCTGTCAAGAGAGTCTTCAAGTATCTGCAAGGTACAAAACACTGTAGACACACATATACTAATGGAAGTAACCATGATCTGATTGGATATTGTGATGCTAGCTGGGCCACAGATCAAGAGGATCCCCACTCAGTTACTGGATATGTCTTCAAATTACAAGGTGGTGCTCTGAGCTGGAATACCAAAAGACAAGCTACTGTTGCACTATCCGGCACAGAAGCCGAATACCTATCACTCTCAACTGCAGCTCAAGAGGCCATATGGCTCAGAAAATTAGATCAAGAACTACACATACAAGGACCAGAATCAACCCTCATTTTATGTGACAACAAAGGTGCCATAGACTTAAGCCAAAATGCCAATGCCAATTCAGATTCAGAACAGATATATTTTCCGATGCTTCAACTACAGGATGGGGTGTTTATCGTGAAGGAAAAAGGAATCATGGGCATTGGAACACCACATCAATTTCTGGAGCTCTTGGCAGCGTTTCATGGCTTTAGGTGTTGTGCTGAGAAACTAACAGACTGTGAAGTCTTGCTACGAATAGACAACAATACTGCTATTTCCTACATAAATCGCATGGGAGGTATACAATTTCCATTATTGAATGACTTAGCAAGAAAGATTTGGCAATGGTGTGAGAGCCATAATCTGTGGTTAGTTGCAACTTATGTAAAATTGTCTGAGAACTCTGAAGCGGATTATGAGTCGAGACAATTGCCAACATAAACAGAATGGCAGCTTTCAGATAGGGCATTTGAAAAAATTGTAAGAAACTTTAGGATACCAAACATTGATATTTTTGCTAGTAGAGATAATGCTGTTGGACGTGTGTGTCTTGGAGATCTGACTCGGAAGCATAGCATGCTATTGATGCTTTCACTATATCATGGAAAAACAAATGTTTCTATGCTTTCCCTCCATTTTATCTGATTCTACGAGTATTACAAAGAAGCATTCAAAAAAAAACTAAGGGTATCTTGATTGTGCCTCTATGGCAAACTCAACCTTGGTTTCTGTTATTTGAAAAACTTAGAATTTCAGAAACTGTCATATTATCTCCAAGTGAAAATCTTTCATTTTCTTCCAGCAGAGAGCCCCATCCTCTATAGGAGACTCTTGATACCCTGGTGAAAGCAATATTATCACCAAATCATACAAACTCAGAAATATACCAGATACTACAATGAACATTATGCTTTCTTCAATAACACAATCTAAGCAGTATGATTGTGGGCTAAGACAGTGGTGAAAATCTTGCAAGGAAGAAAACATGAGCATATTTAATTCATCATCAATGAATGTATCAAAATTTCTCACAACACAATTCCATAAAAGAGCTTCCTATGGTACTATTAACAGTCACCGATCTGCGTTAGCGTTGGTGTTGTGGCCAGAAATAGGAAACGATTTCAGAATAAAAAGATTTTTCAGAGGAACGCAAAACTTGAGGCCAACTGCACCAAAATACCACTCTACATGGGACCCTGCTGTTGTATTGAGGTATTTGAATTAGTTGACCAATAAAGATATCACATTAGAAATATTAACTCAAACAAACATTTTCACTTATTGAAGTGGAAAACAGAATAGTTAAAATAAAAGGCATTGAAATAAAAATTCCCAATAGAGTCAAAACATCTGGCAGAAATCAATTTCAACCAACATTGATCTTACCTATATATAATGACAATCCCAATATACAGGGTAACTCACGGTCGATGGTACGTTAGACGTTAATGGAGAACGGGACATAGGATCATTCTGAAATTTTGGTTACTCACGTAGTTGCTCTTGGTCTATCGATCTGAAATATTTTTAGCTCTGCGGCGTTGCCGCTTCTATCGGAAAGTAGCAAAAACTTTGTTATTTTGAATAGAACACCCTGTATTTTATTGAATTTTCAGATTCCCTCTGAAGAGCTGATTTCATCGATGTATCACACTTGGGGTCTAGCAGAAATGATTACAGAGATATGGGGTGTGAAAAATCGCCATTTTTCAACTTTAGAAATATTTTTTGTCCGAACTATTCATTATTGGTCGAAACGGCTTACATGTCCCTATCTCAACTTTTGATTAACTAACCTTTCCTTTGAGAGCCCCAAAAGCATGTTCAATTCTGACTCTCGATTTTGCCAACATTTTTTTAAGATACTTGAGATGGTGTCAATTGCCCATTGTTTTTGAAGGGTGGAATCAACCAAGATAATACAGGAAATGCAGAAACACCTAATATGTAATAGTGATCTCCACAGAGTTGAGCACCTATAGGAAATATTTCACTTGTTCGAAGTACTCGGACACCATGGACTCCTCCAGGCCATCTAACATCTACATCTGTAAAAGTCAGGTCATGCTTGCAAATTCCTTGCAAAATCATTGAATAGAATTTTTTTCTGTTGTAATAATAATTGGAATACTCATGGGGTCTAGTTATAGGTATATGACAACCATAAATGACTCCTATTACTCCTGACCAACCATATTTATTGAAACTTAATGATATAGCCTGCTTCTCATGTGGAAGTGGCCATTTGATGAATAATTTACACAATTCTTCTAGAATCACCTTCACTGTTGTATGTAGGCAGTGAAATACCATAGATTTCGTAACTCCAAACCGGTCACCAATAGATCGATAGCTTTCAGGAGTAGCTAATGTCCAAATTGCCACAAGAACCATCTTCTCAACTTAGATTTGTTTTCTACCTTCATGATTACTTAGTTTTCGGAAATGGTCATTGTTGGCAATTTTACCCAGAATGATCTCGAATACATCTGGACTCATCCTGAAATGACTCTTGAACGTTGAAAAACTCATTGATGGAATCACTTCTTAATAATAATTTCGATGATATTACTGGAACTTCTGAAAACAGGCTTACAAGTTGAATATTCTCTTCAATATAAGAGTGTCAATTTCATCAACAAATACTAGCAAATCTTGTCTTCTTACAGTTGCACCTATTACAGAAGACAACAAAAAAGCAGGAACCACATTATCCATAATAATAATATTTCGATCTGAAACTATCAGGTGACAACTTGAAAAAGAATCATGGTTTATGTGTTAAGTTGACGGACCGACCCTGACAATCACAAAAAACGAATTGTCGTTTTATTGGCAATTCCTACTACTTTCACCAGTTGGAATCCAAAAAAACGCACCTAGTGAAACAAGAGCAATCTTTTTATACAGGGTGTATCTAAATAACACCGAAAAAAATCAGAGGGCGATTCCTTGTGATATTTTAAGATAAAAAGTTTATATGAATATAATGAACTTGCTTCGTTTTCGAGATACAAGGTATTGATATTTCCATGAAAAATCGTTTTATTATTCATTACTCAATTGTCTTTTCATCAATGTCAATAAAACAATGTTTTTTCGTTGATATATATAGTAATATGTAGCTTTGTCTAGTGCAATATTCGTAATAATATTTCCAGTGCCGTCACGGTGGGTGAATTTATTAATATTTATGGTGAATGTCATTGTAAGCAACCAGTTTTTCTGAGTTTCATATTGTCATCAGATTGAATTATTGAAATAACAACTTTTTTGTCTGTGTTATTTTTGTATCTAGCTTAGTTTTTGAGAAAACAAAAATTCGATTTCACTCCAAATTCAATGTAGGTGTTTTCAAGACTACCATTGAGATTACTCAATAACCTCAATTACAATCATTATGAAATTCTGGGGCTTCCTCAGTCCCCAAACATACTGAAATTTGGCACCACATATAAAGGGGAGTTAAAAATAAAAAAATTAATATTTCCAACTTCAATATCCTGTATATCAAAAACGGAGCAAGTTAGGACACATGTTTATAATAACTCAATTTGCTAGAATATCACAAGAAATCACCACTTGAATTCTGTCGGCGTTATTTGAATACACCCTGTATAACCGTAGAGAAATGAATTTGAACTACAAATATCACTACAAACTATTAGTTTTCCTCGTATAAGCAATTTGTTAACTTCAAATGCATTGTTGAGAGAAATTAACTGTTTCACTCATTTCACACACTTCAATAATTTCAAGGATTAGCAGTTGAGGTTGTACGTCTATACAATCGATGAAATGAGAATATTACAGGCAGGTGTCAAAAAATAGTTTCACATTCACTATAGGAGTGTGCCGGGTTGAATGACACAATTCAATTATTAACTGAATCTTTCATGTAGAAATTGAATCCTATCAGAAAGGATTCTACAACAGGATCGATATAATTATTTATTCATGACGGTAAGCTCTGAACGTATTATCCCGTCACGTGACCACCCATGTTGCCACGTGTCGTGATGACACTAATCCTAGGTTAATTGGGTCCCCATCGAAAGATAATCCTTCATTTATAGGAGCTTGATTATTTCGTTAAAAGCTTCTTCTTTCCGGTAGACAGAATACAAATTTTGGATCGTTTAACCGACCAGTATCTCTGTATATTTGACATCTAGAGAGCGTTTGTCGTTTTTAAGATGAATGAGGGGCAAAATAACGAAGGGTCTTAGCGTCGTTCACAACCAAACTTTTTGGGTTTTCCATTTTACGTTTCGTATTCCGATTGGTGAGGCAAAATCTGTAATTGAAATGACGCGAAAAGCTGAGAATATTCAGCTTTTTGCGTTGCAAGAAGCCATCGTCTGTGAAATTAGTGAAAATAGACTAATGATATTGCTATGAAACTGGAAAATACTACTGTTAGTTCTGATTCGAATAGAACAGTACATCTATGTAACATTCTATAATAATATGGAAGTTATGATCATGTTTTCGCTCGATTTTTTCGTGACATACAGTTCATTTACCACAACTTCACATACAGGGTGACCAGAAATCGTGCACAAAAAAATTTGGTGGTGATTCAACATAAGAGAACATGATTTTTTTTATTTGTACCTGGCACCGAGAATACATAGCTATAAATATACAGAGTGTTTCCAACTTGTTTCATAAAATTATTCGAAGAAAAAGAATCATCATTCTTCTTCTATGTCTGTGGATATGGATCACACTTTTATTTTCACCCCAGTCTTTGGAGGAATTTTTTGCACAAATTTATACAATAAAGGACCCCGCACTTTTAGTACGTAAAATGGTTCTCGGTGAAATTTTCTGAATTTTCAGTATGTTGTAGAATTCGATGAACTGATTGAACCTGCAGAATCGTAAAGTTCTTTGATGAGCAGATTCTGAGATACAGGGCGTTGAGAAGTTACAAATCGGTATTTTTCATTTAATTATTTTCTCGAAATTCAAAGATGCCAAGTACAATTTTCTTCGCTCATATCATTAACGAACCTCCATATTACTCAACATAATTCAGATGATTCAGATGATGTAATTGTTTACAGAGTGAAACATATAAACATTTCAGTGATGTCTGAAAATTCGATGTAATAATGAAATATCGAAAAAATAATTTAGGCATGCAATATATTATTCTCATTCCATCATGAATCACAATTCATTCATTTCATACAGGGTGATACGAAAAATTGGTGACACTTAAGACCGATTTATTCATACACATCCTGTATATTCGAGTGAATTGTTAACCTCCCAAGATAGCTGATACCGTATGAACATGATTTCGTTGAGATATATAGGGTGATCATGAAGATTTTCGATGATGAAAATGACAAAAAATCGTGTTTTTTGAAATCACCCTGTTATTCATGATTAACTCGGTGAAATTCCCTAATTATTTTTCAATATATTCATCATTCGCTCTTCAACGCTGTCTTGAAAATTCAGTTTCCCATCATGACGGGTGTCATAGTTATTAATTCAGGAACTTACCATTTGCATGAAGAGTTGAAGAGACTTGTTCACTCACATTCGCATAGTGGCCGATATTTTTCACAAATAGTGAAACGTGAGAATCTGGAGACGAAAATAAGTTTAGTATTCATATACAGGGTGAACATAAGAAATTCAATAACAATAGCAGATATATGAATTTAATAATATTAATATAATGTACAGATAGTTAGGCGAATTTCGTTGGTATACAAGCTCTGCCAAAATGAAAAACGAACAATACCTACCATTTCTAATAGGGAGAGTTGGATCCTGGAATCGAAATTCGCCTAACTATCTGTACATTATATTAATATTATTAAATTCATATATCTGCTATTGTTATTGAATTTCCAATGTTCACCCTGTATATATGAATACTAAACTTATTTTCGTCTCCACATTCTCACGTTTCACTATTTGTGAAAAATATCGGCCACTATGCGAATGTAAGTGAACAAGTTTCTTCAACTCTTCATGGCCTTCATGCAAATGGTATAAGTTCCTGAATTAATAACTATGACACCCGTCATGATGGGAAACTGAATTTTCAAGACAGCGTTGAGGAGCGAATGATGAATATATTAAAAAATAATTAGGGAATTTCACCGAGTTAATCATGAATAACAGGGTGATTTCAAAAAACACGATTTTTTGTCATTTTCATCACCGAAAATCTTCATGATCACCCTATATATCTCAACGAAATCATGTTCATACGGTATCAGCTATCTTGGGAGGTTAACAATTCACTCGAATATACAGGATGTGTATGAATAAATCGGTCTTAAGTGTCACCAATTTTTCAAATCACCCTGTATGAAATGTATGAATTGTGATTCATGATGGAATGAGTATATATAGTATATTGCATGCCTAACTTATTTTTTCGATATTTCATTATTACATCGAATTTTCAGACATCACTGAAGTGTTTATATGTTTCACTCTGTAAACAATTACATTATCTGAACCATCTGAATTATGTTGAGTATTATGGAGGTTCGTTGATGATATGAGCGAAAAAAATTGTACTTGGCATCTTTGAATTTCGAGAAAATAATTAAATGAAAAATACCGATTTGTAACTTCAACGCCCTGTATCTCAGAATCTGTTCATCAAAGAACTTTACGATTCTGCAGGTTCAATCAGTTCATCGAATTCTACAACATACTGAAAATTCAGAAAATTTCACCAAGAACCATTTTACGTACTAAAAGTGCGGGGTCCTTTGTATTCATTTTTTTTTTCACGAAAACGAAGCAAAATATCGATACAATCCAAGGGACCAAAATGTTGTATTTTCAGTTGGTCAATAGGATATGAAGATATAAACTTCGAAAAAATCAGTGGCGCACATCTCCCCCGGGACGCCACTGGATTTCATAATCCCAATCCAATTATGTCTGAATCAGCTCCTCATGACAAAAAATATCACTGCCAAATTTCGTGTGAATCGGTGGAAGAATATTTGAGATATTCATAAAAAACGATTTTTTTGAAGTCCAACACACTGTATGTTTGAAACTATGCATTTCCAGACCCACGTACATATGAAATAAATTTCTTATTTTATCATTTAGAATCCCCCCCTTGATTTTTTGCGCATAATTTCCGGACACCCTATATAAATAGCTATTACGAGTGTTGAGTATTCACTTAAACTGGAATTAGATATATTATTCATTATTAAAATAATTCTTCTTTATGATCAATTTATTCAAATGCAATACCGGTCTGTTTAAATAAATCAATATATTTTCATGTATCGCGCTATTGCCGAAAAACAGTTCGCCTATCTATTCGCACAAAGACATGTTGTTTTCATCACCGGTGGCGGCATCGCAGAACCTGTCACATTTTACCCATAAATTGGGTGAGAACTCAGTGCTTCTACATTTTCTACATTTCGTGGGTGTCTCCTTTGTTGGATTACCATATTTATCAATCTACCTGGACCCTGCGCACATCAGTGTCCAGATCATCCTGGCGCAGACTTCCAGATTTCCAGCAATTTCGGTATGCTGTTTATGGGTTCGATTTTGTTTGTAACTGTTCATCAATTTCTTGGATTGCATTGGGATTGAACGAATTGTCTTCACCGGTTATATTTCATTCATTCCGCGCCTTTGGAAAAGAGTCAATTTTTCTCTTGAGTTGAGCTTTTCGAAAGTTAAAAACGCACAACGAGCTTATGCTCTAGTTTTTCCGGTTGCTAAATGGGCAGTATGTAAGTTGGTGAGCATTTTCTGTCTTAAGGACGATGGAACGACTAATTTGTCATCGGCATATATTAAATAATTTTTTTCAACTAATGAATGTCTCAACTTGTAGAAAATAGAGAGTTCATGGCTGTACTATCAAGTCTTGTTTCCAAGAAGAGGGTATTCATTATAAAAATAATCCATTTTTGTATTATTTTTAGGTTGATCAGGTGGTTGTTCGCCGCTGCTCCCCATGATAGGATGCCATGGTCAAGATGAGGCTCTACTAATGCATAGTATAGAATAATAAGTTGCTGTTCAGTTGTTAAAATCTTTTAGAGATATTTGAATGAATGTAGAGTGTTACATAGTTTCTTCACAATGTGTCTCAAGTAGTTATCTTATTTCTAGTTGCAATCGATAAACATACCTGAGTATTTTGTTTTCTTGCACCATAGTGATTTTTTGTAACGATATATTTTTGTATCCTTATCAAATAAATTTGAATTCCCGAAATAAGGTATCCATACCTATTATCATCGCATCTCGTCGTGTTATATCATGAGTTCGCCCTAAATCGTGGGTTTCTTTATGTAAAGGCAACAGTGGTCACCCGTGACAGTGGAGATCGTTATTCCAGTGAAATAACCAAACACTCACTCATTATGAATATCCAGTTTTCTTCAGGATTGATAGGTATACCTCACCCTTTATTTTTTCTACTCAATCTCAATGTTTGTTAGGCTGTCCTCGGGCAATTTGATCAGCTATTCGGTATTGTTTTGTTTTTGGTATTGTTTTGTTTTGATAACGCACGTGTTGCTTTCGCAGTCATACGGTGACAGGCCAGTAGCTAATCAGCTGATGTCCGTCATATTGTAAGTAATTATTAGGGAGAACTATGGGTGTTCCACTAATTTGTCTGTAGAGACCTTGGAATCAGGAGGTGTTCTTCCTCTATATTTATTCACAGACACCGCACTTCAGAGATACACTGGGTAGGAGCAGACTTGGTCGAAGAATTTCGGAAAAGTTCGGATATTCAACTGTCATTTGGAGTTCACATTCTGTGCCTATATGTTTTTCAGAATAGGAATTTGAATACTCAAGACGAGGAAAGAGATGGACTATCCATCTCGGATGACCTCAAGAGAAATTTGGAATTTTGTGGAAAGGGAGAAGGATGCTTGACGTTGGAGAAAAGAAAAAATGTCGGTCAGCCATTGATAAGTGCCTTTGTACATAAATGAATTTGACATTCATTCAATAATTTGGAAAATCCTGCTTCAAAAAACGGACTCGAAAAATAAAGTTTCATCACATGTAAATTTTATACTGTCTGTAGGAGAATCGAGGAGGTGGTATATTCATTTTACTCGATTTCTTGGGATTTTCTCCTCGTTTCTTCAAAATGAAAATATTCTTATTATTTCAATATATATGTAGTAGGACAAATCAAGCGGTTTGCCCCAAAATGTCACTGCGTTTAACACATTTTTCTATCAGGGAGCCTAAAAGAAAAATCCAGTAGCTTGTCAGTAACACTTTGTTTGAAGAAATTCTTGAAGGAAAGAAATATAGATATATTGAAAAATACCGAATTTTTACTATCTTTGGACGTTTCGAGAACGACTGTGCTCCCGTTTTCAACATGAAAATGAAAAATATTTTTCTTCGGAAGTTGTGCTCTGCTTATAGTTTGACACTACTCAGTGTCATACTGGTGTTAGTATATGAATGAGTGATTTTGGTCTCCAAATGAGTTACAGGATGTTTTCAATAATCCGCTTGCATTCTTTTGAACGGATACAATAGCATTGCTTCCTGTTCACTTGATATAGATAGAACATAGTATTCACTAATGAAAACTGAACATGAAAATGGTAGATTCAAAATCGATTAATGGAAACATCCTGTAACTCATTTGTAGACTGAAATCACTCATTCATATACCAACATCAGTATGACACTGAAAAGTGTCAAACTATAAGCAGAGCACAACTTCCAAAGAAAAATATTTTGCATTTTCATGTTGAGAAACAGGAGTAGATTCGTTTCCGAAATGTCCAAAGATAAGTAAAAATTCTATATTTTTTCATTTCTTTCCTTCAAATATTATTTCAAACAAAGTGTCACTGACAAGCTACTGGATTTTTCTTTCAGGCTCCCTGATAGAAGAATTTGTTAAACGCAGTGACATTTTGGCAAATCATCTGATTTGTCCCACTACAAATACTCATATTGAAATAATACGAATATTTTTATTTTATAAAAACGAGGAGAGAAGATCCCAAAGAAATCAAGTAAAATGAATGTAAATTATTTTTGGTATTTATCTTGAAACCCATATAGTTTTCGGAGAAAACAAAAAAGAGCAAGAAGTAACCAAATGAAAGGGAAAATCTAAATTGATGATTAATGGAAAACAGAGACGGTACGCAAAAAAGTTCGAGAGGGTTAACTCGGGTACGACCCTAAGGAGTGTATCATGTGTATATCTAAAGTGTGATATACGTGTACAAAATATCAATTCATTATTTGGGAAATCGTAGGAGGGAATGGGAAAAACGCAAAAAATCTTCAAATCTGAAATCCTGTATATTGGAAACGAAGCTCCCATGCATATATGTTTACATCACAAAAAACGGAATCACCTTACTTTATTTACGATAATAATAAAGTACCTGTAATGAATTTCTGAATTCAAGGTATCTCTAGGATTCCATTGGAAGATGAAAGAGCCAGAAACATTTGTTTTGACTAGTTAATCTCTCTATAATTAACAGTCCTTTTAGAAAAACAGCAAACTTCTTGAAACTATAAAACAGACAAGGATAAACCTATTTGTTCCGCTATTATTTCCAGGAGAGAAAGACTTTATTTTTAGTTAACGATCTGTGAGAATTCAGAAGTATTGATATTTTGCTCTCTTGGGACAAATGTCAGCGATAAATCTCACGTTAATGGTTCTCATGCTCAGAGAACGGATGTTGATAATTCAAAATCTGTTCTAGGATCGTACTTCCTATTACTATAACGAGAAAAATTGAGGAAAAACGAATAAATAACTTTATATTGATTCCACAGGGATCTTCTGATATGCATTTCTTTTCAGAACCAAAACGGATAAAGTATAATGATTCGATATAATGTACAGTGTGTCCAGTTTTCGATGCTCTTGCGTGATATCTCAGTTATCTTTCGAGATTGAACCTTGCGGTTTTCGCGGTCCTGTGCCACTTTTTTATGAAACTCAAGATAGCCTAATTAGATTCTGCATATAACTGGTACCTTTTATGAGAGGGCGTTTTTGATAATTTATACCTTTTGAACCCCCTCTATATCTACGGAGTTTCTCAAGGAAAAATGTCAAATGAAAATATCATCCCACAGAGAATTCTACGCAGAATCCAGTGGCGCACATTTTTTGTCGGGGTATAGTTTTGCAGATATGACTTAAACTTATGATTTTTCAAATGAAACAACCTATATTTTATAAGCTCATTAAATTCCTTATTTTTTCCCATTAATATAAAATATGATGTATAAATATGAAATTTTCAAAAATGCTCCGAAATCACTAAAACATTGAATTTTAATAGTGGGCTATGAATTTTTCATTTGTTCCAATTGAAGGAATAGTCCATTTGATTTTTCCATGAAAAGGACAGAAACAATCCCCACACAAAAATTAGGTACCTGATAGCAACAAATAAATATTAATAAAAAGTTTATAATATAGAATACGCAACTGATTGAATATTCACTAGGACAATTGAATCTCGAAATCAATCAGTAACTTATACATTGCATAATTCAAATTGATGTCCATTTTCCCCTCACACACTTTCTCAATACGTCTTAAAGCATTCAAAATCGTAAAAGAATATCTTTGTAATTCCTGGAAAACTGCCTCTGTTATTGCACAAAGTTCTTCAAGATTGTTGTGCCTCTTACTGTTTCAATAAGACGTATTAAGAAACTGTGTTAATTGTGTGTTATGGAAAATGGACATCAATTCGAACAATTCAATGAATAGGTAATTGAAAGATTCCGAAATTCTATTGTTTTTGTGAATATTCAATCTGGTGCTTATTTTACATTATGAACTTCGTATTACTATTTATTTGTTGCTGTAAGGTACCTAATTTTTGTGTTGTGTCAGTTAATTAGTATTGGTATTGTTTTTGTCCTCTTTATGGAGGAATCAAAATGAATATTCCTTCAATTGAAACTTTTTTTAGTGATTTTGAAGCATTTTTGGATATTTCATATCCATACATTATATTTCATTTTGAAAAGAAAAAATGAGGAATTTTATGAGCTTATAAAATACAGGGTGTTCCATTTGAGAGTTTGAGTCGTTTCTCCAAAACCATATCCCGACGAAAAATGTTGAGTGCGCCATTGGATTGTTTGTAAAATTCTCTATAGGATGAGATTTTAATTTGACATTTTTGCTGAGAAACTTCATAGATATAGGGGGGATCCAAAAAGTATGAATTTTCAAAGTGTATCTTATAAACGGAAACAGTAATGCAGAATCTGATTAGGTCATCTTGAATTTCACAAAAAAGTGGCACGGGACTGCGAAAACCGCAAAGTTCTATCTCGAGATATAACAGATATCACGCAAGAGCATCGAAAACTGGACACTGGACACATTGTACATCAATCAACGCCATCATCTATCAGTAGAGAATACTCATCTCTGCTTTATTTACTTTTTGTCATGGATGAAGACCCTTTCGACGTCTCGATACATACAGGGTGTCCGGAAATTAGGTGCAAAAAATCCAGGGGGTGATTCTACATGATAAAATGAGAATTTCATTTTATATGTACGTGGGTCCGGAAATGCATAGTTATCAACATACAGTGTGTAAAAACTTTTAAAAAAGTTCGGTTTTTTATGAATATCTCAAATGTCCTTCCACCGATTCTCTTGAAATTCGGCAATGATATTTCTTGTCATGAGGGGCTGATATAACGATAATTCAATCGGAATTATGAAAGCCAGTGGCGTCCCAGGGGGCAACCTACCGAATATTATTGTCAATAAAATGTGCGCCACTGATTTTTTTCAATTCTTTATCTACAAAACCTATTGACCAACTGAAAATACAACTTTTTGGTCTCTTGAATTATTCTGAAAATTTGCTTCATTTCCATGGAAAAAAATAAATACCAATTTATTGCATGAATTTGTGCCAAAAAATTCCTTTAATAACTGGGGTGAAAATAAATGCGTGATGCGTGAAAAGGGGGCACTAAAAACAATGGGTATCTACTTATGTGAATAATAAAACTCAGGGGGTGGGTGTAAAAGTACAATATTCCTTTATTGTTGGTTGAGGTTGGTTCACTTCATATGGTGGTAAGTGGTGGTTAATTCTGAGAACTTTAAGTAGTGATTTATGAGCAGCAAGTGATGACTATTACAGATGAAACCATAATAACACAATCCAGATTGCAAGTTGCAGTGGAAACTTACCCAGCTTTCCCTCTGGTATCGATACCAAAAGTGTACAGGTTGATCACTAGATATACTATACTTAAACTATGCTAATACTGGGTGAGGTCAATGCATTATATCCTGAATTAGTGCAACTAAAAGAAGGACTAGATACAGCTCACTTTGAAGGATTTTTATAGGTGACAGTGGCAGCTTGGAGCAGGAGTGTCCCACAGCAAGTAAGACAGGTAAGTGCTGGATATAAGCAGTCTGGCCTGCTCAAGTCAGCTTCTGATCCACAGGTCGAATCGTTGTTGGCTACCCTCTGTATTAAAACTACAATTGACATGCTAGGCAGGAGGTATATGCAGGCTGGTGTACCTAGGGTACCATGCAGAAAGCAAAAGCAAAGCAGGCAATAATATAAGCATCTGTGGTTATAGCAGTAAGTACCCTTATTGACTACTCGAAATCGTTTTTGTTGGCCCTGCAAGTAATAATGCTACTATGTAGAAATTTATCAAATAAGCTGCAGAAATGCTTGATTCAACCCATACCTTGTTCGCAGGTGGCCAGATGTATCAACTACAGCGAGTTGTGAAAATGATATCTGTAAATCAAATTCTGACTAGGAATTTTATCCCTTGGCAGGTAGTAGGCAGTGGACCGTCCTTTGACTACTTATATTTCCTAGTAAGTTTTGATTATACAATTTAAATCCGCAATAATGCGATGGCACGTTTCAAGACCTTCATAGGTTATCAGAAAAAGCCCTGTCAAATATCACTATCTTGGCGGGACTTTCCCAGAATCCCGCCAAAATGACCCACTTGTCAGGTTATACCGTTTTAGGTTATTAGGTTGAGTTAGCAGTTATCTTATTTTCAGGTTGAGGACTAGGTATTCCAGATGGAGCAGAAGAAGAAGATGACAAAACCCAGAGTCCAGACTAGTAATAACCTTCAACTAATATAGTAACGTTAATGATGGATCAATGTTATTATTTTTCTACTACTTGATTTTTCTACAAGGTAAGATCTTTATATTGCAAATGTTGTTGATAATTCACCAATATATATGTATTTCACAGATTTGGACCAGAGGAAGCCCACATCAGTAGAGATCGGACCGAGGATATCGAAGTTGATGGCATGGGTAAGTAACAATGGGAAAATTATTCCTTTTATTAATGGTTTCTCATTATTTTCCAGGTCTGCTGGATCTAAGCAGTACTCGAATGAAGATGGAATATCAAGCATGATACCTAAATGATCTGTATAACGATTGAATAAAGGATTTTAGATAACTCTGCTTCTAGTCTGTGCACATACTTACATTAAATCAAAGTGAAACCGTAACACAATGTCCATAGACAAACAATAAGTATGAAGATTCATTTTCTTCAAATATTTCTTGATACATGTTTGACACACTCTACACTCTGTATATAGAGAACTATGTATTCTCGCTCCAGGGAGGCGCAGTTTTCGATAATAAAAAGTGTGTCAAACATGTAATATGAAATATTTGAAGAAAATGAATCTTCATTATCATTCTACGTCTATGGACATGGATCACACATTCAATTTCATCCCTGTTTCTGAAGCTTTGTTTTGCACAAATTTATACAATGAATTGGTATTTATTTTTTTCCACGGAAACGCTGCAAAATTGGAAAACAATTCAAGAGACCAAAATGTTGTATTCTTAGTTAATCATTAGGATATGACGATGTAGAATTTTACAAAGTCAGTGGCGCACATTTTATTGACAATAATATTCGGTAGGATGCCCCCGGGACGCCACTGGATTTCACAATTCCAATTCAATTATGGCTAAATCAGCCCCTCAAATTTAGAGAGAATCGGTGAAAGGATATTTGAGATATTCATAAATAACCGAATTTTTCTAAAAAGTTCGACACACTGTATCTTGAAAACTATGCATTTCCGGACCCGAGTATACAGGCTGATTCACGGTGGATGGCACATTAGACGTTTCTGGTGAACCAGACAACGGATCATTTTAAAAATCCAATGGAGGTCATATTCGGACATTCTCTAGCCAACTGAAATATTTTAGATAATGCGGTGTTGCCGCTTCTATTAGAAAGCAGTAGCAACTTTGATTTTTCAAATGGAACACTCTGTATTTTATTGCATTTTTACATTCTCCCTGAAGAGCTGATTCCATCGATGTATCACACTTGGGGTCTAGCGAAAATGATTACAGAGATATAGGGTGTGAAAAATCGACATTTTTCAACTTTAGGATTTTTTTGTGTCGAAACTATTCATCATTGGTCAAAACGGCTCACATGTCCCTATCTCAACTTTTGATTAACTATCTACTGATATTTAATTGGGACACATACAGGGGGATCAAGATTCTGATTTCTGCACCACCCTGTACTTGTTTCAATTAAATGTTAGTAGATAGTTGATCAAAAGTTGAGATAGGGTCATGTGAGCCGTTTTGACCAATTATGAATTGTTTCGACAAAAAAAATTCCTAAAGTTGAAAAATGTCGATTTTTCACACCATATATCTCTGTAATCATTTCCGCTAGACCCCAAGTGTGATAGATCGATGGAATCTGCTCTTCAGGAAGAATCTAAGAATGCAATAAAAAACAGAGTGTTCTATTTGAAAAATCAAAGTTGCTACTGCTTTCTCATAGAAGCGGCAACACCGCATTGTCGAAAATATTTTAGTTGGCTAGAGAATGTACGAATATGCCCTCCAATAAATTTTCAAAATGATCCGTTGTCTGGTTCACCAGAAACGTCTAATGTGCCATCCACCGTGAATCAGCCTGTATATGAAATAAATCTCATGTTTTCTCATGCAGAATCACCCCCTTGATTTGTTGCGCATAATTTCCGGACATAAAAATCAGGGCCAACATTTTGACAACAATTGTCAGATTCAAGATCTTCCATTAGTTATACAGAGTAGGCCATTGAAAACGAAACAGCGGCTCTGTAGGTCAGCAAAACCGGATTATGAAAAAAATATGAAACATGTAAACCATTTTCGAGGGGGACTTCGTTCTAAAATATTTTTCAGCCCTGCGGCGTTGTCGCTTCTAACGAGGAGAAGCAACAACTTTGTTATTTCAAATAGAACGCCTTGTATTTCATTGCATTTCAAGATTCTCCCCGAAGAGCTGATTTCATCAATGCATCACACTTGGGGTCTAGCTGGAATGATTTCAGGGATATAGGGTTGTTCAAAATCGAGATTTTACAACTTTAGGATTTTTTTTGTGTCGAAACTATTCATTATTGGTCAAAACGGCTTTTATGTCCCTATCTCAACTTTTGATTTACTATCTACTGACATTCCATTGTAACAGATACAGGGTGATCAGAAGTCTGAATCTTGAACCACCCTGTATTTGTTTCAAATAAATGTCAGTAGATAGTAAATCAAAAGTTGAGATAGGGACATAAAAGCCGTTTTGACCAATAATGAATAGTTTCGACACAAAAAAATCCTGAAGTTGAAGAATCTCGATTTTTTAACACCCTATATCCCTGAAATCATTCCAGCTCGACCCCAAGTGTGATGCATTGATGAAATCAGCTCTTCGGGGAGAATCTAAAACTGCAATGAAATATAAGGTGTTCCATTTGAAATAACTAAGTTGTTGCTTCTTTTCGTTAGAAGCGGCAACGCCGCAGGGCTGAAAATATTTTAGAACGATGTCCCCCTCGAAAATGTAGTTGACGTGTTTCAGATTTTTTTCATAATCCGGTTTTGCCGACCTACAGAGCCGCTGTTTCGTTTTCAATGGCCCACTCTGTATAAAAATTTGCCTGAATTCATATGACAGTGTCTTTCAGAAAGTTGACATCATATGAGATTCGACTTGGGCTTTACGTTTGGCTCCAAAAGGGTATACTCGGTCGGGGCCACGAGACTTTCACTTGTGACGGATTTCAAATAGTGCACGGTATATGTAATCAACCAGCATGTGAATCGAGGGAGTAGGCAATGAAAAATCAATAAGGAGGTCGAGAAAAGGTGAACTAACGGAGAAGAGCTGTCAAGAAAACGGTGTCGAAAAATTTGTATTTTTTTATCAATACATTTTGGAACTTTTCGAACATCTTCATTCAATCGATGTTGTTGAACATTGATTCCTGAAAAACCCTGAGAGAAAGGAGTCTCGTTCCACAAATTGGCGCACAACGTGGGGCAAGAAGAAATCAGGATCCACGTTCCTGTATGATATCAACATACTGTGGTGAAAGCAAGGCATTGGAAGCTGAAGTTGCTGGTTCATACATAAAAATATATTCATTATGAAAGGAGCTGTTTATGCTGCAAAATTACACAGGAGGTAGACAAGAAAGGACCTTGAGTCTAACGAGTTGAGGCACAGAAGGACATTGTAGTTGGTGAGCTTGTTCAATTCATAGCGAATAACTTTATCCTGTCTGGTGGTCAACTTGAAAGAAAAAGAATACAGGAACCTGAAGTTAATCATGACTGTTATAATGGAGTCGATGAAAGTTCTATATAGTTAAGGATATATAAAACGGCAGGAATTTCATTAAATGTTTCACAATGCCTAGAGGTATGAGCGTTGGAAAAAAAATTTCGGATAAGAACAGTAAAGAAATTGATGAGGATAGTCAAATAAATCAGAATGAGGTAGTAGAAGACGATGGAGTGGAAGGAATTGCTGTATTGGGTGAAGTTTTGCGTCAGTTGACCTTAGATATGTCAGAATTATTGCGAAATACAGTTAGTTATCTTGTACAAAATGTAGACAATAGTAATGTTGGGATTGAAAACCAGATACAAGGAAAAAGTTGTGAGCATGATGAACGAATTTCATGTACTCAAAATTATGGGCAGGATGAATCTTACATCTTGAATTGGCGTGAATTAGGGGGTTCAACGCTCACTTATTATCCTATTGGTGAAATGCATCCGATGGCCTTCTTGAGAATGAAAAAAAATATGTTTTTGAATGTGGGGATGCCTGAGAAAAATAAATTGAGTTTATTAATCAATAATTTGCGGGGTTCAGCTGCGGATTGGATTGCTATAAAAAAAGCATTTTCAAAAAAATTCATTGATTTCGAGAATGCTTTCAAAGAAAGATTCTGGGGAATAAATAAGCAGGGAAATACGTTCTTAGAAGTGAATTACGGAAAATTTGATTGGGAAAGCCGATTACTTATTGAATTTAGTTACAAGGACTACTTTTCTATCGCAAAAAATTCCGCAAGACAAACTTATCGACATGATATCCATACATTTTTCAATGGAAATTCGTGGGGGCATAATCACTCGAGGATTGAAAGCTGAAGAAGGTTTTTTAATTCTATTTGAAGAAAATTGACGAGACTATAGTTGTTATAATGATTGTAGAGGTCAGCGAGGAAAATTTTAAAGCAGAGCTTAGCTTTGAGCAGATGGTCCTCTGCTTTAGTCATCAAGAAGTGAAACATTGTTTACCATTCATTCGCAAAGCAAATGACACCATTTCATTGGTGATCAATGATGCTAATAAGAGAATTTTGATTAACGAAATTGGAAAATCTCATGTAAATTTCGAAACGCATAAGTACAAAGAGACTGATTTCAGGAAGGCGGTAGAGATGTGGAATTTGAAAAGTGATTTTGCGAAAGATAAATTACATAAGCTTCTGAAAAAATTCGACGGGTTGTTTTCAGAGAGTCCCGGCCTAACGTCAAAGTATGAACACGTGATTGAATTGAATGATGATAAACCGTTTTGTTGTCCTCCATACCCAGTCCCATTTATTTATAGAGCAGCGAGGTAAGGAGGCAGATGAAGGAAATGTTGGACAGTGATATTATGGAACCAGAATGAACAGAATTCATTTCACCACTAGTAACAGTACGAAAAAAAGATAAATCTGTCAAAGTTTGCCTTGACGCTCGGTTTTTGAATGATCGTATGAATGAAGACTATATATAACACCTCGTAATATTATATCAAACGAAGGCAAATTCTCAGCAGTATTGACTTGACAGCAGCATACTGGCATTTGCCAATAAAAAAAAGCATCAACGTTATGTTGGATTTATGTTTGGAGGTATATCTTATACATTCAATAGGGTACCGTTTGGTCTTTCAACTTCAATGGCTAGCTTGATACGTTGTCTAAAATTAGTGCTGGGATATCTTGATTATGCGGTGGTGTATGTCTCAGATGAAGAAAGGGACATAGATGCGTAACGTTAGGCAGATTGTGTGTAACCAAAATGAATTTGTTGATGTTTACCATTTCCCCCGCTTATGATTGGCTAGTGAAATCACAGGATCAACTTGTCACTTTTCATGTATCATTCTTTGTGTTTCATGCGTGACATCTTGATACTTCTCTGTCAGTTCATTGTTTAGTTTATCCATTTTTGCTGATATTGTTGTTTTTTCAAAGTGAACTACTGTGTTTATTGACTTTATTTTCATTGCTAACCATGCCGAAAAAGTGCTGCGTATGTAATTCATACCAAATCAAAGAAAACCTGCGATCTTTTCATCAGTAAGTAATAAGCCATGGGCGTGACATGGGTGTTTTAATTTTGGTATTCGTTGATACTTCAGAACATGGCATTGAAATTGAAAATTCGAATAAAGTGTTTCATTTTCTTTCAAATGTTGAGCGGAAATAAGAAAATGTTTTTTTAGGTTCCTCAAGAATCGGTTTTTACGTAGGAAATGGTTTACTGCTCTAGGCATTCCAAATTCAGTGGACATTTCTGCCTATACCTATGTGTGCTCAGACCATTTTGAATCCAGTGTATTTCGTTGTATGTCATCAGGCAGAAGATGTTTGGAGAGAACTGCAGTGCCTACCATTTTGATATCACATTTTGAAGGTTCAGGGTAAGTATGTGTTCATCACACTAGGAGTCATACTATATTCAATTCATAGTTGTGACATACTAATATATCCTGCTAAACTCAAACAAAGGTATCCATGGTGTTTTTTTCTACATTTTTTCTATTTTCAGAATGAATATTCTTGAATATACTACCATGCATCAAGAACAAATGACTGATACTAATATTAGCTCTGAGATGAGTAAAATACCAGAAGAAACTGATTGTGGTGTTGATACTATGTCATCTAGTACTGAAACAGCTTCAGAATCTCTGAATCAGTCATCAGCTACTGAAACTGCTTCAGAAAAATTCGAGGAAAAATTTGAACATTCTTCTACAACTGAAACAGCTTCCGAATCCATTGAATCATCATTGGAAAAAACCAGGAACCTTTCAACTGCAAATGATGTTTCAGAGTAAAAAAACTCTCCTATTCAATTTTTAAGAGCAGCAAAAAGGTTTGTAAACAAATTGGCATAGTTTTTTCAGGTATTACACAGTAATAGATATGGATATATTCCAATCTCCAGAGAGCAATATTATTGTAATACACATTGCAATTATTTTGAGTTTTGTATTCATAGATTACAGATCACTCATTTACAGGAAATCAATAAAGCTACAATGCTTTTTTGGAGATTTAACTTCTCAAGATGTTACTTCTGCAACAGAAAACAAGAAAACTTGGAAGATTGTTTCTGATACTATTCTAAAGCTATCAAGGAGAAGATTGAAAGCAAGAATAATTTGTATAAATTCTCTCTTGAAGTATTTACGTGAAAACAGATACATTTCAGGAAATTCTGAAACAACTATTCAGGTAAAGCATGCAATAATCATTGTTCTATATATATGACATCAATATTCATCAGCATTAAATTGTTGATTTGTTTCAGGCTTCAGTTCCTGGTGAAATACTTAAAAAAATGTTAAGAGGTCCATCAAGAGCAAAATACAACCCTCAATTGCGATCATTTGCCTTGACTCTACATTTCTACTCTCCAAAGGCCTATAATCTTGTTAGAGCAGAATTCAATAAGTCTCTGCCTCATCCTAGCACTATCACTAAATGGTACCAAATTGTGGATGGTTCACCAGGATTCACTCAAGAATCACTGATAACATTGAAAATGAAAGTTTCAGAAGCAAACAAAAAAAATAAAAAACTACTATGCAATTTGGTGCTGGATGAAATGTCAATAAGAAGAAGAATAGAATGGACAGGAACAAAATTAACTGGATATGTTGATTTGGGGACAAATGTTGATTCAGATTGTTTGTCAGAAGCAAGAGAGTCTCTTGTTTTCATGCTTGTTGGAGTTAATGATCATTGGAAAATACCAGTAGGATATTTCCTTCTGAATGGTTTAAGTGGATCTGAAAAGGCTAACTTGTTGAAAACTTGCCTTTCATTGGTTCACTCAACTGGAGTCATTGTTACATCAATTACATTTGATGGTGCTGCAGCAAACATATCAATGGCCAATACACTTGGTGCCAGTATCTCAAAGATAGAAGATATGGTTCCTTTTTCCCTCACCCAATCACAAATGAAAAAGTTTTTGTTTTCTTGGATCCATGCCATATGTTGAAACTAGTGCGTAACTGTTTTGGGTGTCAGAAAATAATTTATTACAATGAAAAAAAAAATAGAGTGGAGATATTTAGAGAACTTGGTGAAACTTCAGGATGAAGAAGGATTGCATGCTGCCAATAAGCTGAAACAACGCCATCTGCAATGGACTCAGGAGAAAATGAAAGTGAAGATAGCAGCTCAAACATTGAGCAAAAGTGTGTCTGATGCACTTTTATATGTATGTGAACTAAATTTAGAAGATTTTCAAGGAGCTGAAGAAACTGCAAAATTTATTTCAATATTTAATGACTTTTTTGACATTCTCAATAGTAGGAATAGATTTTCAAAATATATTTTCAAAAGACCTCTATCACCAGTCACAAAAAACATATTTTTCCAATTTCTGGATGAGGCAGATCTATACATCAAATCTTTGCAATTGCATGGAATTCCTATTTTGAATAGTCCTAGAAGAACAGGGTTTTTAGGATTCATTTTATGTGCTGAAAGTTTGAAAGGGATATATAATTTATATATAGAGTGTGAAACTCCATTGTTGAAATATGTTATCAGCTACAAATTCAGTCAAGATCACTTGGAGATATTTTTCAGCATCATGCGAAGCTCTGGTGGATATAATAATAATCCAACAGCTCGACAGTTTGAAGCTACATATAAAAAATTATTAATTCACGCTCAGATAAAAGGTTCTGATTCTGCAAATGCTGTCACCTTAGATGCAACTACCATTCTCAATTGTAGTAGCAGAAATAATATTATTAGGAGTGAAGACGATGATCAAGTTGTTGATCAATTTATTGTGCCTACTAATGGAATGAACTATCAAGATCATGATTATGTATCATTGCCAGAATGGCATTTGACTGATTTTGTAGCTGACATTGTAGAATATGTAGCAGGATTTGTTGTGAAATCTTTGAAGGAAAAAATCACTTGTATAAAATGTTTGCAAATTATGGAGGGAGACTCTATATTATCAAGTTTGCAGGTCATAAAAACATATGGAAAATTAATTAGAGCTTCCAAATTTGTAGCTGAAATTTGTAAACATGCTGAAAAACATTTCAGGCATATCAGCAAAACACAGAATATTTTCAGTAGCAATGTTTTGAACCCAACAAATGTATTGATCAATATGACAATGAAAAACTTGCCAAACTGGATCTATGACAGTTTCAATAGTCATATTTTCGATGAAGAGCCATTAGAAAACCATTCATTTGGATTAGTTAAACTGATTTTAAGCAATTACTTTAACCTAAGAATACATTATGAATGCAGCAAGAAGGACAACCAAATTAAAATTAGAAAGAAATTGACCAAAACTGTCTCATTTAAAAATCAATAAGTATAGGTACTCATAAATAACTGTTTGATTATTTGAAATTCAATATATATTATACTTCGATGTGAAATTGTTTCATTCTATCAAATATACCCTACTCCATTATGAATTCTTAAAGCCTTCCAGAAGGCTATTATCATGATCAATAATATTTCGCTGGAAATTTGTTGTTGAGCAAGATACTATTTTTCAATAATAATCAATTGAATTATATGCAGTATAGAAATATTCATGTTATTATTAAAAACTAAACAAAAAACTACACATATTTGATGTGCTTATTTTTGTATTTTTTAAATCACCACATTTTGAGAAAGTAGGTCGAATCAAATAAGGAAGTCTAAGGATCCACAAAGGTGACTGCAGTATGGTTACAAGTATTTTCCTGAGGTAGAGTAATGAGTCTAGTAATTTGCTCTGCTATTGTCTGCATTGGATTAAATTCACATAGTCAACTTCTTCATATGCAGAGATGACCCTTTAAAAATATGATACGCCGACGCCCCTGTCACAGAGGGAATGTAAACGTAAACATTGCCTCCCTCTTCACCCCACTTCATACCATTTTGGCTTCACAAAAATTACATTAGGTTACGCATCTATGTCCCTTTCTTCATCTGAGGTGTATGTCGATGATTTGCTTGTTTTTTTGAACATTTGAACAGCATTTTTAATGAGTTACCTTCTAGCGGGTTCACGGTGAAACTAAGGAAATTTAATTTCTTTACAAAATAAATTATGTTTTTGGGACACAGAGGCAGTTTTGATGGACCAAGGACGAATTGATGCGATTAAAAATTTTCCTGCGCCTAAAAACATGAGAAGTCTTCGAGGATTTCTAGACTCAGTGAACTACGATAATGGTTTTTGTCGCAATTACTCACAATTAACAGGTCCTCTATTAAAATTATTGAAAAAGGGTATACTATATAGCATTGGGGTCAAATAGAGCAAAGAACTTTTAATGAAATAAAAGAGGCGTTTTTGGAAGTTACCATGGTGGCTCATCCGGCTCATGATAAAACTTTTCATATAGAATGTGATAGTTCGAATTATGGCATTATAGCGTATACGAGTAAAACCTTGAAAGCTAATCAAATGAATTATACAGTTACGGAAAAAGAAATGTGGGAGGTAGTTTGTCGTTTGAAATAGTGGCGTGTACTTATTCTTAGCCGTTCGTTAATTATTATAAGTGACCATGAGTCTCTTCAATTTTTATTGAGAAGTCCATTTCGTAGCGCTCGCTTATCGAGATGGATTATACTAATACAGGAATTTGATTTCGTGATCCGTCATTGCAAAGAATAGAAAAATATTGTAGCTGATGTTTTTTCTCGTTATCCTACAGATATGGATCAATTGTTAGAACCAGTTGGTAATCATGAAAATATTCATATATTTTTTGCGAAGACTAATGTAGATTATTAACTGTTGCAGAAAAATATGAATGATCCAAAAGAAGATTAGATGAAAGAGGAATGGATTGAAACAAAACTAGTTTTTTTGGAAAAACATGAACACAGTGGCGAAAACAATATTAATATGATGAATGAAAAAAAAAACGAAATGGTTTGTAATGAATGAAAGACTATTATTCTGAAAGGGTGATAAAAATAATGAAGGGTACAAATTGTGTGTTCCAAGAATACAGGTAATTTTATCATGAAAAGATTGGGCATTTCGGAAAAACAGAAACCAATTTCAGCATGAAACCGTATTTCTATTGGCCAAAGATGCAAAGAAACATGACACAAGTCGTATCTTATTGCTGCGAGTTATGTCAAAAAACTAAGACAACTCAAATTAGTCAGGGATTGAGACATGCTGTCTTAGTTGACCGTCCTGGGGATTTGGTATGTGTCGACATGATTGGTCCTCTACCACAATATACATATATTTGGAAAATAATAGAAAAATAATGAAACTTTCTTCAACAAGCGTATTTTAACACTTAACGTTAGCAGAACTCACTTCATGCCATTCACCTCTCATTCAAAAAATAACTTGGCAAAATCCATACATTTTGATGTAGGAGATAAAATCACTATAGTGCAAGAAAACAAATACTCAGGTATATTTATCGATTGCAACTAGAAAATGAGATATCTACTTGAGGCACATTGTGAAGAAACTATATACCACTCTACATTCATTAAAATATCTCTCGAAGATTTTAACAACTGAACAGCAACTCATTATACTATACTGTGCATTAGTGAAGCATCATCTTAACCATGGCATCCTATCATATGGAGCAGCGACGAACAATCACCTAATCAACATAAAAATAGTATTTTTAAAATGATATTACGGAAGGCCTACGAATACCCTTTTCACGGAAACAAAACTTGATAGTGCAGTCATGAACTCTCTATTTTCTACAAGTTGAGACATTCATTAGTTGAAAAAAAAAAGATTTTATATATGCTGATGACAAATTAGTCGTTGCATCGTCCTTAAGACAGAAAATGATCACAAAATTACATACTGCCCATTTAGGAATTGAAAAACCCAGAGCACGAGCTCGTAATAGCTATTTATATATCAAGGGAGCAAAGGTATCCATTTCATCCCGCGTGTAGAGTTTAAACACACATGGCAGGAAATGAATATTTGCTCCGAAGATGTGATTGTATCTAGGAGCGGCAATTTTAGAACACAATTATTCTTGAAATTGCCGTTCAGGCGGCATAAAATATAAATATGTCTTTGATGGGTAGTAGTTAGGTAGGCCAAGGACGATATTGGAAACATGACGAAGCACCGAACCTAATTAGAATCATTATCATTGACAGATTGTCGGTTTTATAAAGGTGTAATTATTCGATCATTCGAAAGTGAGTGCAAATGGAGAAACTTGAGATGTTTGAGATCATAGGTGATATTAAGAATGATGAAGAATCTGATTTCGGAAATATGAATCGCACGCCGCCCAATCTAATGGAATAAGCAACTCTTGTGACAATAAACTTGCTGTATGAGAAATCCAAACAGGAATATTTGAAAGGATACACCATATTCAAAGAATGGTGTACGATTCCAAAAAATCAAAATCACTCAAACCTCAATCATCATGGGCAAAATTCTCCATGTTGAGAACCATACTGACAATGAAAGATGATATTGATATCAAATATCCCAAACTGTTAGCTTTTCTCAAACACCAGTCCGCTGGTTATGAAGCCAAAAAGTCGGGAACTTTAATGAGAGAAGATGTTGATAAGTTTTTATTGAAAACACCAGATCAAAAATTCCTGATGATGAAGGTAAAGTAATATGTAGGATTATCATGATCCACTTCAGTTCAACTGATCAAGTGGAATCCGTGAAAGTAAATTATTTGTGAACACTGATTCTCATTCCATGTATTTCAGGTTGTCTTGATTATGGGTATCACAGGTGCAAGTTGCTGTGGTGAATTGGTGAAAATGACTATGGATGATATTGTAGATAAGAGCTCTATACTTGTAGTTGGAATACCAGACTCGAAAACTAGAACCTAACGTACTTTCGTAGTCGATGAAAAAACAACCGATGGAATCAATCTTGTTGAAATATGCAGCCCTGCGACCCGAGCTGCGGCGAACAATAATCAATCATCGACGTTTTTCCATTGCCTACAAGGCCAGAAAATGTACAATTCGAGTTGTGGGTTAAAATATATTAGCAAAAATACCATATGTGATTGCGTCATTTTTGGAAAAAAAAAATAAAGTTGATGCGGATACAGCTCATTGCTTCAGAAGAACTCCCGCAACGTTATTAGTAGATGCAGGAGCAGATATCCTAGTTCAAAGCGTCACGGGAGTTGTAAGTCAACATCAGTTGCTGAAGGATATGTGCATAATTCCATAGAAAACAAGAGAAGAGCTACGAATAATATAATATAGGAGGAGAACAGCTGATGAAAACGTCTGATGCAGAAACTGCTGGACCTTCTGGATGGTATCCTGTCGTAGAGTCTACCTGCTCTGGTTCCACTAATAATGGAATAATTGAAGAAATGCAATCAACTGTTGAGCATGGAATTTTAAAAAATACGTACGATGAAAAACATAGTTATTTTATCGATCTCCTTGGTGATGACACCTGGGATGCCTCAGTTTCATCAGAGTTTATAGAACGTGTGATGAAACGTAGTTCTTTTATTGATCTCCTTCGTAATGACGCCTGGGATTTCTCGATTGTATCACATTGATAGAAAGTGTGATGAAACAACCCAGCAAACATTGAACTACCGGGAGAAATCCATCCTAGTGCAGGCAAGTCTGGGAAAGTGACGATGCCGGGGTATTGGTAATGGGCCGATGATTTCCTCATGCTAGGTAACCATCAGTGAAAAATACTATGATGTCCTTGTGATGGTGAGATGTCTGGAACCAGTTGAACACTTACGAGTTCTGGCCCTTTTCTGGCCAATATCCTGTTCACTACTTGTCCCCTGGTGGATGTTCTCGGAACGTCTACATCAACGATCAGTTGATCATTTGGATCATTATTATAATGTGACTCTATTGATAGCGTCTGTATTTTAATTATCTAAATTGTTGTCGCTTGTCGATGTCGATGATGGCAGGAGTATTCTCAATTGATGATATAGGATATGGATGCTTCAATTATGATGATATTGAGTTAGTATCAATCTAACGATCTATTGTTTCGAATTTCTTTATGAAATGCATGTGTTTGGTATTTTATAACATCATTTACCTAGTGATCATAATAATTGGACTGGTTCTATCTCTTCAGAAGCATAACTATAATGTTTTACTCATTCGTTGCTATCAGAAGTAATCTCAGGTTATGTAAACCTGTCTACTATAGAAGTGAATAACAATAAGGTTCCGATCCTACAAAAATGACAGTACCAAAAAAATAATGAGAATTGAAAAGCTCCATATGGTATTACGCTATCAGACTATATTGATCGAGTTATAAAACTCATTCAACAATATTTCTTTTCTCATACTTCTATGTAGGAAAAATGCGGGTATCTAGAAAGGCCGATAACTGATGAAGAATTTTATATTTCAGCAGTACCTTCCTAGCAACGAAGAATCCATTTCGAAGGAATGCTACCAATATGAGATACCAGCCGGTAAACAGTCAATCAGAGAAGTTTCATCATGGAAGAAGAGAGAGGTTAAGAAGATATTGTGTCATTCATACATTTCTTCCTTGTAATCTGGTATGTGTCTGTTTGATATGATATGATATGAGAGGGTTACACCATAAAATATAAACTCAAAGTGTTGATTATGTTGCACTGGCCTCGCACTGGCTTGGTCGCTAGACGGATGACAACACCTGCATCCTATCTCTAGTCTCATTTTGGAGCGTTTTGAATTCGTATCTCACCGAATTCATATCTCACCACTAGCCGGGCGGGACTATTACCTCGATGCGGTGCTATCAGATATATATAGTGAATGAAAATGTCCGGGTCATAAGAATTGTCACCACAGTCAACTGTCAATTCTGTCATCTATCAATATTTGTTGTTGTTTCAAATTTCAATGTGATTGATGGGTTATGTTGCTGTAAATCGCGGATATTCCGATACTCATTTTGTAATTATATTCATGAAGGAAATTGATATTTATAATAGTAATGAAGAAACTAATTACATGAATTACACGGCTCTTGAAAGCATATCAACAATCAACAAAGCATACTGGAATTGCTGGAGTAAATTCATTCTACCTCCCACGGAAGGTGATATTTTTTCCTTCTCTTTACAGCACTAGCTATAAAACCTACCATTATTCACTTCTTTTCGATGCGTAAAGTGTGTTTTTACTACCAAGGTAAAGACATAGCCACCTCTATTGTCATTAACCTGAATTCACTGTTCTGATAGTGATATTCGCAGGAATGGCACTCGAATCTAGTGGGTATTCATCAATAACGACTTGTCATATGCTGTCATGGTCGTGGCTACTAGATTATAATTAAAATTGAGAAGTGCTTTCATAGTGAAAATAAGTGCATGTTTTAGTTTGAAAGAACTCGAATGATCGAAATATATTGCTAGTGGTGAAAAACATGTAATACACACCATAGTAGTCAAGAATATTATTACCACGAACCTTATACCTCTCGACTGAATCCTCGGGATATAATCTTGGTCCCTGGGTAACACTGATATTCCCTCGGATATCCGTTACTACCTTGGTGTATAAATAACTATCACTGGCCAGGTATGTCTGTTGACTTTCAGAATGTAATTTCAAAGTATGAAGTGTATTTGCAGTTCTCAAGAAATAATGTGAAAAAACAATAGGTCTATGGAAAGAACCAATGATTTCACGTGGAAGATCCGAATTCCCGTTCGATAAAGTTGCTGCAGATATCCTAACATATGGATGTCATGATTATATAGTTCTTATAATATACACTATTTCCGTAACTGGATTGAATTTAGACAGTAATATTGACAAGAAGTATAAATGCCTATGAATTAACATCACTGAAACTCCCGTTCATTTCAAGACCTTTTACCAAAAATAAATTTTTCCAAATTGAAACATTCAGTACATTGTAGTTTCGATCAGGTCAGCGGAGTTCATAGACGTCAGTTCCTTTATAATTTGCAAAAAAAACGCTTTCCGCGCGGAAATACCTAGGTAAGCAGTATCGAAAGGTAACGACCATTCGCATTGCGGAAAATTGCGAACCTAGCATCGATTCCGAATAAAAATAGTACCCGAGTCGGTGAGGCAATCATTCATTATCAACACAAGTCATCTAGGGATCATCAATTGGAAATGTTCGCCGTCTCCCCATCTTCGAGCCTACTGGTCAACCCCCTGCTAGACGTTAAGATGTGAGTACTGTTTTTTTTCTCCAGTGTTGTTTTGCGTTGTGTTTATCTGACAAGCCATTATGTTCTTTTGCCTTTGCTATCAATAAATGTTAATTTTATATGAAAACTTGTGGCCGTTAATAGATTTTATCTCTAGTTTTATCAAAATATCCATTGAATATCAAAATATCAAATAATAATAATTATCTATTACACTCAACACAGGCACGGCTGTATGCTCAACAGAGAGAATATGGATCGTGGGTCGTGAATTGAAACTTTTCTCAAATAAATTTATTAATTACACAATCAAAAGATGAAATTCATTTCACTAGATGTTACGTAAAAATTAGTAAGCTGTGTGCGCCAGTCGGATATCCGACAGGAGGGGATTTCAAACAAATTAAACAAGTATACACGTATAAGATATAAATAATGAAATTTACTATTCAATAAATTGGTGATAAGTATAAATAATTATCTGGAGGAGAAGAAAAAAATATAGTAACAATAGATTACCATAAAGTTCAGATCATCATATAGAAATATAAATTTAACACTCAGAATATTCTGAATCTCGAAATAATCGGAACTGATATTTTACTCACAAAACAAAATGTATAATTACGTCACTGAAACGACCAACAAATTACAGACGAGTTGAAGACAAGGATTATAGCCCTTATTATGGACAGAGAACATTGAATACAGAATAAGTGCAAAACAATATTATTCCTTAAAAAAATGAATCTTTAAAGAGATTTTAAAATGTGATGATGTTAGATAAGTACACAATAATATGACCTCGGAAAATTTGCAGCTGCAGATTTTTACATTTTACCTTATACTATGTCGTCAGGTTATATAACGATTAGGTACGAAAAGTGGATTCGTAGTTCATAGATTCACTTTTCGATTGATCAATATGTATAGAAAAATATGATATAATGAAACACCAAGTTTTCTTTATTTTGTCGACCTCTCTTCCAGGATATAAAAAAAGTACTCACTCAGCTCGCTATAATTACGTTACCCAACAGTATGGACTTATCCTTGTCGTCTAACTACCATTTTTATACAGCTCGGGCTTCCTTAATATATAGCGTTGATCGTGGAACTGATGAGGTGGCTCGATGACGTAAATAGTTTGTCGAGTGGTGGTTACGCAACAACCGGTGACGTGGACAACGTTGTAGCCAGATGACGTGAAGCAGCGTGAAGTTACGTCGAGAGTTTCGTGTTATGTATGGCTTCAAATGATTATTGTACTCATTTAGTTTTATAGAAAGTGAATAAGTGCTTGATTATTGAAGTAGGTCTCCTTTAATGCCGGCACAAAAGAAAAGGCCTGTAAAAAAGGAAAAACGTTTGAGCTTCCCAATTTCACAAATGACTGAATTTATTAACAAATGATCTTCTGAAAATCGAATAGAAATTTATTAGAAAAGTAAAATCATTACCTTAGAATATTATTAGGCCTTTTTCACAAAAATTGCCAAAGCACGAGTCACCTACTCAGTTCACTTTCTTATAGCAAATGGCTGATCACATGTAAAATTTTACTATTTTCTAGTTCACGTACCTCACGTCAGCTCGCTAGTTTGATGGCGCTATTTCCGATTGAATATTTAATGGTTCCTTCAATTTACTCGATATTTGTTTTCTGCACTCTACGCTAATCAATTGGACTTTCAAAATAGTGGAATTATAGAAATAACTAATGGAATGGATAATTATTTATGCGTGAATAAAACCTCGAAATTGAAAAGAATAACTTCAATTAGGTATGGGTAAACCTCGATTGGCGCTAATAAATATTCAAATTATAGGACGATTTGAATTCGATGTAGGATTGGTTGCCTACGCATCAGAAAGAATCGAATCCACAAAATATACACTATACGGGGTGGTCCTACAAGTGAACCGTTACACATCCCCTCTCCCTAAACAAAAAAATATTTGAGGTATGAAAATATTTTTTTTTACCTATGCTAACAAATTTTCTACATTATGTTAGTATTCCTAATCCTATTTACTTCAAATTCAAAACACTCTTGAACAGAATCTAAAATTACTTTCCATTGACTAATTTTCACAAATCGGATGAGACTTCATCATAAAATCATAATCTGAAATTATTGGGTGAGAACTCCAGCATTCCTTCCAGCCCCGGGAATCAATACTTCAAAAAAAAAAAAAAAAATACATAACAAGTGAATCAGACAGATACCTCATCCACCCACACACATTCTACATTCATCAATTCGCTTCCACATTCACCCGTTCATTCATCAGAGGAATCAGTTTCTGAACCTGAACCTGTAACCATTTTTAAATCTTTAACATGAAATTTTCCTAAATTTTTGCCATCAGGGCCCGTAAGTTCGTACACAAGCCGAGAAATAACTCGTTTTACAGTACAAAGTATAAATTTTGGAGCGAGTTTGGCAGAAAAATTATTCGCTTTATTCGATAGGACGAAATTTCTCTTCCATACTTTATCACCTACATGGTACATGTCAGATGGTCTTTTTCTCAAATTATACTGCCTGGAATTTTTCTTATAGGCCTCCGCAAGGTTTTTACGGACATCTAAATACAGT
Organism: Phaedon cochleariae; assembly: GCA_918026855.4. Lineage (NCBI taxonomy): Eukaryota > Metazoa > Arthropoda > Insecta > Coleoptera > Chrysomelidae > Phaedon > Phaedon cochleariae. The sequence continues at coordinate 47,051,290 of OU896715.1, forward strand.
TGAGGAAGTTGATCTATCTGAGAACCATATTCATCTCTTGTTATATTTGTCACTTCCACATCTTTCGAAGAATCAAGTTTACCATAATACTGACCATCCGTTGGTACATAGCGACCAAAATTTAAAAAAGTCGGGGAATAACCCGTAGCTTCGTGAACAGCTGTTCTCAATGCGAAAGCAATTTTTTGGAGTTCTCTATCCCATGTTCGATGGTCGGATTTATCTAAGTATGACCGAATCGCAGCCTCTAAAACACGATTTACCCGTTCCACGGCGTTTACCTGGGCATGGAAATTCGCATTATAGTGAATTTTTGCACCATATTGGACAGCAAGCTGTTTGAAAGCTTTAGACACGAATTGTACCCCATTATCACAAGCAATGACTTGTGGAGAACCAAATACTAGAAATACCTCATTCTCCAGGAATTTCAAAATAGGAGCAGTTTTTGCTTCTCTAAGAGGATGAAGTAAACAATATTTTGTGAAATAGTCGGAAACAACAAAAACATAAGAAAAACCATTCTTTGACCTTGGAAGAGGCCCTAATATATCGACAGATATATATTGCCAAGGAAAATTCACCTTTTTTGGTCTTCCCATGAAACCTGGACGGGCTGTAGAATTGACTTTTTGTTCAGCACATGTTTTACATTTTCGGACAAACTTTCTCACATCTTGTAATAACCGAGGCCAATAGTAGAGTTCTCTGACTCTATGGACTGTTTTGTAGATACCTAAATGTGCTGCTGTTGGCTCTTCATGCAGATGTTTGAAGACAGAAAGTCTCTGACTTTTAGGTACAACCAATTTCCAATCACTCATGTTTGTTCGAAATCCAAATTCGAAGGGAACATGCTTGTATAACAAATTGTCTACAACTTTCCAGTCTGGATACTTCTCTGGAGATCCAGTAACCTTTTGTATCATCCCAACATACCAAACATCGGACTGAGCTTCAGCCTGATCAACTTCTATCAAACATGTCTCTACAGGTGCGCGAGAAAGAGCATCTGGTACAATATTCAATGAACCTTTTCTATGGATTATCTCCATGTCATATTGACTTAACCTCATAGCCCACCTTGCTAGACGTCCTGTAGGATTTTTCAAATTGCTGAGGAATAACAAGGAACTATGATCTGTTATCACAGAGAAGTGGACACCATCGACATAGGGACGGAACTTATCAACAGCGAATAAAACACCTGCACACTCCTTCTCAGTTACCGTATATTTTCGTTCGGCATCTGTCAAAGTTCGAGAAGCAAAAGCAATCACAACTTCTTGATCACCATCTTTCTGAGTCAAGACAGCCCCCAGTCCTACATTCGAAGCATCAGACTGAATACAAAAAGGTTTGGTGAAATCCGGGGCGGCAAGAATTGGTGCTGAAACCAACGCCTGTTTTACATTCCTGAACGCTTCATCTGCCTCTTTTGACCAAACAATTTTTTGTGATTTTTTCTTACCCTTGAGAAGAGCGGCAATTGGAGCCATAAGAGATGAATGATTTTTGACAAACCTGCGGTACCAGCTGCACATTCCCATAAACCTTTTTATCTCTGTAGCTGTCGTTGGTACTGGGTAATCCAACATCGCCTTCACCTTCGCAGGGTCAGTACGTAGTCCTTCACGATCGACCACAAAGCCTAAATATTTCAATCTCGGCATACAAAAGTGACATTTGTCGATGTTTATCGTCAAGTTGGCGTCCTTCAGTCTATCGAATACAATATTGAGAACCTCGACATGTTTTTCAAAGGTAGGGGTGGCTACTATGACATCGTCGAGATACACGAAAACAAAAGGGTCCAAATCAGGCCCTAAAACGGAATCCATCAATTTCTGTAGCATCTGGGCTGCGTTGCACAAACCGAAGGGCATAACAACAAATTCAAATAGACCACGGCCTGGCACAACAAACGCAGTTTTTTCACAAGAGTCTGGCTCTAACGCAATTTGCCAGAAAGCAGATTTCAAATCGATGCTGCTCAAATATCTTGTTCCAGATAACTTTGACAAAATGTGATCTACTATTGGAAGAGGATATGCACACTTTTTCGTGACTGAGTTTAACTTCCTCCCATCGAAACAAAAACGTGGCTCACCATTAGCCTTGTCTACAATTAATACAGGGCTAGCCCAAGGAGAATTTGATGGCCTTATTACACCTAAGTCCAACATCTTGTCCAATTCTTGATTCAGAATTCCCAACTTATAAGGTGACATTATGTGATGCCTTTGTTTGATAGGCTCTACGTTTCCAGTATCTATCTTATGCACCACCTTGTGAGTTCTACCAAGTCGGGAAGTAGACAAAGTCCGAAACTTTTTGACGACTTCATTTAAACAATCAGATTGTTTTCTATTCAGGTCCGAGCTATCGAAAATTTTATTTACGGCACATAAAGATGTTGTGCTATTTCCTTTATTAGAAATGAACAATTTAGTTTTTCCAACAAAATAAGCATTAGTACCAAACTCCATAGTTATATCGAAAACTCTACAGACATCTGCACCTAAAATCAAATTATGTGCCAAAGAAGGCACTACCAAAAATTTTACAACTTTGACTACATTATCAAGTTGTATAGGAATCAAAACATAACCCTCAATTTTCTGATTTACTCCATCAGCAGTTTTTATGTTCATATCCGAACATTCTAATACTTCCAACTCGAACAGAGTTAATAAATACATTCCATCACGGCCAATGACGGACGTACTCGCACCAGTGTCTAGGAGAGCAACTATCGACCTGCCAAAAATTTGTACGGAGACGTACGGCCGATCATCATTCTCCTTCACAACAAAAACAGCGCTGGTTTCTGCTCCAAAAACTTCACCAGCATCATGAGAAGAAGGTAAAACAAAACCTCTATAAAACTCCTCAACCCTTCTGAGCCAACTTTTCCACTCAGCCGAAGATGTTCTCTGGACCCCTGGAAAATTTCGATCAATGGAGTTTCGCTGATCCAGTTCACGAACTCCACCCATTAGTTTTTTGCACAACGAGGGCAGTTGGGACGAATAACATCTTTCATACCACAACCGTAACAAACTGGTTTATGACCTGATGGGGTTTGCTTTTTGCAATCACGTTTAATATGACCAACCTCTTGACATTTCCAGCACTGGATAGCAGACACTTGTCTATTAGACCTGATTTCTCTCCGAGGACGGGACCTATCACTACCTGATGCAGTATTTTTACAATGACAGCTCTGGCAACACCCTGCAGAAGTAACAGGAACAGCTACAGTCTCTGAACAATCACCATAAGCAAGACCTGGTTCTAATGTTGAAATACTTTTCCTTGGTGGAGGTCTGAAAATTTTCTTTTTCCTTTCGGATTCCTCTAATGCTCTACAAACTTCAACTAAACGACTAACCGAGGTGATATTCTGGAGTGCGAGATGAGAATGGTAATCAGGCAATACTCGAGAAAAAATAACTCTGAGTTTTTTCTCTTCAGGCGGCTTCTCAGACAAACAATCAAAAAGATTTTCCATGATGGAAATATAAATAACAACAGGTTCATCTTCATGTTGAGTACGTCTCTCTATTTGTCTCCAAAGTTCATCATCATAACCCTCCGGGAGAAAATCTCTCTTCAAAGCCGCAACTAGTGTATCCCAGGATTCAAAACGAGACTGTCTAAGTTGAGCCCTAAACCACTCCAAGGCAATATCTTCAAAAAGGTCGGAAGCTGCTTCAAAAAGTCTCTGCTTGCTACATTTTCTGGCAACCCTCAGCTCTTCAACTCTGCTCAAAAAGGAGTTCAAAGAACCACCAGTTGGCTTGCCATTAAATTTAACCGGCCATTTGTAAACAGGAACTGATTTGTCATCATCTGAAAGTCTCGGAATAGAACCAGAAACATTTATTGGAACTCCGTTGCGAAACTTCTCAATTGTATCATCCAAGTCTTCTTCCAATGCAGAAACTATGATGATGTTATCACCCCTATAGTTTGAAATGTCATCGTTGATGTTATCGGGGAACCGTATTAACCTACCGAGTACATGATTAATTCTGCTACGTAAACGATTTGCTATCTCAGTATTCACTCCATCATAATCATTCACCACCTCTGTAATAGAACGCACACTTTCATCCACCTCAGCTTTTTCATCGGCAAATTGGAAGACTGGACTGGTATACCTGACACCTGGACGAGTCTGGTCTTTTTTTAATTCCCTTCGTAAATATTTCCTTTTCAGATCTATTTCTACCCTATCAGTAGCTATACCTCGGATTCGTAACTCATAATTCAGTTCATGTACCCGCAAGTGATGAGGATCTATATCATAATTGGTCGCCATCACTACATATACCTACCAACAGTGAGTGAACTCAAGAACACAAAACCAAACACTCAGTTACACCTTGTATATTCCCAAAACTAACTCACCTTGTATCTCACTGACCACCCTGTATGGCAAAAATTTCGAAATCTCAAAATAGCAATAAAATAAATATCACACCTGTGTCACCCTGTATATAAATTCAATCAACGATAATCTCTACATTGATTTATTATAAAAAGGTATCAGCTCATCAACCGTAAAGTGCAAAAAACAAATATATCCACATCGGGAATGCCAAATAACTTTAACGACAACCAAACGCACTTTTTGCGCTAATTACTTTTTTATATCTCAGAAGGTTCTGTCCTATATCAGATAAACCTTGTTTATTTTGTTTGAAAGGAATGAGGAGGGAAAATTGGAAAATTAGCTTACTTGCACCGGCAGATGGAAAATTTATTTTTCTAATGCAAAGTCACACTCAAGCCCCATAAGTTGGGCGTCAAATTTCTGTGTGGCCGTTAATAGATTTTATCTCTAGTTTTATCAAAATATCCATTGAATATCAAAATATCGAATAATAATAATTATCTATTACACTCAACACAGGCACGGCTGTATGCTCAACAGAGAGAATATGGATCGTGGGTCGTGAATTGAAACTTTTCTCAAATAAATTTATTAATTACACAATCAAAAGATGAAATTCATTTCACTAGATGTTACGTAAAAATTAGTAAGCTGTGTGCGCCAGTCGGATATCCGACAGGAGGGGATTTCAAACAAATTAAACAAGTATACACGTATAAGATATAAATAATGAAATTTACTATTCAATAAATTGGTGATAAGTATAAATAATTATCTGGAGGAGAAGAAAAAAATATAGTAACAATAGATTACCATAAAGTTCAGATCATCATATAGAAATATAAATTTAACACTCAGAATATTCTGAATCTCGAAATAATCGGAACTGATATTTTACTCACAAAACAAAATGTATAATTACGTCACTGAAACGACCAACAAATTACAGACGAGTTGAAGACAAGGATTATAGCCCTTATTATGGACAGAGAACATTGAATACAGAATAAGTGCAAAACAATATTATTCCTTAAAAAAATGAATCTTTAAAGAGATTTTAAAATGTGATGATGTTAGATAAGTACACAATAATATGACCTCGGAAAATTTGCAGCTGCAGATTTTTACATTTTACCTTATACTATGTCGTCAGGTTATATAACGATTAGGTACGAAAAGTGGATTCGTAGTTCATAGATTCACTTTTCGATTGATCAATATGTATAGAAAAATATGATATAATGAAACACCAAGTTTTCTTTATTTTGTCGACCTCTCTTCCAGGATATAAAAAAAGTACTCACTCAGCTCGCTATAATTACGTTACCCAACAGTATGGACTTATCCTTGTCGTCTAACTACCATTTTTATACAGCTCGGGCTTCCTTAATATATAGCGTTGATCGTGGAACTGATGAGGTGGCTCGATGACGTAAATAGTTTGTCGAGTGGTGGTTACGCAACAACCGGTGACGTGGACAACGTTGTAGCCAGATGACGTGAAGCAGCGTGAAGTTACGTCGAGAGTTTCGTGTTATGTATGGCTTCAAATGATTATTGTACTCATTTAGTTTTATAGAAAGTGAATAAGTGCTTGATTATTGAAGTAGGTCTCCTTTAATGCCGGCACAAAAGAAAAGGCCTGTAAAAAAGGAAAAACGTTTGAGCTTCCCAATTTCACAAATGACTGAATTTATTAACAAATGATCTTCTGAAAATCGAATAGAAATTTATTAGAAAAGTAAAATCATTACCTTAGAATATTATTAGGCCTTTTTCACAAAAATTGCCAAAGCACGAGTCACCTACTCAGTTCACTTTCTTATAGCAAATGGCTGATCACATGTAAAATTTTACTATTTTCTAGTTCACGTACCTCACGTCAGCTCGCTAGTTTGATGGCGCTATTTCCGATTGAATATTTAATGGTTCCTTCAATTTACTCGATATTTGTTTTCTGCACTCTACGCTAATCAATTGGACTTTCAAAATAGTGGAATTATAGAAATAACTAATGGAATGGATAATTATTTATGCGTGAATAAAACCTCGAAATTGAAAAGAATAACTTCAATTAGGTATGGGTAAACCTCGATTGGCGCTAATAAATATTCAAATTATAGGACGATTTGAATTCGATGTAGGATTGGTTGCCTACGCATCAGAAAGAATCGAATCCACAAAATATACACTATACGGGGTGGTCCTACAAGTGAACCGTTACAAACTGTCCGGTCTCTTTATTTGGGGAAGAATAGGGTTGGATGGTGAAATGATCAGAACCTCTCGTCAAAAACCCAAGCGAGTAGCTAAGTCACGACCTATAGGAGGGTCGAGGGTCAACATCTGAGTTGCGACAATATTCAAAAAAGTTGCTGAGAGTTCATAAAAAATCTTATAAACATATCGTCCACATTCATTCCTGACATCAACCCCTTCGATAGTTTCGAGTTCAAGCAGTTTGCCAGGAAATGGGATTTCAATAGTATAACGTCCAGTTCTAGATATCCCAGATCCAACGGCAGCAGGAAGGACTGTATGTGTATGTGTGAGAATGTCCTCCGGAAATGTCATGAAACAAAAACAAATGTTTATAAAGCTCTTTTGAACTATCGGACAACTCCTTCAACAATTTAAAAAAAAATCTCCAGCAGAACTTGAATAACAGATTGTTACGCACGACTCTACCTGTTTCTTTCAAAATTTCAAAACAAAAACCAAGGATTGATGTTGAGAGGTTAAAAAAATAAAAGATTTAGCTCTATAAAATTTAATCAGAATGTAAATCAGCGTAGTCCTTCTGAGGTAGGAAATAGCGTGATTTTGAAAAAAGAAAGAGAAGGGCAATTGATACCAGGGAGGATAGTATCAATGAGTGATACACCTCGATTATATTTAGCTCAAGATAATTTTGGTAACATCATTATCATTCCCCAATGTTATAGAACAATAGGACAAAATATCATTCTCATTTCTGGGTCCCAAATTATATAATACCCTTTCCGAAAAAATACAAAACAAACGAATACAAGGTTATTAAAAAAAAATTGAAACATTATAACAGAGTTAGTACTGGAGATTCAATTCATATGTACGTAGATCTGAAGTCATGAATACTCATCGTCATGCCCTCGATTGAACCTTATTAATCTTAATGAAGAAATATATATACAGGGTGTCAGCTAAAAAGAAGGTCAATCCATTAACCCTATACTCCTTGAACAAAAACAATATGAGTTTCTGAATACCATTTTTCATTTTAGCCCTCCATATTCGATATACAGGGTGTCAAAGTTGGAAATTAAAAACTGTTTTTTTTTCTACTTACTCGCGTATTCAATAAGATATCAATCTCAAAATTGGTACATCACTTCAGCACGAAGTGTTACATCGTGTGAAAAAAACAAAACAGAAAATAACTGTCAAATATTCGAAATACTGGGGGTCAAGTACACACTTACCCCCATATTTTTTTTGTACGGTACGTTCGCTAATGACTTCCTATCTATTTTTCTTCAAGTGTTCAATCATATTTGAGTATTTTTTGTTCCCTATGAAATTTCGATAAAATCATTTGTTTTTAAGATAATTCGAAAAGTACTGGTTTTTGTTTGATGCCTATGCGGCTTACGGTAATCTCACATACCTACTTCTATTTATTTCGTCGAAATTGGAAAAGGGCGTAACTTTTCACGTACGAAAAGGTAAATATGGAAATACCGGGTGCTCAGAACGAATGTATAAAAATAATTGACTTTCTGTGGCTAGAATAGTCCCTCACTGGTTCCTCATCTGGTCTTTGAATAACTGAACGTAGACATTTTGATGATTCTACAGGATAAGAAGTTGAATAACGATTATTTACCACATCAGGATGAACTTGCGACGATATCCAACCTGAGGTCTTTCAAAGGTTCATATTCTGTAGTACAGTTTTTTCTATATATAAAAAACCAATCATTCAAAAACGAAGCAGTTTTCCAAAAATATAAAAAGGAATCACCTCCTATTTTTGTTGCACTTCTTTAACCTCTGTATAGCTAACTATTCTGCTTTGTATAGTCTTATTTTCTTCATCATCAAAATTGTCTGATCCATCTCAGACCTGGAGAGGAGGTGCGTTAGCCTAAATAAGTATGCATTTCTTCTCATACCATGGAATGAGCAAGACGATATTTGAAAAACCCATTAAAAGAATATGAGATGAATAATGAGATAAATAATGGACGAAGTAACCATATGGCTACGTTTATAGGCAGTCAAAGAACTGTCTTATCTAAATGAGTATACAGGTTATGTTAGGTCATAATAACATTGATCTGCTTCGAAATGTATATTACTATCCACTTTATTGACTAAGCTGGATTTCGACTCAATGAACAAAACGAGTGTTGACTTTATTAATTTTTTTATTCTGACTGAAGTTTCTTCCTATCTGACATCTATCACATTTTATTTACTACCATGTGTAGGATATAAATGGACATTATAATCAGAATGAGTATATGAAAAATTGCACAACACAATGTGACCAACATATAAAACAACTGTTAAAATTATATGTTAACACCTCCCCTTGTTGGGCACATCCTGTGAGATAAATTGCAAACTAAATCGATGAACAGTGCCATATGACACTCAATTAAAACAACTTATGCCAACACGGATAAATAAATGAACAAATATTATAGGTTACTTAAGCCCTAAGCTTTGTCACCAATATTTGGTCATCTTAGAGTTCAAGACTTTGGTGGAAAGGTCTGCACGATTTGCCTTGGAATTTACATATTTTAGTGTAATAAATTTATTCCTGATGAGTTCTTGAACGTGGTGATACTTGACATCAATGTGTTTGGACCTCTCAGACACAATGTTGTTCTCAGCAACTGCAATGGCACCCTGGTTGAATGTTGATGGGTTCTGCAACTAAATGTTCAAACCCAATGTCACGAAGTAGCCCACAGATCCAAGTGACTTCTCTTGAAACATCACTCAGAGCAATGTATTCTGCCTTCACGGTAGATAGACTCACAGAAGTTTGTTTCTTACTGCGCCAGCTGACTACTCCACCAGCTAAGGAGAGACAGAACCCAGTAACAGATTTTCTGTCAGACCTTTCATTAGCCCAGTCTGCATCCACATAAACTTCCAGTTGTTGTCCACCTCTCTTGTAGACCAATTTCAAATTTTTGGCCCCTTTCAAATATCTGTATAGATATTCCACTTCATTCCAGTCTTTTCTTGAGGGATTTTGGTTCTTTTGACATAGTTTGTTCACAGCATAAGCTATGTCAGGTCTCGAGTTGTTGGCAAGATGCAGCAGGGACCCTGTTCCTTCTCTGTATATTTTTGGGTCGAAAAGACACATTTCATGCTGATCTTCTTGGCTCTGTGATGATGGAAGTTGGACAGTAACTTCTGTTGCCCTCTCCAAGTTGAAATGTTTCAGTTTTTCTTCTATATATAGTGTCTGGTCTATATATACAGCACCTTCTTGATCTCTTGAAATTCTCATCGAGAGAATGTTTTTCACCGGTCCTAAATCCTTGACAGTATACTTCACCAAACCTCTTCTTGAAACCACTAATGGCTGCTTTGGTCCCAGTAATATAAGAATCATCCACATAGACTCCTACTATGAGAATTTTATCTTCTGATATGTACAGACATGGATCGTATTTGGATCTTCTCAATTCCATGCCTTCCATAGTTTTATTTAGGTCTTCATTCCAATTCTTGCCGGACTGATGTAGACCATAGATGCTTCTTTTGAGTTTGCACACGTAGAGATTAGGTTCTTTCAATTCAAAACCTGGAGGTTGCTCCATATACACTTCTTCCTCAAGCTTGCTGTTCAAGTAAGCTGCATCAACATCTACATGATGAATTTCCCAATTTCTTTCAGCCGCAACAGCGAGTATACACCTGAGTGTAGATCTCTTGATCACTGGGGAATATGTATCGAAAAAATCTTCTCCTTCTATCTGGGTGAATCCTCGTGCCACCAATCTTGCTTTATGATTTGAAATATGTCCATCACTGTCATATTTGGTTTTGTATATCCATTTGCAGCTCACAACATTTTTGTTGGTTGGGCGTTCAACAATGTCCCACGCATTTATTTCTTGAAATTTTTGAAGCTCTTGGTGCATGGCTTGTTCCCAATGCTTTCCTTTTGGACCACTTACTGCTTCTCTTAAAGTTATTGGATCTCTAGTTAGGTTATATGTTCTAACAGTGCAGCATATTCCATCACACACATGTTTATTCTTACATTGTCTTGTTGATCTTTTCAATGGTAGTGTTGTTGATGACAAATCTTGATTTTCGTCTTGTTCTTGATTAACAGGATTTTCCATATTTTCTTCTCCAGAAATTGTTACAGTTTCTAAGGGAGCGCCGATCGACACCTTGACTGTTCACTGTATTCACAGTCAGTTGCATCTTCATTGTCCAAATCGAGTCCCAAGTCTTTTAAGAAAGCGTCCAAGCGAGCGCTGCTGTCATCCTTCTGTTGTTCTGTAGTTTTCACCTGCTTGAAAGGAAACGATTCTTCGAAAAATTTCACATCCCTTGCGATAGTCATCTTCTTTTCTCCGATCTTGTATAATTTGAAACCTTTCTTTCCATGTTCCAGACCAATGAACACACACTTGGTTCCTCGCGCTTCAAGTTTGTTGTTTCGAGTTACCGCAGTCCAAGCTTCACAGCCGAATACTCTGATACACTCTATGTCCTTGAGTGTCATTTCCTTCCCCCTCCACAATTCCAATGGGGCATTTCCTTCTATTACTGTGGTGCAACATCTGTTTCTCAAATACGCTGCATACACTATTGCTTCGGCCCAGAGATTCATCAAGTCAAGTAGCTTGATATTTTAACAAACTACTTGACTTGACTTGAGAATCAAGCTCGTGGCAAATTACGTACTTGACTTGACTTGAATTTGAGATATTTATTACTTGACTTGAAATCAAGCTACTTGATAATACTTGATCTTGATACGCACGAGTCGCACGGCGTATATTTCTGCAAGCTCGCTCACGCTTAGACAAAATACGGGGGTTCCCCGAGATCCGAGCTGACTGAATCAATCGATCGCGCAGTCAGTCTTACGATGCCATTTTCATTTCATCAGTTATATACAGGGTGACTCACGGTCGATGGTAGGTTAGAGGTTCATGTTTATGATAGGAACGCAACGCAGGATTTTTCTGAAAATTTCGCATCTCACATTTCATCACCGGTACTATCGATCTAATATATTTTCAAAATCACGACGTTGCCGCTTCTATAGAAAAGTAGGAACCACTTTGTTATTTCGAATTGAACACCCTGTATTTTATTGCATTTTCAGATTCTCCTTGAAGAGGTGATTTCATCGATACATCACACTCGGGGTATAGCGGAAATGATTATGGAGATATAGAGTGCGAAAAATCGAGATTTTTCAACTTCAGGAATTTTTTGTGTATGCGAAATTTTCAGAAAAATCCCGCGTCGCGTTCTCCATAAACGTCTAACCTATAACATCGACCGTGAGTCACGCTGTATAGATACACAATAAAACTGCTGAAAATCAAGTAGCTTGATAGAACTACTTGATTTTTCAAGTACTTGATGAATAATTACTTGACTTGACTTGACATTAAAAAACTTTCGCTTGACTTGAACTTGACTTGATTTCAAGTCAAGTCAAGTTGCTTGAATATCAAGTCAAGCCGTGAATCTCTGCTTCGGCCCAAAAACAGGGTGGCAGGCCTGATCTGATGAGCATGCACCTCACCATATTCAGCAAAGTAAGGTTGAGTCGTTCTGCCCTGCCATTCTGCTGTGGTATTCCAGGGATGGAAAACCGGTGCTCTATCCCCTTCTCTTCCATGAAAGTCTTCATTTCTTTTGAAATATATTCTCCTCCGTTGTCTGACATCAATATCTTGAGTTTCTTCTCATGTTTTCTTTCATTTTTAGCTTGATAGATTTTGAACTCACTTGCAGCTTCACTTTTCTTCTTGATGGGCTTCACTTCAGCATATTTTGAATAATCATCTAAGAATGTTAAGACGTATCTAGATTTTCCTATTGATTCAACAGGTAAAGGTCCCATGATGTCAGAGTGAACTAATTCTAGCACATCTGAGGCATGAGATTCACTTGTCTTGAATGGTAGTCTCTGTAGTTTCCCTTCTAGACATATATCACACTTTGGCATTGGTTGTTTTACTTCACATATGTTAGGTAAGTTATTCAGGTGTCCAAATCTGTCATGCCACAATTCGACTCTTGAGCATTTCGCCGCAACTATTCTTTCTTCATGCTTCTGATTTGCTCTCAATTGTATCTTTTCACCATTTATCAAAAAATGTTTACACTCTTCTATCTATCTTCGCATTCTCGCTCCAAAAACCTGTCATGAATAACTCTTTGCCATCATAAATTTTCTTTTCTCCATTTTTAGTAATGATTTTAAAACCTTTCTCTTCTAGTCTCCTTTCTGAGATGAGAGTACAGTCGAGTTCTGGGACTAAATAAACTTTCTGCAGAGTTATTTGATAAGCCCCACACTCCTTTGTTAGCTGTGCAATCATAGTGCCTCTTCCAGTTACCTTCAGACAATTTCCACTGGCTGTCTTCACCTTTCCTCCGTAACTTTTATCCAGATCTTGAATTAGTTCTTCATGAGGGGTTAAATAACCACTTGCTCCTCCATCAATAAAAATTGCATGGGACTCGGACTTTCTAATTAGAGAACTCATACCTGCCATGAGAGCTTTCGACTTGACGGTTTTTATCGATGCTTTCTTTGCACTGCATTTCACCTTTTTTGATTTTTCCTCTTCACTTTCACTGTCACTCTCCTTAGTTGAGCTTGAATCTGATTCGAACTCAGCAGATCTTGCAGTTTTCTTTTGATGTCTTGACTTCGAATGGTGCTTTCTATCTTCTATCTGATACTTTTTCTCTCCTTTCTTCTTGTAGTATCTTTTTCAATCTTCTTCCTCCTCGAAATATGGGCACTCACGAGCTATATGCCCAGGTTCTTTGCAAGAAAAGCATACAAATCTCTTCTCCTTCGACAGATCACTTTTGTAACTGCCTCCCCTGGAATCGTTTCTCCATCCTCCACTGTTCTCAAATTTCGTAGCTCTCTCGAACCTTGAAACTAGAGCAGTAACTTCATCTTGACTCTTGTTCGTCTTGTTCGATGACTTGTAGCTTTCTCTTCTTGCATCCTCAGCCATTAATCTAGCCATAACTTCTTCCAAATCTATTTGTTCTCCTTGGTCTATGGTGGTAATTAGCACTTCATACTTATCAAGCGGAAGACCACCAATAATGAATCTTGCTATAACTTTGTCACCGAAATCTGCTTTCGTTGCTTTCAATCTTCTGTTTATGTTGAAGAATTTTCCGAAGTAATCTTCCATTGGTTCATCATCTTCTTTCTTAATAGATATTGTCACAACAAAGTAGATTAATATTAATTAATAACCATGTCTCGATAAAATAGGTGATTCTACCATGTTCGATTTATAAAGGGTAATGCTTGGCTTAATAATTCTGCGAGAGGTAATATTCAAATAGGCACTAATAATTTAGGGGTAACTGAAAGTACGAGACTACATTCAAACATAACAATATTTATAATAGCATGAAACATTATGGGTAGCGATAACAATTATGAATAAACAACAATGAATAAAAAGACCGAATAACAACTTACATTATAATGACATCATCCCATTTTGTATTAAAAACATATCAACACGCTTTCTCGAGTTTCCCAAAGCATGATTCATCATTAAACCTATGATTAAAATAAACAATATTATACTAACTAGAACAAAGTAACGTGAACGAAGTGTCAAGTTCATGATTATATTATCATCATAATAAAGAGTTTGTTTTCACTAATAAGCAAAAGTTATCATTCATTTTAGGGAAATTTGAACGTCGTCTTCCATTTCGAAAAAAAAAATGTATTGCAAATATAGTTTCTTAATTAGAAAAAAAGGAATAGTTGATTGAATGAATGACGACACAAGAAAAATTATGAGTTATCTACATATCTACTTAAATATTTATATTTGTGCCAAATTATGAAAAATTTCCCGATTGGTTCCCATTCCATCCAATGAGTCAATGAATTCGAATGCATTTTCTGTAATGAGTAATATATCTCGAGATCGAGATTAAAGTGAATTGATGCCAATATTGTCAATTGAAAATCATTTTTGTAAACAGATAAATTGAAATTATGGTTAAAAAATAATTAGAGTCATGTGAACAAACCAACGTGCCTTCTCGTTGAAAAATTTCATTAAAAAATTACCTATCTGATAAATATATAATCGGAATTATTACCATGTTATTTTACGAAGGCGTAGAGGGGCCACCGCAATTATTTTTTATAATTCTGACTTAGTATCTCGGAATTTCGACTTAGTATCTCGGAATTATATAACTCCGACTTATTATGTCGGAATTCTGACTTAGTATCTCAGAATTATGTAATTCCGACTTATTATGTCGGAATTCCGACTTAGTATCTCGGAATTTTATATTTCCGACTTATTATGTCGGAATTCTGACTTATTATCTCGGAATTAGGACCTTGCGGTGTTGTGACCATATAGTTAAGTGTTACATACCTATGTATGTACCTATACTGTAAGGACGACTCCCGAATAGCTAATTGTGAATAATCCATAATCCTAATACATTTAATGATAATCTATAGCGTGATGGAATCAATTCGAGAAACAACCCTGGTAGGAGCTCGAAATCAATGAAAGAATGATATACTGTACCACACTGTACGAATAGTATAGAATTCATTGCTCTAAATGAACTATACGGTTTTCTGGAAAAACATCTCTAGCGGCCCTGAAGTGGTTAGGCGACCGCGTCATTGATATTTCTCTAGTTTCTAGCCAGTGGTGATCCACAGTGATCCAGAGAGTGGTGAAGGGGGTGATAATCCAATCTAAGCTTCGCCGAAATATCGATAGTTACCTCTTGTGTTATTTCATATACAGAGTCGTGCACAAAAAACATTCAGTCCTATATTTCTTGTGAATCATTCGAGATAGGATATTGAAATCTGGTGGGTAGCAAGTTTATCAAATTGATTATTCATTGACAACTTAATTTTCTTCCTATTACTCCCGGTTCAACCGGAAACAACCCCAACTTGATTTTTGAATAGGCCATCCTCTGTACCCATATTTTTCAATATATGGATCCAGGGGATCGTTTTATTCGTTTTACACACATTAGAGACTTTTTCATCAAAATGTCGAGATATATTGGGGAGAATTTATAGTTGGGGTAACTTCTGGTTGAACCAGAAGTGATATAATAAATGAATGTTCTGTCAATAAACGGCAATTTGATATACTTGCTACCCGGTAAATATCAAAATCCGACCTCGTATAATTCAGAGGTAACAGCACTCGCTGATTTTTGGGCATATTTCTCTGGATAATTGAAAATATATTCGTATATATTATACTTTTTATATTCATCGCCTTCCCCCCCTAAACTATACCCTGGATCTGACACTTTTTGGAAGATCAATTTTCGTTGTAGAAAAACGTTTTAGTGACAACTATCATCGCATATCCTCTTCAAAGATAATTCATAATCGAATGACGGCCGCTGGTAACAGCTTCATTCTCCATAGAAAACCGTAGCTATAGGGAACTGTTTCTGTTTCCAAGATTATAAGGATAGACTAGA
This sequence comes from Phaedon cochleariae, assembly GCA_918026855.4. Lineage (NCBI taxonomy): Eukaryota > Metazoa > Arthropoda > Insecta > Coleoptera > Chrysomelidae > Phaedon > Phaedon cochleariae. The sequence continues at coordinate 47,067,434 of OU896715.1, forward strand.
GTTAAGGATAGCCCGAATAAGCACGAATTCATTACTTCCCTAAATTAACCACCGTGCCCGAAGGATCCTAGATAGCACAATGTCATCCATCGAATATTCTCCGAGAATATTTGAATATTCTCACAGTATTCTCACAATATGATACGAATATTTCAGGGACGTTCTATGAACATTCGGACTGGACTTTCTCGCATATTCTACGAATATTCCTAGCATATCATAGGAAAAGAAAGGAAAGTGAAAAAAACTTGCTCCGGTGGATAAACGAACCAACTTTCTTGTCATCGAATATTTACAAACTTGAAACCTTTTTCAGTGCGCTACGAACCATAGTGATGAATGATATAAATAGCAAGAAGTCAACACTTCATTAGTAGGATAATTAGTATTGAGGGTAGAGAATAATAGGTTTCATTGGGTCAGGAGAAACATTATTAATATCGATACAAGAATAACATCAATATCATATTTTGATACGATCATTTCTGTATATTTCCAGAATATTCAAGAAGAAAATGTTGAGAATATGTCAAATTGAATGTTCATAGAATATTCAAAAAGAATATGTCAAATTGAACGTTCATAGAATATTCGTAGCAGGATGAGAATTTTCTTTGAATATTCCGACAATATTCTATCAGTATATTCTGAAATAGGTATATCTGAACGTTATCAGAATATTCATAGAATATTCTGTGCTGTCTGGGTATGGTCACAACACCGCAATGTCCTAATTCCGAGATAATGAGTCGGAATTTCAACATAATAAGTCGGAATTATATAATTCCGAGATACTGAGTCGGAATTCCGACATAATAAGTCGGAATTACATAATTCCGAGATACTAAGTCGAAATTCCGACATAATAAGTCGGAATTATATAATTCCGAGATACTAAGTCGGAATTCCGACATAGTAAGTCGGAATTACATAATTCCGAGATACTAAGTCGAAATTCCGAGATACTAAGTCGGAATTTTAAAAAATAATTGCGGTGGCCCCTCTACGCCTTCGTATTATTTCATACTTACATATTGATCATTTTTGACATTCCAGGTCCAATTCGTAAGATTTAAAAGGATATTCATCTGACAACTCATTATTCGCAGCTTGAATAAACTGATGAACCGTCCGAGAATTGGTACTTTCATGTACTTTGAGCAATATTTTGACTCAAGGGCCCTTGAGATTATTTTTTGTTTAATATGAAATATTATCAGAATTTTATTCGATTTATTTATTTATCTTTGGTGTAACCGGTTACACAATGAATTGGCGTTTATTCAATTAAAAAATATATATTAATTTCCCTATTCACCATGTTTCGATGAATTCAAGTAGTAAGATAGTTTATCATAAGAAAATTTGTAACCTTGAAATTAACCCGAGGGTCCAAGGTCTTCGGCTAGCGTTTCAGTGGAGATGGGAGGGTTCGATAAATGGGCGCCAGGTAATTCAATTACCTCCACTAACACCCAATGTGCACGTTACAGACTACCACAAATTACCAAGTGGTAGTCTATCAAATCTAAGGTTGTATGGGCCAACAAATGAAAATAAATGCAAGACAGTTCCTTAAGAATTCCCCATTTAATGACTCACAAAATAATAACCCTATACAGAGGGGATGCGGTCACCCTTATGACCTTCAACCATAATAAACGATCAATGGCTAAGTCAATATGAATTTACTGAACCATTCCGCGAAGCGTTCAGGAGAAAAGAATAATTCAAGTAGGGTGCGGGGTAAATGCGTCGCTTGAGCTCAGGCGCATGCGCAGATATTCATAAACCCTAATGGTAGCTTATCGTTTCGCAGAACAGGTACAAATCATTCAAATATCATAAACATAATAATCAAATATCCCGGTTGATCAAATTCATAAGGGAGGGGTCATTAGAATGGGGAGAGCACAAATAAATTCAACATCACTTCCAACATAAAGTCAACATCACCAAAAATCCCTCGGCGACTGCAGAATCAGGACCACCCTGTATAGCCCTAGACCGGGCCACCTGTATAGGCTCTACCTGGTTCACCCTGTATAGAGTCCACGTGATCCACCTGGTAGGGGCTTCACATGGGACACCTTATGTAGACTACGATTGGGCCACCCTGTATAGTCCTCACCGAGTACTTGGGGTTGACGAACCCGAGGAAATCTTGGTCCCAGAACCAAACCCGCAACTAAAACCCTGGGGAAGAAAAATGTCAGTACCTTGACACAATTCCCTATTTTCAAAATCCCCCAGGAAAAGTAAAAAAAAAAGAAAACCAAGAAACAGCCCCTTGCCCCTGGACTAAGATTCCATCACCCACCCCAGTGACTAGGCAGTCATCCAATAAGACACTTTTTGATCATTTGCCCCAAAAGTATAACAACACCTAATAACCCTTGCTTTACAGCCTTGTCAAATTATAGCTAACATCCTGATTTTTACCTGCATTATCAAAGGTTAGTTGGCTCCCAAAATCAGACTTGATCTCTAATTCAAAAGTAGAACTCACTACACTTTTATGTGTTGCTTGACAACATGCAAAATATTCTAGGAGTATCTGATATACTGATACACTAAACTGACCAGGTAGGAAGGTATTTTTACATTATGATGCCACAGAATGAGTTGTCAAGTTCCATCACACTGGAATTCAAGACGAGACCACGAACAGAGGAACCAACTAACTTTGAGATGAACAGATCGACTGATAGAATGTCTCATGAATTAGTTTGATCAATTAACTTAGCTGAAATTTATCTGGGACTCATATTCAAAGATCAATTAGACAGCCTGTTGTGATTTTAGTTATTTCAATCAGCTACCTATATGATTTAATTCTCTGAACCACTTCGTAGGGCACAATTTTCCAGATACAAGGTTTAATCAATATTGTAACAGTTGATGCCTACAATAGATAGTGACTTCTATAATCAAATTAAATCAACCTACCCTTAAAATCGGGGTTTCTTTTTATCAGGCACCAGAGTTTTTCCAGGTTTTCCAAAGTGACCAACCTAGCCTCTAGACAGTGTCCAATCTAGCTTCTAGAGTTTCAGACAGTCCTATTTGACGGATGATCGGAAATCTAGCCAGTCCCTAAGGCGCTGTTGATACAAACGAAATTCCATTACTAACCCCACAATATACACAGCCCAAAATTCTTGAAGTGTTAGAAATCCTTTCTCATGATAACAAAAAAAACATAACTAATCAACCCACCTGCAATCAGGACTTCTCCATCTCGTCAATTACTTCACGATGTCCAGTGAGGTTATGGAATGTTGCGGCGACAATATATCCTCACAAGAGAAAGATTTGGGTCATCGATCAAAAATTTCAACACACGTTGAATCACACAAATTATCACTACCCAAATCACTAAATGGCGGCCTCAGAACATAATCCTAATTAAAGATGATTATGAAAATCAAATATAATTCTGAAGACGCCAGTCAAACGCAATCAAGCCACTTTTCAGAGAGAGAGAGAGAGAGCTAACGAGAGACAGAACACCCACTTCATCCACGTCATCCACTGGTCATCGATTCAAAATTACCTGGGACGATCCCTTTAGGGACAGAATGCAAGGAGAGAGGGCGCAGCAGATAAAGGTATGTCCACGCCTGCACGAATCAATTTCACAGTATCAGCAGAGTACTGTTGGAAGCATTTCTGAATGCATAAAAAGATTGTACAGCCTCATTTGATAAATGCGACTGAATGACCCAAATAAATATTTCAATTACTGTCGTGTAACGTGCCTTCAATTTGATGAACTTCCATCAATGGTGGGACCAGAAATAAAGAAATTATATATGTCAACAAAACCCTTATCTCCAGTATATTTTGGTCGCCTGAGTATTAACGTCGAATTCTGTTGGGAATTTCATATTTTGCGATTCGCATAAATTTCGCGGAACCCGCACAAGCACGAACACACCTTAATCCGCGTCATTTCTGTGTCATACCGCACCTTACCCTACCCCACAATTTCTACACTTCGTGCAAGAGGTACTGTTCCCTGACTGACAGCACGAGGGCGCGCGAGAACGCACGAGAACCGATGATCACCTAAAGGAAGAACAGCTCCGAGACCGCTTCCAGCTAACTTTACTTGAGTAATATAACCCGAAAATTCCAAACAACGTAAACAATAATACAGTGCCCACGGCCCCACTTTTATACCAACAATTCAATCAGTGCAGGACGTAGCGATCGTTCATTAGATCTTTATCACAATAGAAGTCAGATGGACTGAAAGGTATGCTAAACATTGTCTCGCTGCTCCCAGTGGATATTGAATCGGCCAACTGATTACTAAGTTGCTAAGAAATCAAATGATGTATCTTCCCAGTGAATATCCAGGTAATTGATGGAGGTAGGTTACTTATCGATGTGTTTAATTGAGGATATATACCTAACGTAGAAAATGAACGTTACAAATCCCCCCCCTACTTCAAGAAATTTGCCCGCAAATTTTTCCCTAGACTCAAAACAAACTAAAATTCCTACTATCTATACCCCTTGAAACTTGTACCAGGTACCCCCTGGATACAAGATATGTCCTGAGACATCTTGGGCCCCAGTCGCCCCACAGATGGATGACCCTGACGATCGCCCGAGTGACGGCGTTCCAAGGGAGCCTCAGAGGGGCCCTCGCGAAGATGTCAGACGCGTCGTGGACCAGCCCTCTGGTCGACGTTACATCAGCAACCCTCAGACGCGCCGACACGCGCACGGCCGACCGAGCCCGCCATCCGTGCCGCACTGGTCACCCGCCATGGAAGCCGAAACATGTAAAATAAATTTTGATTTAGGGCAAGCCCAAGGACTGCCAGTACAACCCTAGTGGACAGGAGGGCCCACCACCCTGAAACGGCGCTGATGCCGGTGCGAGATCCAACAAAACATTCGGGATTGTTCCACAACGCAGTGCGGCGGACAATCTCGCGCTCCCTCGGCCCAGGGACCTTTGACCGAATTCAGGAGTACTGACGGGCCATAGTGACGGGCGCCCGTAGGCAACTCGCGATTCCGTCGACCGGTCAGCTCCTGGATTCGTTCGCCAGTCCCGAGCACGTAACCCTGAAACCGGGAACGCGGCCTGCTCGCCCCCACTACGAATAGGTCCCTACCAAACAAAAACCCTCGCGCAAATAAACAAAAAAAATATATTTAAACACCCAAACGGTGCACGAACGGCTCGGAGTAGGTGACTACGATCATAGACTTCTCGAATACCAACTACGGTTCAACCCGAGGGACTCCTAACTCTCTATTGGCAGTACAAACTGTACCTACGATATCACTGTGCCAGAACAAGGGCCCGACAACTTGAAACAGTTTCGAAAAACTTAAATGTCGATTATCTCGAAACTATGAGTTCCAAGACATCCCACCCCCGCCCCGACACAGCGATATATAGACCGTCGGTGCAAAGATGGCGGTGGCGTCACGACATCAGATCCTCCGAAGAGATAGATTTGGGACAACAATGTCAACACACGTCAAGTCACGAAACTAACATTTCCCAAATCAGTAAATGGCGCCCTCAAAATGTAATCCCAATAAAGGAAGATTTCGAAAATCAAGTGAAATTTTGAGTTCGCCTGCCGATCACCTCACCACCCAAGAAACAACGGCTACCCTACATAACAGATAGACACAAGATGAAAACGGGAGGAACAATATCACTGTCCAGAAGCCATGAACTGCTAGACCCAGCGGGAACATGATTCAATACCAACCACCGTGATAGCCTACTAATTGGCAACCAGATCCAAAAGGTTTGAGTGTGGCCAGTTGTGGGACTTTTACCCACCGGCTGGTCATTCCCCGGCAGGAGTATTCTCAGGCCCCTTCCTGCAGAGCCCGTGTTCACGAGGTCTACTCATCTTCCGGACTAGGCTTGAGGTCTTTCGTGTGCCAGGTACCTTTCACATTCCCGGCCGCATCCCGCAGTTCATAGGTCCAAGGTGAAATTCGCTTGTGTATCACGAAGGGTCCGACATACTTAGGAGCCAACTTCTGGTTGAAATACTTGGCTGCATCTGAGAGGACGTAGTTCTTTTTCCAAACCAACTGATTCGGGAAGTACTCAACGTGACGACGTCTAAGATTATATTTATCGCACGCCTTTTTCCCAGCTACCTCAAGGCGTTCACGTACTTCCTGAAACATCCTCCTAAAAGACTCATTCTTGCTACTGACACACTCCGATGTACCGTCCTCGATGCCTACTTCTCTACTAGACACATAGTCAGCCCCTGAGAGTTTTATGTCCCTACCGAAGTTGATGAAGAATGGTGTGAGTTTGGTTACCTCATGTTTCGATGTTCGAAGGGCACACCCGATTTTAGTGAGACTTTCATCCCAACTTCGATGGTTGTCTGACACATACATAGCCAACATGGTCTTGATGGAACGATTCACCCTTTCAGTTGGATTGGCTCGTGGGAGATAATGAGCATTGAACCTGATTCGACACTGATAGCTTTCAGCAAATTTACCAAATTCCTTACTTCGATATTGTGGCCCATTGTCACAAATTATCACCTTAGGGACACCAAATATCAAAAATACTTCATCTTCCAACTTGCGGATGATCGCCTCCTTCGTTGCCTTTCGGAGGGGAAACAAAAGGGGAAATTTGCTAAGATAGTCCGTCACCACCAATATATACGAATTACCACGTTTCGACCTCGGTAAAGGACCCATCAGGTCCGTGGAAATCATCTCCCAGGGCCTATCAACTTTCGGATTCGAAACCATCTTGTCGGTAGGAAGATCATTGGACACCTTGTAAGCCGCGCAGACAGCACAATGGCGGACATGTTTGGAGATGTCAAACCTCATCTTAGGCCAATAATATTACGTAGCCACCCTCGCCAGTGTCTTGTAGACCCCAAGATGACCAGAAGTTGGAGGTTCATGGGCCGCAGTAACGATTGCTGGACGTTCACGTTTTGGAACTACCAATTTCCAAGAATCTACAGGTAGAGACAACTCTGGGTATGGAGAGGGCGAATGTTTCCAAAGACGACCATTTGTCTCCCTCCAACCAGCGAACTTCAACGGATTCCTCCTGACACTTTCCAACATTCTACAATACCAACGATCATCTACGAACTCAAACTTAGTGTCGGAATTCCCGTCCTCCACAGCATCGATAACCGGAACGGCCCTAGACAATGTATCCGGAACAATATGGTCCCGTCCCTTCCTATGAACAACCTTAAAATCATATTGTTGGAGCCTGACAGCCCAACGAGCCAAACGTCCAGTCAGGTCCTTAAGTGTTTGAAGCCAGAGGAGACTATAATGGTCGGTGACTACCGTGAAAGCCACACCCTCCAGGTACGGTCTAAGCTTCTCCACCGCCCATAGTACAGCTAGGCATTCGCGTTCCGTGGTCGTGAAGTTCCGTTCCTGCCGTGTGAGTGAACGGCTGATGTAGCAAATAACCCTATCGCCATCGGGATACGGCTGAGTCAGGACGGCTCCCACCCCATAACCAGAGGCATCCGTCTGCACTTCGAATGGCTTCTCATAATCTGGACAGCTCAGAATCGGTGCTGCCACCAAACACTCCTTAATCCGACGAAGGGAGTTAGCACATTCATCCGTCCAACTAAATTTGCAACCCTTACGAAGCAGGCCAGTAATTGGGGCTATGATGGAAGAAAAATCAGGGACGAAGCGCCGGTACCACGAGAAAGTTCCAACAATCCGGCGGACCTCGCTGACATTTGTCGGAGTAGGAAGTTCTAGCATTTAGCTGGGCTGGTGGCCGTGAGCGTAGAGTCGCTGGCTGTTGCCCAGGCGGTCCGGGTTCGATCCCCGGCGCGAGCACTGAATTAATTTTCGGTAGTTTCGTTGGGCGGGAGGAGATAGGTGGCCAACCCAACATTCTTGGTACCTAGATATCAATCCTTTGGACTGTCCACGGTTACCAGCCGAGTAGTGCTTCGGATGACACTTAAAAAGCTAAGGTCCCCGTCTTCTTAACTCACACAAGTCTCTGACTTTCGAGGGTTGCTTTGCAACTAAGCTGGCGGTTAAAAACACTTTTTTTTTTTTTTTTTTTTTAAGCATTGCGCTCACCTTTTCTGGGTCAACATGTAAGCCATTCCTATCCACGACATAACCTAGATACTTCATTTCCGGGCGACAAAATTGACATTTATCGATGCTAACTGTGATGTTGGCCTCTCTCAACCTACGAAACACTTCTTCCAACACTGTCAGGTGCTGTTCCAACGTTTGGGTGACAATTACTACGTCATCTAGATATACAAATAAGTAGGGCTCAAGGTCATGACCTAACACGGTATCTATTAGCCTTTGCCACGTAGCAGGGGCATTATGCAGACCAAACGGCATCCGTCGGAACTGAAATAGCCCACGATTCGGCACGGTGAAGGCCGTATATTGTTTCGAAGTTTCTGCCATAGGTACCTGCCAATAGGCTGATTTCACATCCAGGCTGGATAGATACTTAGCATCACGGAGCTTATCCAGTGTATCAGACACAAGGGGTAGTGGATAACTATCTCGAACTGTCACAGCGTTGAGCTTCCTATAGTCCACACAAAATCTAAATGAGTCGTCCTTCTTCTTAACCAGTAGGATGGGCGAAGACCAAGGACTATTAGATGGCTCTACTATCCCTAACTCTAACATCTCCTGAAGTTCCTTGTCTATCTGATTTTGTACAACAGGGTTTACACGATAATACCGCTGCTTTATGGGGGGACTATCAGTGTGGATAACATGCTCAGCCTTCGTGGTACAACCGAGACCTCCACCCATTAACGACATGTTGCGATCCAATACAGCCTGCAATCTCATTTTCTCCAAGGTCGTCAAATGAGTTTGCCCACTCACATGTTCCACAGCATTAACCAGGACGGGGTCTTTAGAGAAGTGCCATTCGTTCTGGCGAAGATTTGGGACGATTCCCATGGTCCTCCAGAAGTCAGTGCCCAGGATTAATACATGGGACAACTCAGGGACAACTATGGCCTCTATCAATTTTACACACCCTTTCACCGATACAGGGAGCTCAACCACACCTATACTGGCACAGCGATTACCATTGGCCACCGAACAAACCGTGGTCTTGCTTCGATCTAGAGGCAACCCTAACTCACGCACTACATCCATCCCTCTACCACCAAGTATCGTGCGGGACGCACCAGAGTCCAACAACCCTAATATCTGCTTTCCTAGTATGTCCACTCTCAAATAAGGTCGTTCGTCCCCGGCCGCCTGATCCAGTACATAATCCAATATAACTTGAAGTTTTTCAATCGAGTCACCACCTCCGGCACACCTACCTCGATTCCTTAGGAGCGCCGGTTGCCGTTTCCCTGCCTGGAACAATCTGGACAGCTCCTAACCGTGACCCCCTCCCTCTTGCAACAATAACAGAACATACCACTGCGAACCGTACAACCAATTGCCCTATGTCCTGGCTTGTTACACCTGAAACATATTATGTCATTTGCCGGAGCCTCCTGCTGCCCACCTACTTGACTGGAAGCGACAGGAACACAATCACGAGAATTATCAACAAAAGCCTCGGCAACGTCTACATATGCTAGATCAGGTTCCAGAGTGCAAGTTCTTCTTGAGGGAGCTACGAAATTCTCCACCGACTCCTTCCTGGCTTCAAGGCGCCTACACAACTCACGTAACTGGGAAATCGATGTGATGTCGACCAGACCTAATTGGTTTTGATAGAATGGGGCAATATTTTTCAGCAAGATCTTGAGTTTCATAGCCTCCGTCAGAGGGCATGTCAACCTATTGAAATAGCCTGTCATGACCGCAATATATATGCCAATGGACTCATCGGCCCCCTGAGTGCGCTTACGTAGTTCATCAAACAATTTTTCATTATAATCTGATGATAAGTACTCTTCCCTTAATAAGTTCACAAATTCATCCCAATTAGCTACTTCATCACGGTAGGCAAGATAGAATTGGTAGGCCCTACCACTAAAAAGATCTATACCAGATTCAAGCAAGGTTTGTTTAGTAACGTGCCTAGCAATTCTGAGCTCCTCGATCCGCTCCAAAAATGCGCTAAGTGAAAGTCCCTTCTTGTCTCCTGAGAACTTACAGTCCCATTTGATGGGCAACACCGGTTTAACCTGGCTTGTGCTAGCCCGAGTAGGAGAAGGCGCAGCACTCGAGGACCTACGTGCTGGAGGAATAGAACTACCAAAATTACTCTGCCCCAAAATACTAACTTGAGGTGGAATGTCTATTTTGGCCAAATCATCAGCTTTCTTTTGCAAGTCACTAAGGAAAGCTAGAGCTTTTGCCAGGAAGTGTGGGCGCTTATCCGACTTATCCTCATCAAGATGCTCAATGCGATTTAAAACATGGGTTAGTTTAGTTTGGAGCTTAGCAAATTGAGTACTAGTAGCCAAATCGTTAAATGCCTTAATGAGTGGGTCTAATTCTAGTAATTTACTCTCAATGGCCAGTTCATCCTCCTCTACGGTGAAGGGATATTTGGGGTATTTGATACTATCTCCGGATTTCTCAAGTCTCATCGCCATGGTCAAAGAGTGTCGCATCTCCTCTACTGTACCAAGGGCAATCCCTCTTATCTTGAGTTCATAAGAGAGTTCCTCTGAATTCAATCTATTAATCTTCATTCCTAGAGACATGATGAACTCTTTTCAACCAAGTTAAACAAATACAGTTACCAGGTGACAAGAAAAAAAATAATCTAAGTTGGAGAAATCTAAGCAAAAAAAAAAAAAAATTTTTTTTTTTCACCACTACAAATGAACTGTCTTGACCAATATTTTGACACTAGTTAGGAAAACAAGGCCCCACGTTGGGCGCCAAAAATGTAACCTTGAAATTAACCCGAGGGTCCAAGGTCTTCGGCTAGCGTTTCAGTGGAGATGGGAGGGTTCGATAAATGGGCGCCAGGTAATTCAATTACCTCCACTAACACCCAATGTGCACGTTACAGACTACCACAAATTACCAAGTGGTAGTCTATCAAATCTAAGGTTGTATGGGCCAACAAATGAAAATAAATGCAAGACAGTTCCTTAAGAATTCCCCATTTAATGACTCACAAAATAATAACCCTATACAGAGGGGATGCGGTCACCCTTATGACCTTCAACCATAATAAACGATCAATGGCTAAGTCAATATGAATTTACTGAACCATTCCGCGAAGCGTTCAGGAGAAAAGAATAATTCAAGTAGGGTGCGGGGTAAATGCGTCGCTTGAGCTCAGGCGCATGCGCAGATATTCATAAACCCTAATGGTAGCTTATCGTTTCGCAGAACAGGTACAAATCATTCAAATATCATAAACATAATAATCAAATATCCCGGTTGATCAAATTCATAAGGGAGGGGTCATTAGAATGGGGAGAGCACAAATAAATTCAACATCACTTCCAACATAAAGTCAACATCACCAAAAATCCCTCGGCGACTGCAGAATCAGGACCACCCTGTATAGCCCTAGACCGGGCCACCTGTATAGGCTCTACCTGGTTCACCCTGTATAGAGTCCACGTGATCCACCTGGTAGGGGCTTCACATGGGACACCTTATGTAGACTACGATTGGGCCACCCTGTATAGTCCTCACCGAGTACTTGGGGTTGACGAACCCGAGGAAATCTTGGTCCCAGAACCAAACCCGCAACTAAAACCCTGGGGAAGAAAAATGTCAGTACCTTGACACAATTCCCTATTTTCAAAATCCCCCAGGAAAAGTAAAAAAAAAAGAAAACCAAGAAACAGCCCCTTGCCCCTGGACTAAGATTCCATCACCCACCCCAGTGACTAGGCAGTCATCCAATAAGACACTTTTTGATCATTTGCCCCAAAAGTATAACAACACCTAATAACCCTTGCTTTACAGCCTTGTCAAATTATAGCTAACATCCTGATTTTTACCTGCATTATCAAAGGTTAGTTGGCTCCCAAAATCAGACTTGATCTCTAATTCAAAAGTAGAACTCACTACACTTTTATGTGTTGCTTGACAACATGCAAAATATTCTAGGAGTATCTGATATACTGATACACTAAACTGACCAGGTAGGAAGGTATTTTTACATTATGATGCCACAGAATGAGTTGTCAAGTTCCATCACACTGGAATTCAAGACGAGACCACGAACAGAGGAACCAACTAACTTTGAGATGAACAGATCGACTGATAGAATGTCTCATGAATTAGTTTGATCAATTAACTTAGCTGAAATTTATCTGGGACTCATATTCAAAGATCAATTAGACAGCCTGTTGTGATTTTAGTTATTTCAATCAGCTACCTATATGATTTAATTCTCTGAACCACTTCGTAGGGCACAATTTTCCAGATACAAGGTTTAATCAATATTGTAACAGTTGATGCCTACAATAGATAGTGACTTCTATAATCAAATTAAATCAACCTACCCTTAAAATCGGGGTTTCTTTTTATCAGGCACCAGAGTTTTTCCAGGTTTTCCAAAGTGACCAACCTAGCCTCTAGACAGTGTCCAATCTAGCTTCTAGAGTTTCAGACAGTCCTATTTGACGGATGATCGGAAATCTAGCCAGTCCCTAAGGCGCTGTTGATACAAACGAAATTCCATTACTAACCCCACAATATACACAGCCCAAAATTCTTGAAGTGTTAGAAATCCTTTCTCATGATAACAAAAAAAACATAACTAATCAACCCACCTGCAATCAGGACTTCTCCATCTCGTCAATTACTTCACGATGTCCAGTGAGGTTATGGAATGTTGCGGCGACAATATATCCTCACAAGAGAAAGATTTGGGTCATCGATCAAAAATTTCAACACACGTTGAATCACACAAATTATCACTACCCAAATCACTAAATGGCGGCCTCAGAACATAATCCTAATTAAAGATGATTATGAAAATCAAATATAATTCTGAAGACGCCAGTCAAACGCAATCAAGCCACTTTTCAGAGAGAGAGAGAGAGAGCTAACGAGAGACAGAACACCCACTTCATCCACGTCATCCACTGGTCATCGATTCAAAATTACCTGGGACGATCCCTTTAGGGACAGAATGCAAGGAGAGAGGGCGCAGCAGATAAAGGTATGTCCACGCCTGCACGAATCAATTTCACAGTATCAGCAAAGTACTGTTGGAAGCATTTCTGAATGCATAAAAAGATTGTACAGCCTCATTTGATAAATGCGACTGAATGACCCAAATAAATATTTCAATTACTGTCGTGTAACGTGCCTTCAATTTGATGAACTTCCATCAATGGTGGGACCAGAAATAAAGAAATTATATATGTCAACAAAACCCTTATCTCCAGTATATTTTGGTCGCCTGAGTATTAACGTCGAATTCTGTTGGGAATTTCATATTTTGCGATTCGCATAAATTTCGCGGAACCCGCACAAGCACGAACACACCTTAATCCGCGTCATTTCTGTGTCATACCGCACCTTACCCTACCCCACAATTTCTACACTTCGTGCAAGAGGTACTGTTCCCTGACTGACAGCACGAGGGCGCGCGAGAACGCACGAGAACCGATGATCACCTAAAGGAAGAACAGCTCCGAGACCGCTTCCAGCTAACTTTACTTGAGTAATATAACCCGAAAATTCCAAACAACGTAAACAATAATACAGTGCCCACGGCCCCACTTTTATACCAACAATTCAATCAGTGCAGGACGTAGCGATCGTTCATTAGATCTTTATCACAATAGAAGTCAGATGGACTGAAAGGTATGCTAAACATTGTCTCGCTGCTCCCAGTGGATATTGAATCGGCCAACTGATTACTAAGTTGCTAAGAAATCAAATGATGTATCTTCCCAGTGAATATCCAGGTAATTGATGGAGGTAGGTTACTTATCGATGTGTTTAATTGAGGATATATACCTAACGTAGAAAATGAACGTTACAAATCGAAAAATATGTTATGATATTTCATCACTTATACATTATTGAACTGATTGAAAATACTCCCGTTAAATACCGCATGCTCATTCCTAAAATTTTGTTAGAACTAGACCGTACATTTCTTTGTCTAACAACTCGCAAATATTTTCCATTTTCGGAAAAATCATCCCCGGGGGTAAATATCATTATAATCATCATATACGAGCTCATTATTTCACATTAAATCATCATTTCATGTCCTATCAATTCAAGGACAAAATATCTTCAGTAAGGTTAATCCTTCATGCCTTAGTATGGCACATCTTCCAGGATTCCCTCCTATTTTCTGTTATAGTTCACACTTTCAACTATAACACTTCGTACTTTTTAGAATATCAACCAAACAGCTACTTCTCTGGCTGTGGTTTGGCTAGGACCACGAGATATGCTGAATAGGGTGATGATTATTCTGTACGGGAACGGTTTTCACTTGAAACCAACTAACAATCTCTTCATTGAGAGTTTACATACACATCAATATTCTTGAGCTCAATTAATTCATCTCATATCATATTTCCATAACATAATAATATCATATTTGCGTGTACTTCATTTTGGGAGGAGTGATAAAAAATGGTAAAAGATACCAACGTTTAAGAGTATTTTCAATATTTGAAAGGTCATATATATACTGACTAAGATATTTTGAATCGAAACATTCTCAAATATTACTTGAATTATTAATTATTTGCATTCGCACTCATATTGAAATTTATTATGAATTATATCGAGCACGATGATTTGTTATTATTGTTTTCATTTCGTATTGTTATAAAACAATAGGCACGTTGTGGATGACTTATTATATTTTTACTTGATATAGGTGTTCTTGGCAATGGCATTGGAATTCTTGATTGATTTCATCAATGATAACGAAAAAATAGTGGAAATAATCTTGATTTGAGGAAAAAAAACTGACAAGAAGGAAGAATTTCTTCCAAAATTCAGATAGAAAATTACGAGTAGAGAAAAAAAATAACAAAGTTCAGAGATAAGCTCCAAACTTTGTGAGTCTGGTCCGGTGCTTTATATCATATCTTTGAATAGAAATGGAAAGATTGTTATTCAACTTTTAAAGCTTCATGGTATTTAAAATATTGAAAAAATTTGGATTTCTGATTTAAATGACTTTCTTACTTTGTAATCACCCATAATTCATGCTGCTATACTTAACTACTTTCAAATAACTCTTTTTACTAGTGCCTTTGTATGAAATATAAAATTGACTGAAATTAATGATGAGAAATTATTGAAATAATGAGTCCATTATGAGGAATGCGACCCAAGGAAAGAAGCTTAGGCGCCTCCACCATGTCACAACAAACGGGGTTATATTAAAATAGGCACTAATATAGTTTAGGGGTAACTGAAAGTACGAGATTATATTCAAACATAACAATATTTATTACAGCATAAAACATTATGGGTGAAGTGATAACAATTATGAATAAACAACAATGAATAAAAAGACCGAATAACAACTTACATTATAATGACCATTACGACGAGCTCTTGTCAAGTCAAGAGTAGCCCCAGACCAGACTAACTTCGGAACCCTCATATCCAATATTTATATACATCATTTTATTAGATTTGCACGTTTCTCATGAGAGTTCCTGGTTCAAGTTTCGTTTAGCTGAAATCAGTTATGGAAAATTTGTTGCTATGGCAACCGTTGTCATGGTAACAGGTAAACAGAAAACAAAATCCCGTGGTGAGGAAATGCATGGTTGCCAAGTTGTATCGGGTTTAGTATAGCTGAAATCAGTTATGAAAAAACTGTTGCCATGGCAACGATCGTCATGGTAAGGAGTGAACAAAAACCCGATTCCCGTGGTGAGGAAATGCGTGATTGCCAAGTTGTATCGGGTTTAGTTTGGCTGAAATCAGTTATGGAAAAAATATTGCCATGGCAACGATCGTCATGTTAACGAGTAAACAAAAATCCGGTTCAAGTGGTGAGGAAATGCGTGGTTGCCTAGTTGTATCGGGTTTAGTATAGCTGAAATCAGCGCAATCTTCGACCTTCAAATTTTGTTTCACAAAAGTTCTTGCTAGTATTCAATCAATAACTTGTTTCAAATGAATACCTTCCTTATCAATTTCTTGAAGACTGTTCGTCGTTGATTAATTCCCAAATCACTACTTCTCTGACGATCATATATGGAAATAATGTCAGGAAAAAATAGGCTCTGTTATCGAACAGAGCTAGACAAAATAGCTAGCGACAAAATAGTGCGGAACAAATAGCGCATAAGGAAGGATACTACTTTTTCTAAACAATCTAACCTAACTCGGCTCAAATGAACCCTCTCAGAATAAATATATTTTTCAAAATCGATCAGATTTGGTAGCAAGGCATCGTTCGTGTGTGTTTGGAGACTGCATAAAAAAGGACACTACTTTTTCCAAACAATCTAACCTAACTCGACTTAAATCAACCTTTTTCTTGTAAAACATATATTTTCCAACATCGTTCAGATTTGATAGCAATGCATCGTTCGTGTATGTATGAAGACTGTTGCTGAATCAAAATGTGCGCGTGAAGAAAGGTATGGGTGAATCGAAATGAAGGCATGCGGAAAGGTGGGTGGGCCTAACATTGAAGAGTGTTTTTGGAATTAATGAATGAAGCAATAATTCTCCGATACAACTTGGCAGCCACGCATTTCCTCACCACGGAAATAGTTTTGCCATAACTGATTTCAGCCGAATTAAACCCGATACAACTTGGCAACCACGCATTTCCTCACCACGGGAATCGGGTTTCTATTTACTCCTTACCATGACGATCGTTGCCATGGCAACAGTTTTTCCACAACTGATTTCAGCCTTACTAAACCCGATACAACTTGGCAACCACGCATTTCCTCACCATGGGAATCGGGTTTTTGTTTACCCGTTACTATGACGATCGTTGCCATAGCAACAGTTTTTTCATAACTGATTTCAGCTAAACGAAACTTGAGCCGAGTTCCTTGGTCAGTTTTCATAGTTCAATGTCAATTGATGATTTGAATAATTTTATGTTTATAAAACCCTCATGGTTACAAATTACTAATATACTGTATGTTCTACTCGTGACAATATCAGTTCGCGAAGCAGCAATGTTTGGTTTATGGGTCCTGCTTTGGTATACAGCTTTTCAAGCTTGTTCCACATAAACTGTGCGACATTTATAGCGCCGACGAAGTTGATTGTCTTCGAACTCAATGTCAAAAGTATGATCGATATTGCTCTATCATTTTTCTTCACTTCATCAGCTAAGAATGTGTCTATCTCATCCGCATCGCCTATTTGAAGATAACCTGGGGAGACAGCGTCCCAGCAACCCCTTTGACGCAGTAGAGCTTTCGTGGTCAACGACCATGAAAAGTAGTTGTCCTTGTCCAGCTTCAAATATTTCCTTACTGCTTCGTCTTCTGCCATTATTACTTTTCTATCTTTTCTTTCGTCTTTCCTTGATCGTACTTGGTTTCGCTAATTCTAACTTTCTAACTTCACTCGTTAACTTTCTTTCTTTCTTTAGTCTTCAGCACTGTTAAGTCTCATAATCTGTTAGGTCATAATAACATTGATCTGCTTCGAAATGTATATTACTATCCACTTTATTGACTAAGCTGGATTTCGACTCAATGAACAAAACGAGTGTTGACTTTATTAATTTTTTTATTCTGACTGAAGTTTCTTCCTATCTCACATCTATCACATTTTATTTACTACCATGTGTAGGATATAAATGGACATTATAATCAGAATGAGTATATGAAAAATTGCACAACACAATGTGACCAACATATAAAACAACTGTTAAAATTATATGTTAACAGTTAACAAAAAACAATATACTATACCAGATATATCAAAGGAGCCAACGCCCTAATTCCAATGAAAAAAAATCGAACTCGATACCTTTATCCATCAATATTCACACATGTACGTAACCTTACCTGACGAATTGATGTTTACAAACCATAAAAAGTTGAACTGCCAGCCGAAAATGACGTGATATCGGTTTTTCTGTTGGTACCCCCTCCTAAGCTTGTTTGTTACCATATGGTTTCGTTGTCTGTGAATCAAAGAACTACGAGGAATTGAGAACAGACCCTATTGAATATAATATTACGATATGGTCACATGGTCCATAAAAGAGCCGATGGTTTTATCAAATGCAGACCTATTTTTTTTTCTTTATGTTCTAATTCCCATGAGAAGGGATATCCTGTAATGTTCTGAGAACATCGTGAACACCAAGAGAAATAAGGTAGGAATTGGTGTTATTTTTAAAGTTCTGGAGGTTATCTACCTCGGGAAACACCTTTCCTTGGCAATGTGTTCCAGAGCCTCGCTGTTCGTTGGATGAACGAGTCTTCGGAAAGAAGTCTGCATGTCTCCAAAGTGACCACGAAGGGGTGCGAAGCCTCAACTCGACGGGTTAATCTCGCGGGGACAGCCAAGGGAGGAACAATTATTGATATTTCAGAAGAGCATCGTCCATGGAAATATCTATAAAATAGAGCCAGATTGACAACTATTCTACGGTGTTCCAGGAAAGTGAGTGAGTTTGTGAGCGAGGCATCACCCACGAGACGAATTCCACTTTTTTGGACAGAATCCAACAGTTTTAGGGTATGTTTGGATGCTGCACTCCAAATATGGAAACAGTATTCCAGGACCGGTCGGATCTGTGCCTTATAGATCAAAACTAACTGACTGGGGTGAAATAGCTTCTGGCCCGAAACAACGAACCAAGTATTTGGGATCCACTTTTAGCAATTGATCTCACGTGATTTTCCCCAGAAAGGTTATTGCTGATAGTAATACCAAGCATCGAAATGGATGTCTTCAAAGGTATGGTTACTCCTGACAAGCTCATGATCGGCACAGTGAGATAGACTTTTCTAGAAAAAAGGCATGCTTGAGTTTTGTTCGCATTGGAATCTACCAAGTTATTCGATCTCCATTCGAAAATTGTTACCAAGTCCATATTTATGTTGTCAACATTTCTCCCTCGTTCGTTTCTGGTTTGCCTGGCTGGTATTGGAGCCCTGGAAGTAGGAATAGTGTTGGTGCTAGAATTGATCCTTGCGGAACACCAGCATTTATGATAAGCAAGTCAGATGAAACTCCGTCGACCACGACCACTACATGTAGAGACCTGTTTGAGAGAAAACTAGCTAGCAGAGAACATAGCTAGGGAGGCTAGGGGAACTTGGCGAGAAGTCCGTGGTGCCAGACCCGATCGAATGCCTTGAAGATATCAAATACCACGGCTAAGGTCTCACCATATTTTTCAATACATTGCTGCCATATATGTGAGACGTCAGCGAGCAGGTCACCAGTTGATCTCTGATGACGGATGCCATATTGGCTAACGTTGATAATAACTGAATGTTCCAGGTATTTCATGAGCTCGATGTTGATAGCTTTCTCCATGATCTTTGAGATAATAGATAGCAGGGCGATCGGCCTGTAGTTGCTAGGTAGGGTCTTTTTGCCTTTTTTGGAACTGGTTGTACTCTTGCAATTTTCCAGTTGGACGAGAATATCCCCAATGCGTAAGAGTAGTTGAACAACTTGCAGAGAACAGGTATTAGTTCGGGAGCACATTTTTTGAGGACAATCGGTGGGATTCCGTCGGAGCCACAAGCTTTGTTGTTGTTGAGACCCAATGAAATTTCCTTATAGTACGTTGGCGAAAGGTGATCTCGAGCATATTATGATGTCAATTGACGTTATGTTTGGAGGCTGTTTTCCCGAATAATCCAGAGTGGAATCTCCAGCAAATAAATGCGCAAAAATGTTGGCTTCCTCCTGGGCAGTTGTGGCGAGAGTTTTTCGTTTCCTTCGTTAGAGGAGGAAACGAGCTGGAAGTGAAGTTTCTTACTACAGCTTTGGCGAAGGACCAAAATAAACAGGGATCCCGTTAGGACATTCAACGAGTTTTGATCTTATTTTGACATTAAAATCATCATTTGATGATCGATTTGTCTCATTGCATATGCCTCTGCTATCGATGGAATGCTGCCTATTTGGAAGCGACAGCTCTAGATCAGTTTCTACTGAACCAGAGCTCATCGAAAGATGTTCTCCTTGCAGTGTTCGGAATGTAGGTTTGCATCCCCAACATGATGATTTCAGAAATTGTCTCAGCACATCGTGTTGGATCTGCTGAGGGGAAACAAACTCTTTTCCATGGAAACGCTGAAAAAACATACGAAGACATGAAGGGTTCAAGAACTATTCCTAGGAGTCGACTAGTTCATGACTGCCATCGAGGTGTTAGATGAAAATCGTTCTTAGAGCTTGCGTCGGCCACCTCTGAGGGCTCCCTTGGAGTTGAACTTCCGCCCCTTCCACACGTTCCTATCTCCACCTTGTTATGTAACATGTTTCTATGTTTGAGAAATAGAATTCAATCGGTTCCAGCACACTGAGAAACTCGGCCAAGTGAATCGTTTCGTAGAAAAAAAGTCGATTGTGTGTAGTAAATTTCCTCCTACGATAGGAAAAGGAGAAACTTGGAGTAGGCAGATCAATATTTCTGAAACAATGTTTCTGCTGTAATTCATTAGGACACTTATTGGTATTCACCAAACCGATATGTATTTCGAGTTCACTAATTATAAGTTAACACTAAACTATAGAGCTAGGTATACATATACCTACTATCATCAAATCATTTTTCTGGGACGAATCGCTTGCTCTAAGCGATCTCATCACTAACGACAATTTATCAAGTCCATTGGGGTAGGTCATTGGGATTCTATCATCTGTGCAGTATACCCGTGACTCCCAACTAGTTGAATTGGAATTTTCAAGTCATGCAAGTGCACTTCTGAACTCCTGTAGAAGACATAATATATCATTTTCGTGAGAACTCACTTTCGTGTGTTTTTGGGCCAAGCTCATGGGTGTCAATATTTGATCTATTCTATGTTATTGAATAATAATAATATTTGTTGCTATCAGGTACCAAAGTTGTGTGTTCTGTTAGTAATTAATGTTGGCATTATTCCTGTCCTCTTCATGTAGAATTGAACGGAAATATAACTTTTTTATATGAAGAATCCGTAGCCCACTATTATATATTATTCAATGTTTCAGTGATTTTGGATCATTTTGAAAAATGTGACATCCATAAATTATATATTATTCTGAAGAAAAAACAATAGGGTATTCAATGAGCTGATAAAATACAGGGTGTTCCTTCAAAAAAGTGATGAGTTTGAGACGAATCTTCAAAACCATACCCCGAAAGATGAATTGAGTGCGCCACTGTATTCTGCGTGAAACTATCTATGATTTGATATATAAAGGGGGTACAAAAAGCATGAATTTTCAAAATCGCCATGTATCTCAAAAACTGAAACCAGTTATGCAAAACCTGATTAGTTTCACAAAAAAGAAGCAAAGCATCGCCAAAATTGCAAGGTTCTATCGTCAAAGATAACTGAGATATCACGCAAAAGCATCGAAAACTGGACAAACTGTACATACAATGAAAAATATAAATATAAACTGCAATGTCAATGCAACACGATTGTACGAATAGAAACACGAAACAATCATCACGTAAAGTCACGGTTGAAAATTTTAAAATTGGATTTTACACACTTGAATACTCTCTATTCTGCTTGAGTTAGTTTAAAAATGCCCCTTTACTAAAAAGGCAGCAACCCTTTCCCTACATTGTACGGGTTCGATGTTTCGGAAAAATCACACCAAGTAAATTATGTTGTAACAAATAGGTACAATGAAGAGTTGTAAAGATTCAATTATGACTTAATATACCTCCCAAGTTCCGAATTAGATCTGCACAGCTTATACACTAGAGAATTTATTGCCAACCGGAAAGTTATCATCGTTTCATGGTCTCGATGACGTTCAATTCGTATCGTGAATAAGTTGGTAGATATTGAATCTATCGCTTTCTACAAGCAATGTTTAAACATGTGTCAAGATCGAAACAATGGACTCAATCAAGCATTCAAGAAAGAAAAAAGAGGATATCTATAGTTTCAAATTAGTAATGGCAATAATATCAGGAAATAATTCAAAATCTTGACTTGGTATTAGGAATAAAACATTCGGTGTTATCCCTCCTCATTTGTGTTAGAGTCAAATCGTAGTAGGAGATCATTGATTGTCTATTGATTCATTTTAGTTTTGAATCGATAATATAAGTATAACTATCAGCATTGTTATCATGTTCACCAGGTATTATTATGATAATTCATAGTAGCACTTTATTTGAACCATCCTTTTGGTATGATATTCGACTTTATGTCAGGGATGTTATATAAATATTAATGTAACCGTTGGAGAATGTTAATCAGATAGAAACACAGTTGTATTCTATACTTGTCGGAGTGTGGTCCAATAGATATTGACTGAAAGAATTTGTGATTCAATAGTCAACCGAACATTTCTAAAATCCTGACGAAATCAATAATTTCTTTATATCTGCTTCCTCGACCTATAACGTTGCAGAAAATGATTTTTCCTACGAGCAAGCGCAAAGTAATATTTTCCGCACTCATTTGCGTGCGCAAAGTGATACTTTTCCGCTCTCAGTGCGGATATGGGAATTATCCGCACGGCGTGCGGATAAGTAAAACTACCCAAAAATCTCACTGGTATGGAACATTTATATTCATTTTAGTTGCTGTAGACTATTGTATGCACTATAAGGACCGTTATCCCTTTTACTTTTCAACCGTTCTTCCCGATATTTGTATTTCACCTCAAAACAAAAAAATAATTTCACGGTTTCAAAGGAGAATACCTTGTATTAAACAAGGTATATGTGATTATATATGATATTGTCAAGCAACATCAAGTGCACTTGTGAACTTTGACATGATGTCAGATTTTTACTCAGATTCTGTCAGCAAAATTCTAGAAACACCGTCACTTCATCAAATCATAAGGAGGTTTAAAAGCAGTTGAAATGAGCAGTTCTGACGACGAGCTACCAGATTCCATCCTAGAGGCCGCATACTCTGCAAGCTCAAATTTACTGCCCGCTAAATTTCAACAAAAATATGAGAAACAATATAAACATTTCCAATACTGGTGCTACAACAAAGGGACAAATAGTATCAAGGAGGAGGTGTTCCTAGCCTATTTTGCAGATCTGAGAAACATTTCAGCCAAATACTCAATGGAGTAAGTACTCTATGTTAAAATCTGCATGTTCTTAAAGTCAAAATAAACTTGGATCTGAGTCAAATTTCCAGCTAACATCGTTTTTGAAGAACCAAAATGTGGGATACCGACCGAAAAAGTCCAGAATTTTTTATAAAAGTGAAGTTTCGAGATTTATGGAAGAAGAACCTGATCAAATTTACCTTCTGATAAAAGTCGGCGCTATTTTTGGGTTGGCCGATGCTTGCCGGCGCGATGAGCTTTGCAAGATAATGGTTGATCACATAGAGGATAAAGAAAATTTGATAGTCGTCAAGATCCCTGACAGTAGAAACATTACTCCAAGAATCTTTTGTAGTATCCAATGAAGCAAATAATGGACGTTATTTACAACTGTATTATAAATATGCACGTTTGCGAAAACCATCCACTCCGCACAGCTGTTTTTTTGTGCAGTATAGCCAAGGAGCATGCAGTATCCAATGTGTAGGAATAAATTCATTCGGTAAGATGCCTTCGAGAATAGCTGGATTCCTACAATTGAAAAATCTAGAACAGTATACAGGGCATAGTTTCCGTCGTTCCTCGGCTACTATATTGGCCGATTCTGGAGCAGGAAACACTTACTATATAACGTTAAGAAACTTGGTGGTTGGACACCGACGACTGTAGCTGAAAGCTGCATTGATGATTCGACAAATCAAATAAAGAACTGATCGAATAAAATTTTGGCCACCAACATCTGCCCTTCTGCATTGAGTCAACCTTCATCAAGCCACATGAACAGCTGCCCTTCTGAGTAAAGTCAACCTTCATCGACCCAGTTGAACAACCGTCCTGGGATAAATCAACCTTCAAGACATATTATTAACTGCCCTTCTGCGCAAATTCAGTGTTCATCAAGCCATCCATTATATGAACTGACCAGATCTGCAAACAATTTGCAAAATGCCAACAATTGTTCTTCCATTATAAATATTAGGAACAAATAATTTATACAGGGTGAGTCATGAGGAACTGTACATGCTCCTACTACGAATAGAGGCACATGAGGGGAATACCAAATGACCATCAGCAAGTGTCTCCGCCTCTTCTGGAATAATCTATAGGGTGATTTATGGGATATGGCCAAACCTTCATTCAATCATAACTTTCCGACAGTTCTTTCGATTCCTTTCCTTTTTTCATGAATCATTATGCTGTCACTCAGCAATCAACTGAATATTCAGAATCGTAAAAATCCAGGAACGGTCTTGAGAAATTCTGCCACTTTGGTTCATATCAAAAATTTCACCCTGTATAAAGTTTAAGTAAACTGTGATATGGAATTTTCGAAGTTGATGAACACGCAACCAAAATGAAGTATTTCAAATTTTCCTCACACTTTCATTGAATTTTTCAGAAAATGATTAATTTATACTACACGCCAAACTTGGGCAACAAATGTATCAATTTCAAAATTAATACTCCGCAATGCATGAATTTCACGTATAAAAGTAAGGATAAAATCATTTCCTATTCTTCAGCTCAACAATGATCAACATTCTCCTATTTCCAGGGTTGGATTCAGTAATTTTTTGGTAGAGGGTAATAATCACCAAAAATTTCACCCTGTATATGATTTTAGTAAACTGTGACATGAAATTTTTGAAGTTGACGAAACAAGCAACCATAATGAAGCATTACAAATTGTCCATACTGTTTTAATGAATTTCTTCAAATAATAAGATCAATTATTACCAAACACGAAACTTTAGCAAAAAAATGAATTAATTTTAAAATAAATACTTCGCAACACTTCAATTTCACTTATAAAAGCAAGATTTACATTGATTCCAATTCCTAATCCCAATGATAATCAACATGACTATAATTCCTAGGGTTGTATTTCTTTTTTTTTGTGGAAAGTAATAATCATCCTGTATGATGTTATAGTAGGTAATGTGATGGACGAATGTTATAGCTTGAATCATTTGAATATTCTGAGGTTTTTAATCGAGTTGTAATAGAGATTCTGAGTATTTCTGAATAATCCAGATTTCAGTTTATGACACGTCTGTTGAAAGAAATTGCCTGGAAAATTCTTGATTCGAATCATCATAATATTGCGGATTTCTAAGAAACACTACAAAAGATTTTTGGGTTCATGATTTTCAAGATTTGCACATACCGTTATGATGAAATCATACAGTGGGACCAATGCTATTACCGTCTACCAAAAAATTACTGAATCCAACCCTGGATATAGAAGAATGTTGATTTTCATAGAGCTGAAGAATAGGAATTGATGTTATTCTTGCTTCTATTCGTGAAATTCTAGCGTTGCGAAGTATTAATTTTCAAATTAATACATTTGTTGCCAAAGTTTCGCGCGTGTAGTGAAAATTGATCGTACTCTAAAAAATTCGGTAAAACTCTGAGGAAAATTCGAAATACTTCATTTTGGTTGCCGGCTCATCAACTTTGACAATTCCATGTCACAAGTTACCAAAACCATATACATGGTGAAATTTTTGGTGATTATTACTCTCTACTAAAAAAATACTGAATCAAACCCTGGAGATAGAAGAATGTTGATTATTGTTGAATTGTGAATAATATTATCTCTACTTTTATTCGTGAAATTCATGCGTTGCGAAGTATTGAGAGGAGAGTTTCAACCAAATCGACATGCAGGCCTGCACTAGTTGTTGCTATTTGGGCTTATGAATGATTCAATCGAAAAACTGATTAAATCATCGTAAAGAAGAAGGTTGGGACTAGGACCTGGTTATCATACGGAGTCGAAACTCATTTATTTATAAAAGATACAGATTTTTGAAAAACGTAAACATTGAAATTTTTTTGTCTCAAATTGAAATATTTTCAATCTCAGTACAATTGTTGGAAATTCGGCGAGGTGTCACTGAAATATCAGCTCTTGTAATGTTTCCATTCGGACAGGAAGCAACAAAAACGAATATTC
Source organism: Phaedon cochleariae (assembly GCA_918026855.4). Lineage (NCBI taxonomy): Eukaryota > Metazoa > Arthropoda > Insecta > Coleoptera > Chrysomelidae > Phaedon > Phaedon cochleariae. Next base: position 47,093,529 of record OU896715.1, read on the forward strand.
TGTCAACAAAATATCCATTCATCCCAGCTGATCTCGGTAAACTCCATTTCTTGAGAGAATATAATGCAGGAAACTAGGATGTGGTAGTTCAGGCACTACCTGATAGATGGCAGTGTTCGAAATGACAGACTGCGGCAGAGAGGAATGGTGCATTGTCACAGTGCAAGCAGATGGCGCTTAGGAGAGATGATGAATTCAAACCCGTTTACACCGTTGCCAATGTTATACATATTACTCGGACATATTATGAAATCTAGGCGACGTGATAATACAGAGGGTATTATTCAATTATCTGGGCATATTTCAAGGGGAGGTTCTCCGAGTGTTTGTAAGACGAACAAATCTGATATATAAAATTCTCCTGTCACGGTCACGGTCATAGTGGTCGAACTCCTCCGAAACGGCTCGACCGATTCGTATGAAATTTTTTGTGCGTATTCGGTAGGTATGAGAATCGGTCGTAATCTATTTTTTAAATAGAAAATACAAAATGGCGGATCCAATATGGCGACCGAGTATAGTTATCCGATTTCATTCAAAATTGGTACTCAGGGGTTTTCATGGTCGGAGATTATGAATATTTCGTCAAATTTTGGAAATTCAAGATGACGGATCCAATATGGCGGACGAGCTTTGTAATTATGGTCAGATTCCATCCAAAATTGGTATCTGGGGGTTTTCGAGGTCGGAGATTATGATTTCTTCATCGAAATAAGGAAATTCGAAATGGTGGATCCAATATGGCGGACGAGTTTTGTAATTATTTTTTTTATCGCTTGGAGCGCACGAAAGGAAATCCCTATAATGTTCAAAGAATATCTTGCGTTCCTAGGGAGGATAGGGACAGGAGGTAGGTATTGGAGTTTTTTTTTGAACTTCTGGAGATTATATGTTGTTGGGAATACTTCCTCTGGCACTGAATTCCAGAGTTTTGATAAAGTGCTGTTCGACATCTTTCGAGGTTGACAACGAAAGGATGTGCTGACTGGGCTTGTCTACTTCGTCTGACTGGTATTGCTAGTGGAGGGATGATAGCCATTTCCCGTGGAAGTATCGATAAAAAAGTGAAAGGTCGCCGACCTTTCTACGGTGTTCCAATGATGTCAAAGAGTGAGTGAGTGTGGCGTCACGGCGTCACCCACCAGGCGAATGGCTCTTCTCTGGATGGAATCTAAGAGCATCAGCGTATGTCTTGGTGCTGAACAGAACAGATTGGTCAGATATCATTCAAAATTGGTATCTGGGGGTTTTCGAGGTCAGGGATTATGATTTTTTATCAAAATTAGGAAATTCGAAATGGCGGATCCAATATGGCGGACGAGTTTTGTAATTATGGTCAGATTCTATTCGAAATTGGTATCTGGAGGTTTTAGAGGTCGTAGATAATTATGAATCATTTGTCAAAATGGGAAAATTCAAAATGGTGAATCCAATATGGTGGAAGAGTTTTTTAATTATTATGATCAGATTCTATGTAAAATTGGTATAGGGGGGTTTTCGGAGTCGAAAATAATGATCCTTTTATCAAAATTTGGAAATCCAAGATGGCAGATTCAATATGGCTGACGAGTTTTGTAACTCCATTCCATTCCAAATTTGTATATGGGGGATTTTGGGATGGGAGATTATGATTGTTCATCAAAATAAGGAAATTGAAGATGGAGGATGGCAACTGAGTTCTGTAGTTATGATCCGATTCTATTCAAAATTTGTATCTGGGTGTTTTCGGGGTCGGAGAAGAATTAGAAAACAAATGAATAAAAGTATGTTGATAAATATTAAACTAAAAAAATATTTTCTGGAAATAATTGTATATAGCAGAACAACGTTGGCCGGGTATCAGCTATTGTAATAAATATTAGTTTGAAAAACTAATGAAACACCTTTTCATAGATAGCCATACTAAAAAGAAGTGAGTAGAAAATAAAGAGTAGTTTGAAAAAATGAAGAGGTATAGAGAACCGAACTAAAAAGAACTAGAAAATAAATAGAGTAGTTTGAAACGGCCTAGAATTTGTCACTGAATTATAATTATATAAGTAGACCTGAAAATTTAAACATACAAATTCAGCAGAATTTCTTCAATTCTATTCATGAGATCGATAATTATGTAAGCATATAGATGGAAATAATAGGAATGGCACAGTTGTGGAACAAACTTCGAAAAGCTTTGTTAAACTGTGTCAAAAGTTCAGGTTATTTCACTCTAAAACTCATGCAAACACATTCGTCTCAGAGTACAGTTATCAGATTTTGGATCCATTGATATGCCGATATTCACAAAGGATAATACCGCCACGGCAACAAAACAAAACTGAGAAGTGAGAACTGAGCGAGAAATCGTTATAAGTCTCTCTCCCTCCCGCGGCGAACCGGGGGGATATTCATTGGTCGCGCGGTGATTCCCCGTCTTTCCGCAGTCCGCCACGTGCCACTTTGAATTGCATGAACTTCAGATGAACTTCAAACTAACCGGCATATAATCAATAATTGAAAAGCCAGTGTTGCAAGCTGCTGCAAATGATATGTCGCAAAAATTCATAAGAATGGGCAAAAAGCGAGGCAACGGGAAAGTCAGCCACATACGAAATATTTGAAAATATAGCAGCCGCTTTTTTTTCGAGACATTTGGAGACGTTATCGAACATCCAGTTCATGTTTTAGAGAATTATCGTAGGTAGATACTTCATATTCCACTTACATCTTCTTTGGGGAAAATTTTTGAAATTCAATTAATTCCGTGATATTAAAATTTTCCTTGAAATATATACAGGGTTATTCATTCAAAATGGTCAATGTGTGAGCTAGAAATAGTAAACATCAGAATATCAAGATTCAGCCTCACATTTCACATCTCACATAGAAAATGCTGTTAGTTTTGGAGAAACAGGGTGTACAAGGAAAATATTTTATTTTGAAATTCCTCATACAATAACTTTGTAAGTTTCAAATCAGCATGAAAATGGTCAATGTGTGAGCTAGAAATAGTAAACATCAGAATATCAAGATGCAGCCTCACATCTCTCATAGAAAATGTTGTTAGTTTTGGAGAAACAGGTTGTTCAAGAAAAATATTTCATTTTAAAATTCCTCATACAAAAACTTTGTGAGTTTTATATCAGCATGAACATAATTTTCTCATATTTTTTTCATTATGATTTAAAAAAAGTTGACCATTAAAACAAAATGGATTGTGAGATATAGAAAGCATATGATGGCAAATCAATTTCACACCGTTTTGTTGAAGACCGAAACAAGGGAATCCTGGAAACTTTGGTACGATATAATCACACTCACACTATACACTGTTTTATCACTATCAAACAGAATTTTTATCAACTCGACAAACTTTATTACCTAAAAACATTCGCTGTCTAAGATAGACTAACAAAAACTTTTGAGATTGTGTTCGCTTGAATCTCCTAATTTTGACAAATGATTCAAAATCTCCGACCCCTGAAACACCAGTAAAAATTTTGAATCGAATCGGATAATAAAATTAGAAAAATTGTCCGCTATATTGGATCTGCAATCCTGAATTTCCCAATTTTGACGATAGAATCATAATCTCCGACCCCAAACACCCTTATATATAAATTTTGAATAGGATAAAATCATCATCACATAACTCGTCCGCCATATTGAATCCGTCATCTTGAATTTTTTCATTTCGGGATTCATAATCTCCGACCCCAAAAAACTCCAGATACAGATTTCAAATGGCATAGAATCATAATTACGAAACTCGTGCGCCATATTGGTGGAGCCATGATGAAAGAATCATAATCTCCGACGCCGAGAACCCCCAGATACCAATTTTGAATAGAATGGGATCATAATTATTATAAAACTCGTCAGCCATCTTCAATATCCTAATTTTCACGAAAGAATCATAATCTCCGACCCCGAAAACCTCCATATACCAATTTAGAATAGAATCTAATCATAATTACAAAATACTACATAATATGAGATGAGATGCGATACTGCACCCTTCAAATTTATTGCTATCGCTATAACGCCGGGACACGGGACGGGTCGTGACGATGACGCGAAATCCAATGTTTTTCTCCACCCAAAAAAGTGCTCAACGCGCCTAGAAGTTCTCACTTCGAAAAAATTGTTTTCTTCATAAGTGCAATTATGATCAAAATTTGTATTTCAGCAAGCAGGTCTGAATTAGAGAACATGAAATTTGAATCGAGGATTTCTTTCATTCTACACACTGTATATATCAATAATCAATATAACCCTTATATCAGTAATAGCAGTGTGAATTCGTAAGAATGAAGATATTTGAAACTAGGCAATCGTCTACGTATAAACCCTATACAGAAAACACGAAATTTCTATTTATAGCCATCTGAACTTGATAAAAAATCTTGCACACATTATTTCTGAATTACACTGACTATTTTGCCCTGAACAATGATTTCGATCCCCATCCTTGGAAGTTTTTCTGGCGACGCCAATAATGATAAGTTATATTAGTGGGAAATGAAATTAAAAAGGAAAAGAAATATTCGAAAGACTACTTGTGAAGACAGTTTCAAAAATGACTCATGACATAAATTTCCATTGTAGCGAGATATAGGTATTTGCTTGACTTGAATGGAGTGAGAAGTGGAATCATGTTGAGCAGGCCCGTGGAGCAGTAGCTCTGGCAACACTGCACGTACATAATACAATTACCTACGATTGCATTCAATTGTGTGCCACCTATTGGTGACCTGCTGTAACAGACGAAATCGAAGAACTCTACAATAGCTGTGAAAGCTGTAATTTAATTATTTTATTCCGATTTCGACATCACACTGACACCTAGAAATAGTTGTTGAACTAGTATATATATATAGGCTATATTCGGTCGGAAAGCTGTCGCGAAAGGCCCGCCTTAATTTTCAAATGAATACATTTGTCGCCAAAGTTTCGCGTGTAGTCAAAATTAATCGTTTTCTAAGAAATTCAATGAAAGTGTTAGGAAGATTTGAAATACTTCATCTTGGTTGCATGTATATCAACTTTGAAAATTCCATATCACAGTTCACTAAAACCTTATACAGGGTGACATTTTTTATATGAACCAAATTGGCAGAATTTCTCAGGACCGGTCCTGGATTTTTTCGATTCTGAATACGTCAGTTGATTTCTGAGTGACAGCATAATAATTCATAGAAAAATTGAAGGAATCGAAAGAACTGTTGGAAAGTTATGATTGAAATAAGTTTTGGCCATATCCCATAAATCACCCTATAGATCATTTTTGAAGAGGCGGAGACACTTTCTGATGGTCATTTGGTATTTCCCTCAGGTGCCTCTATTCTTAGTAGGAGCATGTACAGTTCCTCATGATTCACCCTGTATAATGTTTTATCATTATATTTTATTGATATGTAATTGTTTGTTGTTTAGCTATTTCTATCAAGTTTAACTAAAAATTAATCAATAAATTGTAATTTGAGAATTTTTTTATTTTCTTTATCTGATATGAAGCTCGTTGGGAAAATGTGATTTTCTATTATTATATTTCATTGTTATATGTACTTAATTATTGAAAAATGTATCTATACAACAATTACATAAAGTTATAATTTCTTTTATTTTCCTTTTTATCTGATATGAAGCTCGTATAGGAAAAACGTTGTTCCTAACACGTGCGTGTTCCTTTGCGCCTTTTCCGCACGCAAAAACTCATTCGAACTCTGCTCCGCGTCGTTTGCCTAACTGTATTTGCGTGCGGAAAAGTAATACTTAGCGCACTTTTTAGGAAGAAGAGGTAGGTATTGGAAGTTTTGAGGATTATAAGTTCTATAGACAAACGAAAGAGATGTGCTGACTCTGGGCTGCTCGAGTTCGTCTGACTGGTATTGCTAGTGATGAAATAAAAACAGAAGTACATTTCTCGTGAAAGTATCATCGTCTGCGAAATAATGTTTTTCCATCTCTATCTTTAGAACCTACCATTATTTACTCCGTTTCGAGGCGTAAAGTGTGTTTTTACTACCAAGGCAGTTTTCGTCATTTTATGAATCACTTGTCAATAATGACATAGCCACTTCTGTTATAATCAACCTGAATTCACTTTTCTTATGCGATATTCCCAGAAATGGAACTCGAATCTAGTACGTATTTTTCAATATCGACTTGACATATGCTCTCATAGTCATGGCTATCATTCTGATTAGAATTGAAGGGAAGTGCTTCCATAGTGACAATAAGCCCATATTTCAGTTCCACTGTGAACTGAAGTGTATTGCTAGTGATGAAAAAAATGTAATATACACCTTGGTAGTAAAGAATATCATTACCACGGGACCTTATACTCCTCGGCATCTATTTGAAAAAAAGCTCGTATTATATAATATATAATAGAATAGAATAAGAGAACTTGATTTTTTCACATTCTTATTCAAACTCTTTATGAATAAAACGCCCACTTATCTCTTAGATAAACTACAATACAGACAACAAGCTCACTCAAGAGACCTCCGTCAGCTAGGTAATCTTTCTATACCCTTTCATAGAACTTCCTTTTTTGAGCGATCCTCCTCATACCATGCCGCCGTATCCTATAACTCTATTGATACAAATTTGAAAAGTCAATATCTTATTACATTCAAGAGTAAGCTCAAGCAATCATTAATCGGTAGACAATGAGTCTAGTCTAGTCAGTATTACTATTATTATTATAATGTTTCATGAGTATTTTTTGTTACCTGTTATTATATATCATCATCATGTATCATTATTATTGAACTATTAGTTTTTTTCTTCAATTTGTTGAGTGGAAGAATACCGTCAGCTAAACTCCGCCAAGAAAAATAAAGACAATTTATTATTATTTTTATTATTATTATATCTAATCCGCCATAGTGAATTTTCAAATTTCCACACAAGCATCATAATCTCCGACCCAAAAACCCCTAGATACCAATTTTGAATAGATTCGGATCATATAATTACAAAACTCATCCACGATATTGGATCCGTCATCTCTAATTTTACAATTTTGACAAAAGAATCATAATCCCCAACCCCAGAAACCCACTAAAATCAATTTTGAATTAAATCGGCTCATCATCACAGAACTTGTCCGCCATCTTGAATTTTCAAATTCTGCCAACCCCAAAAACCCCCAGATTTTGAATAGATTCCGCCAGATCTCGTCCGCCATTTTGTTTCTTTGTCAAACAAAAATGTCATGATGCATTGTCACCAGAATTATGGGCATACAGGCACTATGACATATGAACAACAAATTCCGGACTTATTCTATGAAAATCTAAAATTTGTCCGAAGATACTTTGACATCAATTGGACATTCATAGGATATACTGTGTTGCGGATTATAAAATTCAATCTGAAATGTTGATGCATTAGAAACAGTAGGTTCCTATTTCCAAATGATTTATCATGAGTTGGAGTTGTTATTGCCTTCCTTGGGTCACACACATTTACAAAACTACTTATTACTACGATACATAGAGTAAAAAGTCGTTCATGTCGTTTTGTGAATCGTTATAATTTTAATGCCGTGAAATATGGCTACCGTGTCCTGGATTTGAAGTTGTTTGCAGACGGGGTCGCCCGATTGTAATATTGCACCCTTCAAGCAGCTCACCAAATAGCAAGGGTTGTACAAGAGTAATAGTTATAATCATAAATGCTAACATTTCTATAATGCCAAGCAAGGAATATGAATAGAGATAAAAAGGGTCATTCTTCCATTTAATCAAATTTATTCAGACTGAGGTAGGTAGAGGCATTTATTGAAACTACCAGAATATCCAGCAATATTTTCATCTACTAACAGTCCAATCTTGGATGGATATCCCAATATGCTTGTGCCAGTTTTCCACTGATGTTGGTAGTTCAATATCGAATCGATATATCAGGAGAATAATATTAGGAATTTATATATTGTTTTTTAAAAGATTGTTGAATATTGCATTACTTTTCCTGCAAACATTGTATTTTGTATTTTCAACCAATAAGTACATTTTATATGTGAAGGTCCAATAGTTTGAAAAGCTTTAGGCAATGTTGCACAGGAGTAAACATGAGACGTTTATGACACATATTTCAAAATCACCTTATTGCTTATGCGAATAATCAAAACATTGAATTGCAATATCCATCAAGGACATTTTCAAAGTCATTGAAACGTGTCTAGAATATCTCAAAAAAATTTCAATTAATAAGTATAGGTATATTCGGAGACATCTCAAATCTTTCTGGAATGTGAATTATTGAAACATCTCGAAAATTATTAGGTACCTACCCATGAAGGGGCCTGCAATATCCGCATGTCTTCTTTGGAAAAATGCATTTGCCGGTTGTCATCGATGGACATCAACTTTATTGGATTGTTTTTCAGAGTTACAATAATTTGGACAATTTCTAGCTGGTTTCCCAATACCAGAATCGATGCCGAGATGGCAAAGTCAACCAGCATTCTTGAATTCTCGAGCTGAGCCTATCACTTTTACATTTCCAAAATGACCAACATTTTGACTTCATGTTGTGAACTGAAGTCCTGTTCATTGATTCGGAATCTATTCTTGTGTTTTACGAATTATTCTCTTTTAAGAGAATGGAAAATGGCTACCAAATTACCATCTATTCAATTTCAAGTATAGTATATTCATCAGCTATTATTTCAGAAGTAATAGGTATATGTACTTATCTACAATGTCAACCCCATTCATTTCCGAAAACGGCGTCAACATATGTGTGGGGCTTGGTGGATTCAACTAGTAACCTGGAAACATATTCATTTTATTTCAGCAATTGGTTGCAATGCGAACTGTAAACTATTGTATTGGTTGCATGAATTCTTTGGTGAAAAAAATCCAAATTCAGATCTAAATTATTTCATTAATTATAGGCTTTAGTAACTAATCAACAACCGATGCACATCTTTTGTACAAATACAGAGATCTCGATATTATACAGGGTTCAGTAGTTCAAAATATGGAGATGTTTCTACTTCCGGAGTTACAGGTGTTTTCGTTTCTAGAAATTCAGTTAGATTACATCATGTAATTTTTTTGTTGATACGAATTGAAGTTTTATTTGCGTAATGAATGCAATACAATGACTCAAAAACACCGGAATAATTGATACACATCCAAATCAAAATAATTGGGCAGCTTATTCATGATGAACTTGAAATAAATATCTCGAAAAATAATGACTTCATCGCTATGAACAGTCAGACGAACTCGACAAGTGCAGTCAGCAAATTCCTTCGTTGTCAACTTCAAAATATGTCGAATAGCACCAAGTATTAGAGATGGATGAACCACTCACTTGCCCCAGTCATACGCCTCTAGTAGGAGCGGGAAACGTTGATTCAACATAATTCAGTAGGGTCTTAGTATCCACACCCCAGTTAACACAAACATCTATGAGATGTCGCATTCATGGCAGTTGATGTCACAAAAGCGAATCACAATATTGCATCGCTGATATCTACAAGGAATTCCTTGTGCGACAGATAATTCGCAAATTTCATCACATTCTGTTGGATCTGAGACCAATATGGATATAAAATATTCATGAGGCCCCTTAACTTCACGAAGACTATAATTTCAGAATCTGAAATTTCAGTCGTTGGGACTTGGGAGTCATAATTTGATGTATCAGAATTGACAAACTGATTCACATTGTGCAGAATGAAAAAACGAAAATATGCTTCAATTTGTGAATCTCTCTCACATCTCAAGGATATTCATGTAAAGATTCGTACACACTCGGTCAGTGTCGGTCTGACTGATGTACACGTGTCTGTGAATTCTTTAGCGACGGCATGCTTTTGTCTCGTCCATTCCGTTGTTTCAGTTCATTAGTTCATTCGGTGTCAGTATGCAGTTCGTGTTTGGCGTTATTGCTCATACTGAAGCATCTCTTTCTAATCGTGAATCATGATTGTGATTGAAGATATTGTGTGTTTCTCATCTAAGTTACAGGGTAAGTAACTACAACGTTCATAACTTGATACAATAATATACCTATATACTGGTTGACAATGGAGACAGGGTATACGACACTATACGTCGCCATTTCAAGACTATATGATGATACTCACAATGATACCTTGGAATATATCATTCTGGGATCTGGGTATAAGTGAACATGCATATTCTGATTGTATATTGGGAAAGTCTGATTAAGAACAAAATTATTGCAAAATATTATGAATGGAAGGAAAAGATGCGCCGCAGCTATCTTCTTTGTCACCCGGTATAGAACAGTAGGTATGCAGTGTGATTTTATCTTCTCATAAATAATTTCAATCTTACACGACTCCACGTAGATATGAAAGTGACTCGAACATTTTTCAATACTCTCATTAATTATGGTTCTCTACTCACTCTCTTATATATAAGATTTTCTGAACGGGAAATGGGCAAAATAAAATCAATTGATTGTTTCTATATTCATTTTCAGATGCCAAATCACAAAAGTCATCTGGACAACCTTGGAACAATTTGAAATTCTGAGCAGGGATTGGTTACCATGCTACAATCGGAAGGAGCAATGAGGATCAAATATTGTATTCACTCGGCTACATGTGTTCTCATAGTTTGATTGATATCATTCAAGTTAATGTTGTTGACTATTATACAGGGTATATGTCCATGAGTTAACGCGATCTATATGGAGAAATAAATGTAGCACGATTCTAAAAAATTGTAGGGACGGTGAAAGAAACATGGAGAATCCGCATCTAAAATATTGTCGTTATTGTGAGGCTTCTGATTTTTCCGGAAGTGACGTCATCTTCGTTATTTCAACCTAACCTAACCTGATTGTTCAGCATCTTCAAATTTGTCCCAAGATTCTGATTCAAATTATCGTATCATACCCTCCTATATATACCTGAAATGAACTGTTTTTGAATTTGTCGCGTTTTTCTTGAAATACTGACAAATGCAGCCTATCGAACAATCACTGCATATCACTAGAAATTGTAACTCGCATGAAAATGGAGTTTATTTTCAATTTTCCAGAAAGACTCGAATAACTCAAAAACGCCTCATTTCAGGTAAAGGGTATGATAAATTAATTTGAATCAAGATCATGAGAGGAATACAAAAATGTTGAAAAATTCACGGTGTTCTATGGAAAATAACAAAAGATGGCGTCATTCCGGAAATACCGAGAGCTACACAATAACGAAAATATCTTGGTTGGATTCTTCATATTTCCTCCACTGTCCCTATGAATTTTCAGAATTGTGTTACTTTCTGTTCTCCATATACATCGCGTTAACTCATGGAGATATATACCCTGTATAATTATTCGAAAAAGTCTAGGCCTGCGCTGTTCTTCTAATTTCAATCATTGTTATATCTAGGTAATTTAGCTCAACATAACATGTACGTACTTGTCTATTCTGATGTGTAATGAGATTAATTTTCAATAAAATCGAGTTGCCATGTGGAACCTTCGATTGATCTAATTGACAGATATTCGAGACCGATTATTAGTCCTCTCATTGAATACCTTCATCAATCTAGATGTGATTTCACTCGAGACATCAAAAACTCAACGTGTATGTAGCATTTCTGAGACGCACAATATGATTCTTCCAGAAACGCTACGATACCAGTATAATAATCGAAAGGAACCTCACATTCAGAAATGGTCGATGGTCTTCTAAACCTCACATTCTGATTATAATGTGATCTCAATGTGAGTCTTATTCCAACGTGAAATCTAGAGTCACATTCGCTTACTTTTGAGTCCCATTCGGCATCTAAATGTGAAGCGAAAAATGACCAAAAGGGTCCGAAATAGAGGATCTGGAGATGTCGACGTGATTCACAAATCGAATCGCGAGTGTGATCTCAATCATGAATGTGATAAGTGTACTGACATCTCTGAGATCAATTTGTGTTTACTGGGACTTTCCACCAAATATGACAATAACACGTCGAATAGTTTCAAAGTACTGGAAACAAATCACTTATTGGTAATTTTTAAATAAATCACCCTGTAGCTCACTCAGAAGACACTTTTTATTGAGATGATCAAGGTTATTAAATCTCCATATTTTGGGTTCAGATATCAGGTTTCCATAGTTGAAATAATTTCATTTAGTAATCCAGGCAAAACACAGAGAAGATATGTCGATGTTATCCTCCTGAGGAATTGTGATGCTTTTTGTAACTTTGTCAAGAGATCGCCGAGAGCACTATATCTTCTCCAAATGTCTGATCCCAGCGGAAATTCTCATGCAATGCCCTCAGGCGAGCATTTTGGGATACCCGCATCAATCGCCACTGGCGATGTCTGAAAGTGCTGGCAACTATGAGCTGTTTGAAATATTCGCATACATATAGCTTCGTGACGAGGATATTCGGAGATTTGTATCAGTTGCTTCTGGCGAGGTCTTCAAGTGCTCGCGACTACGAACTGTATGAGATATTCGCACGCATAGCCTTGTGAAGACGACTTTTGGAAATTCGCACAATAATTGCTAATGGCGAACTCTTCGAAGTGTTCGCAACTATGGGTTGTTCAAGAATCCGAAGTACGTCGCCTCATAACGTGGGCTATAGGAGAGATATTCGTAGGTAATATCCCGAGACCATGACAAATAGCCGACTATTATTTTCTTCAATAATTCTATCGAGAGTACCTTGTATTTTGACAATTTGATGAGACCATATGAACATTAATAATCTGAATAACTCCCGAGAGCTTCAGCTCGAGGGAGTTATTCTATGATTATTTATGTTCACATGGTCGAATTGAATTGTCTCAAAATACAAGTTACTCGAGATGAATTAAAGAAAATAATAGTCTCCTTTTGTCATGGTCGAGTGATATTCAGGAAGATTATTTCATGAACAGTGTGAAAATACTGGTTCATATGAGTTTCAACATTTTATTAAAGTTATAATTCTCTGCAGATACTATTTGAATAAAAATTCTTCTGAATGCCGTCTGGAGTATTCTCATCATATCTACATACAATTGTAATGAATTCATTTAATGTTAGAGCAAAGAAAGAATATCAACGCTATTGATAGCGTTAATTTTCATTGATAAGAGCTTCGGTACTTCTTCTTCTTCTTTCTTGTTCGAGGAAAATATTGTATGCTTCGCCTCTTTGCATTATGCGCAACCCTGGCACCTTTGAATTCGATATATTCAAATGGATTTGTCTTACGTTTATGTTCATTGAAGTAACCTTCCTGAACTCGTTCCTGTATATAGTTTTCCATATGAATTTCAACTGTGTATGCCTAATATTCCTCATCATTCTCCTCACCCAATCTTTCAAGATTTGGGCAATCACGAGAGATGTCGTAGTCGCACAAAATTCATAGTCTTTCTGCTGGCAATAAAACATGAATAGTTCCAGACAGACTCTTCACTCTCCTCGTTATTGTCTGACATCGATTCGCTTACATAATCACGGATTACCGTAGTGGAAGTTGACCCAAAACGAGACATTTCACTTTTTGAGTGACTGATAGGTATGTCAAAGTTTGACAACCATAGCACTCTTATGCTAGCGAACAGAATAGCCGCTCATATTGTTTGTTTACCTAAATAGCCGCTGATATCGCATATCATGTGACTTCAATCATGACATTTCATAGGTCCAGCCAAGTGTGAATGAAATAATCGTATCAATTACCACGAGATAATATGAATATGATATTGTTTGTGGATTGTGGTGTTAAATGTTTGGGAGTCATTGGTTTTCAGCTGTCGCCTGTCGGCGATGTCTAACTAGTGCCAGCTGAAATGGTTTGGGGTGAAGTTGATTCTACTTGATATTAGTTTCAGCGGCATAGATAAAATCACCAAACTTTCAAACTAACGTACATTGAAATTCAATCAGAATAATATAGAACGCAGTATTCTTCTTCATTCATAATTTCGACGGTATATATAGTTTCAGATGAGGTGGAATATTCATTTCTCTAGGGTCCAGAAAAATTTTTAGATGAATTCCATTATATTTAATGCATGAAAAACTGCCAAAGACAATAGTACCGTGAACCGGACGTAAATCGGACGTTTCTTTCATATAAGTATATTTCTATATTTTTTTGTTATACGAAATTGAATCTCATTATTGCATTCTATATCATTCTAGCTGAATTGAACCATTTCGTTAGAGTAGATAATACCCACTGGGCAAAAAATCATGCCAGTTTCATCCCATTCTAGTAGCCTTGATTACGTTATGATATAGGGCTCGATGAAGAATCCATTTCTTCCCAATGATGTCCTTGATTGTACTTCAACATAATAAAAGTATTTTTACGTTACACAAAGTTCATCCTCATCCTATCAAGGTAACCTTCATGTTTCAATTATCATGACATCAACGTAACTATTATTTCAACTGAACGAAGGCATCTTAACGTTCCTTTTGTTGACGTTATTGATTCAAAACTTTCACTACTTTTATATTGAAACTGTTACCACTATTCTGACGTTATTGTTACATTTCGTTGTAGTCATATTTGTTAACCATTTTCACTGGGCGTTTCCCTAGTACTTTTACAAACTTCAGTTCCAATTATCAAGTTAGGAATAAAACAGTTTCGTACAATGTCATCCTTACTTTGATGGGTGAAACCAGGGCCTACTCTATACAAGAGTCTCGAGATCATACCCGTGTGTTCACCGAACACGCTCGATCGTTACCTAAGCTATCTCTGCCTAAGCGGTGGGGAGACCGAGACGTAAGCAGGCAGTCATGATACAATGAGTGGGCAGGCAGCTTCTCTCATGCTGTCTTTGTTTTTGTAGTACGGTGTGGGCCACCAACAGTTTTTTTGATCACATTTCAACATTTTTTTTTTCGAATAAATAAGAAACATTTGATAGGCATCAAGTGATCTACTGCGACCTATCAGATAATGAAAGCGATGATTTGATTTGCAATAATCCGCTATGTCACGACGAGTCCTACATGTAAATAGCGAACCACTCATCGAAAATCATGAAACTATATGTACATATTATATACTTATGTTTTGTTGGCGAGGACGCTCGTTTTATTCAAATTATTTTCGATAATGTTCATCTGCTTCACTAGAAATTATTATTAGTAGTTATGTAGTACTTAGTAGTATAGTAGTAGCAGCTTTGTTATTCAAAATGGAACACCTTATATTTTATCACATTTTTCGATTCTTCTAATTAAGCTATGATTTCGTTGATCAAGCTCAAGGCACCTCAAGGTATATATACCTATACGTGTAGAATGTGAAAAATCGAGATTTTTTTTGTATCGAAACTATACAATACCTATATTGATTTGTCAAAATGGCTTACATGTGTCCCTATCCTAACATTCTATTTACTATCTACTGATGCCATTTAATTGAAACAAATACAGGGTGGATCAGATTTCAGAATTATATAAAAGAAGTACTAGTATGCCTACTAAAAAAATATATATATTTGAAATAAACAAAACAAATATCACATAAAAAACACACTCTAATATTCAACATAAAATAAAATTCAATCCCACTGGATGTATTTAAAAATATAAACAGTGTGCATGTCACTTCTATAATGGAATATCAACCCGTATATATCTAACGTAACTGTTCAATTTTAAAGAGCGATAGATATATATATATATATACCAACTATGACCAAAGTGAGGTAATCTTCAGTGAAAAACACTGCTCTGGTCATGGACCCACCAACATTTCCGGAAAATTATATTAGGAGGCAAGATAGGTTGAAAATCACTTCGAATTCGAAATCATGACGTAACCCTGTACCTCGAAAACGGAGCAAGTTTAGGACACATGTTTACATGACCTTAATTCATCATATTATATAACAAGGAATCATCCCTTGAATTATTTCGGTGTTATTTAGATACACCCATGGACGTATTTATACGTCCATGGATACACCCTGTTTAGAACACTTTTCATCTCAATATAGTTATTCAACATTTTTCCCATAGCGAAGTTCAGCAAATACCGATGGCGAGAGCACTATGTTTATTGAGTTGATGTCTACCTATAATATATGTAAAACAAGAAGGCACAACTACTAGTGTTCCGTTTCGAAGTACATTAAATTGACAAATTTGACTCCAAAATAATTCAGGCACGCGCCAATATTCATAACGTAGTTACTGCTGCCCGTTTACGTTTCCCCACCGCTTAGGGAACGATCGGGCGTGTTCGGTGAACACACGGGTATGATCTCGAGACTCTTGTCTACTCTATCTCACCGGGCCGTAGTCTATCCCCTCTCTCTCGACGCTGACGTCACACTAGTAGGTTGAGATTTCACATCAGTCCGTACTGATGCGTTCGTAATTGATAGGCTATAGCTCATTTACTATAAATTTTAAAAACACATTTCAAATATTCTGTTGAACAATTATTGAAAAAAAAAAATTTTAAAAAATCACTAAACTTTCAGGATATATAGTTCAGATTTCAATTTTAAGTTTGTGATTAAGATGATGTATATATATATTTTTTGTTATTAGTGTATTTTATTTTGTGATGTCTATCAATTTTTTTTATTTTGTTATGTTTCAGGATTCAACGTTTTTTTTTCTTTTTTCCTCATTCATTCATATATCGTTGTTCAGGGTATTTTGTTATTCAGTTCGTTATACCTATTCATATTTATATCTTTCATTGTTGATATACATATTTTCTCAATTATTTTTGTTAGGTTGTGTTCATATGAACTCCACATATTTTGTTCTTTTTAATTTTAATAGTTTGCAAATATATTCAAATCAAATTTGTTTCATGAATTTAACGTTATCATTCAAATATATGCTCTTCAGCAGAAAATAATTGATACCGAATAGGCGTTTTTGTGTAATAACACACTCGAGTGATAGGATTTCTAACGTCATCAAAGTGCGTCCTAATCATCTTTAGAGATAAACGCTGCTAAAGCCCTTCGAGATAAAGTGGATGTGTATTATACCGATTTGTAGGCAATAAAATTTCCTACAAAAAAGTCAGTGACAGCATATATCCATAGTTGATAGGATTAGCATGGGAGGCGTCCGAACTTTTTAAACTATTCTGTAATGAACACCTGAATCATCGTTCTACTTGAATTGAAATATCGGTTTGTTGTTGGCCTTTGGGAATTTAAAAAAAAACTCAGTCAATCTAGATACTATGCGAAATCTTTTCATGGTTGAATCATTTCTGTGAATTGAATATTGGAATTTTGGTAGCTGTTTGAAAAAGGACAATTCTGAATGGCGTCAATTAATTTTGATATGCCATATTTCTGAAATGAATGATCGTAAATCAGTGAAATTTGATTCATCTTCTGGAAGATTCTTTTCTGTACATATTTGACCTCTTGATATTTTTCGCCAACTGTGACCGTTTTCCCGAGGTAAATCAATGAAACGGGAGAGATAATTTTCACTGCGTTGATTTTGTCCCTACTAGTGTGACGTCACGAAAGCGATGCTCCGGCCCGGTTAGATAGAGTAGGTCCTGGTGAAACTAATTGCTGGAATTTGAGGAAGTATTAGGAAACAACTTGTCACACATGGATATCAAATCATTGAGTATAATAAAGTATTCCAAACATATTTAATCTCATAGTGAAATATGCTATATTTATTTCAGGTAGGTTTATCAATCATATTTTAATCATCTACATATTATTCACTAAATCAAATCACTTATTTGGTATTTTTCCAGGATTTGTTTTTCTCCATCGCTTCTCATGAATAAAATTTTCAAATCGAAGGCAGTTCTCGAAATTTCTTGGCTTCGAGTATCTGATCAACTATCATTGGCTTCTCAGAAAGTACCTATAAATTACTTATTTCACCTGTAGTGATTGATTCTCTAGTTGGTAGAGGCTGGGCAGTGCCTCATCAAACGAGTGAAACTTCATGATTCCCATTGACTCTTTTCATTCATTTATTGGTCTGGATATTCACCTACTTACTTAGCAATGCAGAGGGCACTTTTCTTCTACTAACTTATTTAGGTAGGTACTCACAATATCATTGAGATGCCTAGAACTCCAGAAAACAAAACCGAGTATTATTTCTACTGATAGGTTTTTAAGTTTTTCGTTTCGGGGCCGGAAAATGAAGATCGTAGCTCACAGACACAACAAACCCCTACAAAAAACCTAATGGCAGAAAAGATAAGGCAAATAGTGATGATGTGCAACAACAGTGTTATCAGAGAAAACAGAGTCCCCTTGCTCTGCAGCGACCGTAGTCCCCATGGAGGAGGAAGCTACAGTATCGCATGAGGATGACCTCGGGTAGCGCGTCAGAGGCAGGCCCTACATCTACCAAGGACACAGCGGCCGACGGCCGACGATCGAAGGAGAAACAAAAAGAGAAGAAACGTAATCAGAGAAACTGCAGGCGGAGGGAGAACGCGATAGCCAAGAACCAGGCCCAGCAGAGGGGATCAAGCCCTACTGACTCAGACCTATCCGATGAAGCCGCAGCCCTACCTACGCCACGTGAAAAGCCAACAAAGGTGGACCCAGAGAAGGATAGTTCCCGCGGGGACGACCTGGGCCCACCTGGCCATAGGGGAGGTTAGCTTCCCTTCCATAAGGGAATCGGACGCCCCCGGGCCAGAGAGGATATGCTTCTGGGTCAAGAGCCAGGAAGTTGATATTCAGAGGATGATGGCGCGATGGGATCTACAAAACAGGTCACTGGGAGTAGACCGATGGCACTAGCACGAGAGCAAAGGAGGTCCTGGGGGCTGGTTCGTCACCTTCTGGGTCAGTCGAGAGACCGTCAGGCTGCTGGAGAAGCAGGGCTGGATCATTTACTTCGAGCTACACTTACAGTCCCAACTAGCATTTATAGTCGCGATTACGTAATTACGACTATTGGGTCGACTATTAAGTAATATTTACTAGTTGCGGTTACGTTATAATTACGTCGTTACTACGTATTTACGACCAAAATGGGGAACAAATCACGAGTAATTATTACGGTTTGCCGACGTAGCGGGAACTCACACAATTACGTAATGCTTACGACCCGTCGACGTCGAAATTACGTAAAGATGTAGTAAATTTTCCTACCTGACTTTCTATTTCTTTTCCACTTCATAAAAATATTATTTTCTCTCTTTATTATTCTTCATTTCATCCATGAAGTTCACATTCACGAAAAATGAACAAGTCCAATATGCCTAACCATTCAATAAATAATACAAGGACAAACACGCGAAATAATTGATACTCGAACTTGAAAAATTCGAACAACATTCAGTTTTTCGATAAATGTGATGATTTTGCCTCGAAATTCAAGATGCGCCCACAAAATACGGCTCATTTCACCAAAAATATGGTTTTATTTCATTCGGCTATTTTTCAAAAATCATCGTAAATCATGTTAATTTCCATTATTATGCAATTTGTGATCGAACGAATGCTATTATTCTTCATAAAATGATGTTTATCAACAAGAAAAACCAAAATTATTTCCTGTTCAAATGGTTATCACATCAATCAATATGGCTTCCAATCGAAAATGAATCAGAAAGTTACTTTTGGAACTCGTCAGTTATGATAACCTATGTATTGGTAACTTCAACTGAATATAATTACCGAAAAGTTGTTTCAACTATGAAGGAATTGTTTGAGTAGGAATTACCAATATGTTACTTGAAATATCACCAAGAATTGACTAAATTATTAGGTGATCGATCAAGTAACGACAACGTCGTAGAAACCTAATTGGTGACCATAGAGTAATTGCAACTGTGAAGCCTTCTTGGGGTGGTAAGCGTTACCGTAATAATATATCCAAAGTTCCGAAACCTTAAGAGTAGTTTTGAGGAGTGACAGTTTCGAAATAGTTACTTCGTAATAAGCCATGAGAATTTCTCACTTTGAAGTTATTATCTAGTGTAAAAACTACGTAATTTTCACTCACTAAATAACTATCACTGACATTTATACTATGAAGTTCTGAAATAAGTGATAAATACGTTATTATCACTAAATATAGGTAATAGTTTCTTGAACCATGGTGCCTGTGACTGAAAATGCTAGTTGGGGTACGTAGGGTGACAGCTTGGAGTGGGTCCGGCCATGACTAGTCCGGCAAGGGCCGAATCGAGGGCCGTATTTTGAAATGTCTCGGCCTTAGATATTATTCAAGGCTCAATAAAAGGGAGCTCTCGAGAAAGCTTTCAAGTCTTATTCCCGACACTTATAGATTTATTATCATTCTTATATTTTATTTCTTCTGATGAATAATCAAATTCATGCTTCAGTGCCGTAAGGGTTCAATGTGGGTTTAACTTTATCACATTTTATCGCATTGTAAGCGTAGACCCATATTATAAGGGGATCTATTTTTTAATGTGGAAATCCAAAATGATTCCAATGCTGGAATACTCCTATTCCAAATTTTTTCTTTATTCTTCCCACTATTCTGCCAACTTCATTGAAATTTTCAACGCGATTTTTGATGAACGAATATACTTTGTTATAGATGGCATCAGAGCAGTTTCGAGTTTTCCAAGAGTTCGAAGGGGAACATCAAGTTGAGATTCCTTGATTCCTCGAGAATCTACTTATGTTTTGCGGCTATGATAATATGATATCTTTGTCTGAAATAGATGACGCACTGAAAGATATTGAAGTGATCGCGACAGATACTGTAATTGTTCACTGACAAAATAATGCTGGAAAAATATTTAGAAATATTTCACATGAATAAAGACAAATTCAAAATGTTTCTTGGACACAGAGACCTTCTGAAAAAATAAGCTCAATTCGCCAACAAAAAGACAGGCAAAGTTTTAGTTCCTGCAAAACCACCGCTGAAAAAGGGAAGCTTGCAAAAAAGTGATGTTAATCAATCAAATACCGAGGGCAATAGTAATGAAGTGTTAGAGGAAGAGCATATTTCAAATACCATTGTCCAATGGATGAACAGATTTTGTCGACCTAGAAGATTCAGATTGCAATCTGAAAAAAAAATTGAGATTGTATTCAGGAAACATGAAATTTTCACTACCTGTCATATTTGTAAAAAGACAAATAAACTTCATAGAGATCAGAATAATATCTGCGTAATGTCTAACTTTCACAAAAACTTTAAATTCCACTACAAGGAAGATGATAGTTCTTCCGATAGTTCATCTCCCAAGAAGTCGAAGAAGTCGAACTCTTCACAGCCCAGTTCACAGCAAATAACTATGAGGAATTTTATGAATATAACAAGAGGACAATCAACAAAAATGTTTCCAAACAAAAACAAAAGTGTTTTGGATATCGGGGATGAGCTCCGTGATAATCATGATGGAAACTTCAGAACTGTCTCAGAAGTTGATGATGGGCAGAGCGAAGGTCACTCGGAAAGTCAACAAAACAAAATACGAAATTGTCAGTTGCCACCAGAGAAATACCTCTGAATACGTTGAAACAAGGTAGTTTCCTGAAATACGTATGTATACATGAATGTGTTGACATTTCTTGCGTCTGTTGGAAAGACAATGAAACAGTTTGCCTACTTTTCTCCTATACTGGTGAATTACATAAACCAATGTGAAAAGATTCGATAGGAAGCAAAGAACGAAATGTGTTGTGGATTGCCCAAACATCATAATCGAATATAATCACAACATGGGAGGTATCGATTTCATGGATAGCCTTATTGGACGATAGTAAATCAAAATCCGTTCGAAAAAATAGTACCTATATCAGGCTATTTTACCATTTGCTGGATCAACTCATCGTGAATGCCTAGTTGTTGTACAGGAAAGTAGAATAACAGAGGAAGAACAACTAACACAGGAATGGCGGATTTTTGAGCAGACATAGATAGATAGATGGATAGTTTCGATAGATAGATAATTTTATTTAACCACTTTACATGAATTACATGTTTGTAGCAAGTCGAGGTACAACAAAGTTCATATCAATGTAGTACAATATATATGTCAAGTTGAAACTTAAAAGCAAACCATTGAAGAACAAAACAGATTAAAAAGACACATATTTTGTACAGTAATAATAACAAATAAGGTACATGTACATGATTCGAGAATTTTACACAAATTTGTATTTTTATACAAATACTTAAAATTTGGAATGCGGACCCAGGTGAGTACCTACATCCGGATTGTAACAATACAACGCCCTGAAGAGGGTTTAGTTATAATTATTTATGGTTTATTGATGAGTTTGTGGAGTCAGGGTGAGTATCATGTGTTCATGGTTAAATGAGAGGAATTCCTCAACTGAATAGAATGCATGTGATATAGTAAATGATTTTTTACCCATTTCTTGAATTGGATAAAATCCGAAGATTGAACATCACTGAGCAAGGAACATCCCGGGGATGTTTGGTAACGTTAATTTCTTGTACCTTTGGTGACCTTTTTGAGATTACATCTTTTATAAGTGATAATAACATATTTCTGGGACGTTTTAATTCGTCCCTTATTTGGGCTGACTCTGCTACATTCCCAGTTACACGTCGCTGTTTCGTAACAGTAAACTGACCTATGCACGTTTATGTGATCTTATTTGAGTCAATATTCCAACGCCTTCTCCAAAGTATTCTTATTTCATCCACACAACATTTTATGTGACGTACTTTTATCATTTTCCGTGGGACTATTATCACGAACTTGATTCGAATCAGACACGTATCTTTCTCACTTTGTGCTATTTTGCTAATATTCGCCATTTTGAGAGATGATGCAGTCGTGGTTATGACGGACGGCGTGGTTTGTGTTGTTTTATGTTTGTGTCTTACAATAAAGTGTGAATTTTGACTTTTGAGGTAGAGTAATAGTCGAGAAAATCAAGTGAAAGTGCGTTTTTTGGAAAACATGGTGAGATAGCCCAGGCAACCAGATGACGTTCCAGTGACGCCTTTTTTACGTCACTTGAATGACCAAGGTGACGTCGCATTGACGTGATAATTACGTGAATAAGACACAGCCCAATGACGTCATATTACTCACGTCGTATTGACGTCATTCACTCACCAAACTGTGACGTCCGACTGACGTCATAATGACGTCAAAATGACGATTGAATTTGGCGATGATACATAAAAAATATTCTTTTAACATGGTGTGATAAACATCACTTGCCTCTGATGACATTATGTTTTATTGATTATGCATTGTTGAGTCTCTCCTGTGTCATGTTCATTCATCAGAATGCAATCAGTAACTCGTATTTGTATCAGAAATTATGTAGTTTGTGTCGGCGAGATGTAAGCAAACAAAGAATAGTTTGATAGCAATGGGAAGGATGTTGGCGAATTTGGCTTCACTTTGTTGAATAATGTATATTGATGCATTCTTTGTCACCCAACAAAAATCTAAATAGCAAATTATTGAAAAATTTACTGAACGACGAAGCTCACCAAATTGGTACGTCACACCGACGTGATTTTTAGACGTCATAGATACGTCACTGCAACGTCATAAGAGTAACGGTTTTGATATAGGTATACCCTAAACAATCATTTTTATATATACATAGCTTGTTGGTTTCCGAGATATACAGTGTGTCAAAGGTTTTTAGAAAGAAGTTTTTCTACTTCTTTTCGGGAATATTGGTAATTAGAATAAAACTTGCATGTTGATTTCACATGATAATATATATGTATCCATGGTTTTGAGAAGGTCTGGGAACAATGGACGTCCCTGCAACGTCATAAAACGTTCTTTTACCCATCTAAGTGACTTTCACTCGACGTCGAAACGATGACGTGATTATCACGTCATAGAAAGTACGTCATAATGACGTCATAAATTGGTGTGTGACGCCTCTGACGAAAAATCACCGATTAGGGACGTCACAGTGACGTGATCATTCGTCATCTAGTTGCCTGGGAGGTGAGTTGAATTACCAAAATCATAATTTTCTGTTTATGTATCAGCACACAGTTGTCTGATTCATAATGGCTTCAGTCAGAATTCATTGTCGGGTATCTACTTCAGTGAATATATAATTATGTGATAAATATAACTACAAGTCTTCTATTATTGTTCCTCTCTTAGTTTTAAATGATCTCAGTAATATTATTTGATTTTTGGGGTTAGGTCATATGCAATATAGAAAAATGTATCACCAAATATAGCTATATAGGTATATCAGCTCCCTCAAAATAGTTTGATTCATGTCATTTACGGAAGCTATCATTGGAATATATCAATGTCTCCAAGTTCTACATTGTTTATAGGTCAGTACTTATGAAGTTTCCTCGGAACCTGATGGATACCTACATTACTAGAACATGCGTGAGCCCTGGAAAAACCTACCCTCTGACCTACTTTAGTAGAAATGATGGAATACACATCTGCTGTTTGCCTGGGAAGTTTAGGTATGAAAAAGTGAAATGCATATAGTAGGTAATGTAAATTTCCTACTTAGGTATGGTAAGTCCTTTATTCTTGAAAGGCGGATGAAAAAATGATGACAACATGAAAATCAACTCTTACATTGAGCTAGAACACTCTAAAATCCACCCACTGTCACAGAGGAGGGTGAAAGTATAGAGAATCAAGAACACACCATCAGAAAGGGAACTATTCCAGGCAGAATCGAGGTAGGATGATATGAATATTTGATGCTGATATTGTGAATTACAATTGTTTGGTGTTTCAGGTGCATTACATGAAATCCTCAACCTTGAAATAGATTCGCCCATACTCATAAAACTGAACTAACTGAAGTAACATACGTGGAAGGATAATTAGTCAATCAAATATCCATTTATTTTCAATTGTAGTTCTACCTCACAGTCCTTACATACATTGATTGAATACATTTCTGAATTTATTTTTTTCCTCTGATAAGTAGGTATTTAGCAATGGAGCTGACTATAGTAAATATCAGGGTGATCCAACATATAAATGTTCCATCTTCTAAATTTGGTCATTTCTGACCGATCGCAGAATTCAAAAACTATTTGGTATATTTTTTAGCCATAAAATATATACTGGGTGTTTCAAAATATATGGGACGCACAACAAGATGTGATAGGGCAGCTCAAAAAAATAATAAATGATCCCTCAAAGAATTGACCAGAACTCTTTTGTTTCCAAGTTGTTAAAAATACCTTCCATTTTTTATTTCTTTCGATTTATTTGAGATGATTGAACCAAGTTTGCTTCATTATACCTATTTATCGTTCTCTGTAGTGGGAGAAATGAGAGGACGCGTCCCACATATTATGAAAAACCCAGTGTGATAAAATCTAGCTATGTGATTATACCAGTAATAGTTTTCAGAATTCACGAATATTGGTCCAGAAATAACCAAGTTACAAGGGTACACATTTTTGGAGTATCACCCTGTATATTTCGAAAGATCCCAGTAATGTTAGAGAGTCAACAATACACTACACTGTTTTACCACTAACCAAACCGATTTTTTAACGCCTCGACACGTGTTTCGCTAACTATGTTAGCATCTTCAGGAGAAGATTAAAACTGTTCGGTTAGTGGTAAAACAGTGTAGTGTATTATCGTGCCAAAGGTTCCAGTCTTCGATATATAGAGTCAAAAATAATGAAACAGGAATGATATGAAATCGTCCAGGGATATGTACTTTTTACATTCCGAATGAAGACATGGTACGTGAAAGCGTTATCGCAAATACTATTTTAGAATGTAATTTCACTGTAACAAAGCTGTTTCATGACACGTATCATCAGTTTCGACTCTTACTCAACGTACTTGCGACGTCCTGCGATATTGTACTGTTGGTAAAATTTGTAAAATTTGTATATCGCTACTTCAAAGTTGGGAACCAACTCCCCAGAAGTCGAAACTTGTGCGGGGTTAGGAAGAGCGGGACCTACAGCTTATAGTGGAATCCGAACCACTTCTAGGGCATCGAGGTGCTGCCAGGATTACAACCATGAATCACACATTTGTAAAGAAAAATGCTCAGCCGATAGCCGGATTCGAACCGACAGTACCTCTGCATCGTGAACGGCTATCTAGCGAATTTCAGCGCATAGACAAACTCGGCCACGGAGCCCCTAATAATTGGAGGATTTGGAAACTGATTAGTCCCTTTAATAATCGGTGCCCCAGATATAGCCTTTCCTCGAATAAATAACATTGGTGGACATATAACGACTCTGAGATAATCTTTGAGATGTCGATAGCATCAAATTCACAACGTAACAACGTATCTTGGTTACAATAAAATAAAGTTAATAGTATGAGTTCTTGCACAGTGGGCAGTTGGTGGTAAAACATTATCTTAAATCTGACATTTATAGAATTTTGCTCAGTGACAGATAGTCTGAATTTAGGAGTTTTGATTTTACTTGATGCTCTCGTAGCATGATTATGGACATCGCCATTTTTTGAGAACAGAGCGATATTAGAAAAAGTTTCCACTAGAGTTTGGTATATAAAAACACAAAGTATTGTTATAATTCGGTATTTTTGGAATAGTGGCTGACAAAGTGCATATGGTAGGTTGCAGCTTCAATGATTCTTAGTGCCTTTTCCTGAAGCCTAAAAACTCTAATGGCGGGTGTTGCGTTACCCCAGAGAATAGTACCATAGTTGGGGTGCGAGTGAAAGAGAGAATGGCAGGAAGATGATAATATTAGAATGCTCAATATATTTTTTAATTGTCTCAGCAGAAATAATTGGGTGGAGAGTTTACTTCTCAGTTGGTCAATGTGGGCAGACAATTTCGTCGTCTGATATATGATACCTAAGAGGTTGACTGTATTGTTTGAAGTTGAATTGTTCTTGAAAGAGAAAACATTATTTTGGGTTTTCTCTTGATTCGGTTTGAGATTATTTGTGCTGAACCAGGTATAAGCTTCATTTTTTGCTTGCTCGGTAAGATTGTTAACTGTGATAGGGTAAGAATGTGTTTCAATCAATGTCGTGTCAACAGCGAAGCAAATACACAAGTAGTGAAAAATGTCGTTAAGATAAATGATAAATATTAGTAGTCCCAGCACACTTCCCTGTGGTACTCCATGGTTAATGTTCTAATCATAGGAATTGTTTTCGATGGCAACACACTGAATTCCGTTATCAAGATAGTATTTTAGCAGTTTCAGAGGTACTCCCCTCACACCATAGAAGTCAAATTAATGGAGTAAATTTTCGTACGATACACAGTCGAAGGCCTTGGATAGGTCACACAAGGTGATTTCAGTGTGTTTACCATTCTCAACCCTAACAACACAGGGACATCCTAGGTACGTCCCTTTTATGTCCCAACGTGTACTGTCGGTACAAGGACATGATTGGGACATCCCTAGGATGTCCTGCTCAGTATTTCCAGGGGATGTCCCGACTGGGACATCCCTGAGTTGTCCCACTGGGAAAATCCAGTCTTTATATTTTCTATACCCATCCAATTCAGTACAGTACATTCAGCTCAATTTTGGTACTTTTGAAATTTATTGATTAGATATTTACTGATGAGAGGTGCGAAGTAGTGCGCACTCCGTGTATATAATTGTCTCTCTGCTATATGCGTCAAACGAGGACAGATACCCTAATAACAACACAGGGATTTCCTAGGTACGTCCCTTTTTTGTCCCGCGGTACAAGGACATGATTGGGACATCCTGGGGATGTCCTGCAGTGGTTGTCCAGTGGACATCCCGCCCGGTACATCCCTAGGTTATCCTATTCGTGTCCCTAGAGTATCTGATATCCATTCACATCAGAGTCATTGAATTTCTTCAAACTATTGAGTTGAATTTTTTCGAAAATGTTTGTTTCTCATCCGGAAAATGATTGTAATGAAAATAAAGAATAAAGTCTCAGAACTTCTTAAGAAATTACCATTTTTTGCAGACAGAAATCGTACATGCATAATGCCCCTCATTTTTAAACACCCAAGAATGATGATAATTATATCCAATTCCTAATAAAGTTGTATTTATTCAGGTTTCTGTAGTTATAAGTCCTGTTTATAAATCTGTTGAGTACATAAATCTTCAGGAGGCATGATAGCCAATGGAGCAAGGTGCGTGCATGATAAGCCAAAGGTCCCGGGTTCAATCCCTACCCGACCTGCAACTTTTTTTCTTTTGTCGAAAGGATGTCCCTGGGATATCCTTGGGACGTCCTAGGGATATCCCTTCATCGTACTTGGTACATCCCAGGGACGTACCAGAAGGACATCCCTAGGATGCCTTTTTTAGCGGCCAGCGGATGTCCCTGGGACATCCCTAGTATGTACGTTGTCCCGACAAAGGACATTCCTGGGATGTCCTAGTATAAAATCAGGGACGTCCATGGGAAGTCCCTAGGATGTACTGGTGTTGTTAGGGAAGGCCCTCGGCCATCTTTGCCAAAATACAGCTTACAGCCTGAATCGTGAAAAACCCATCTGTCCTTGATGGAGTGTTATTTTTATAAAAAAAACGCAACAATCGTTGATTATTTCGATAATCGGGATTATCGAGTTGAGTCTGAAACTTGTGGCCAGATCCCGGTCACCTTTTTTATATATTGGGAGTACCTTTGTACAGGATCGTTGTCCCATTTATGATTTTACTATTTGAGTAATATATGTCAATGCAGTTGAAGTTTTTTAGTGAATTTATAGCAGCGTTCATCTCTCCGTGGTTTAATGAAGCTAAGAAAAATTAATATTCAGTTCTGGGAAGGTCCTTTAGAAAATCGCTCGACGATTGGTTCATGTCCGGTAATGTTAGTATTATTTCTTCAGCAACATGAGTGAAATACTCGTAGCTGTTTGTAAATGTCGAATCGGTCTAGAAGTTACATCAAAACGAAAAAGACGAACTGACCACAGCTTATATACCGCCAAAGGACATGAGACTTGATTATACTGGTCATTGGTCCATTTATGATGGAAGCAGACAGATATGTAAATTACCAATGTGCGCCCCTCACCTTCATTATATGCGAGTAATGTGGTTGGAATTTGTGTTTGAATAAGAACTATAATTGTTTCATTAGATTTCTTACCACTTGATTTTTCTGTACTACAAACCACTTTGTATCTGATAAGATACATCAGTTTTTTTCCATAAATAAATATTTTTTGATAATACTGAATTTATTCATTATTTTCCCTGATTATTATCAATGTTTCCATCTGAAACTATTTTTTCGAAATCAAAATAAAAAATCGCACGATATGCTTCAGTTCATATTAGTGTCCGTATTCATATGAATCATATCATATATATATATATATATTAGGTATAGGTTTTGTGGGGATGCAGCTGATGTGGGACTCAAAAGAAAACTCTTTTTACTTTTGAGAAAGCTTTCGGAATTTATTTGATTCCTTCGTCAGTCTCTCTAAAATGGAAAGCACAATTATAATATTCAGAAGAAATGGGTATTAAAAATTACTTACAGTATATGAGGTTGTAGAATTGCAAATCAGAATAATATGTAGTATAAAATTGTAAAAAATGCATAAATTCATGGATATAAAAATAATATAACTTTGTCAAAGTGACAATATGTAACATGAAAAAATACATGGGGTTGAAAAATTAGATAGGTAAAAGGTTGATCAAGATGGAATTGAATTCATGGATATATTGTGTCTATCATGCCTTTTATTCTCTATGAATTTATGCATTTTTTACAATTTTATACTACATATTATTCTGATTTGCAATTCTACAACCTCATATACTGTAAGTAATTTTTAATACCCATTTCTTCTGAATATTATAATTGTGCTTTCCATTTTAGAGAGACTGACGAAGGAATCAAATAAATTCCGAAAGCTTTCTCAAAAGTAAAAAGAGTTTTCTTTTGAGTCCCACATCAGCTGCATCCCCACAAAACCTATACCTAATCTATTGATTTATACAGCTACTAATATTAATTGAATATATATATATATATATATATAACCTTAACCTGATAAATAACCAATATTTGTTACATAAAATTTATTGTTTAATATATTTTACAGGTTTAGACACAGGAGTATAAAAATTGAAGACAGATACAAGGTTTGGACACGAATAAGTTAAAAACAATCGATGGCACAACACAAATTTCTCGTTAAAACATAGGCAAGAAGTAATCATCAGAATGAAAATCATTAGACCCAAACCACTTTTTGTCATATAAGGTAGATAATTTATAGTAGTTCCAATACATAATTATTGATGAAAGGAGTAATAAATACTTGAAATGGCTTCCCAAAGTAATTCTATCTAGATTTAGGAACACTATTATTATATAAGTAGTAACTCTAATCATTAAGTATTATCAGCCGTTATCCTATTAAGTCCAATACAAAAATTACTATAGGATTTATTAATGGTAGTGGACGGATTTTAAGTCTTTAATTACAATTTTCTAATCAAAATTATGAACATACTATTCTCTAAAAATGTTATTCAATTATCATATCATTGCGCGTTTTAATATCTGATGAATTGATTTCAACAATATTTATTTGGATGCAATCAGTACCTAGAATGCCCAGGGGTTTTAAGAGTTGTGGTGACAAAAGCGTAAGGGAGATTTCTCTCCACAATATATGAAGAAAAGACTGGTCCGAGATGCAGGGTGTCCAAGTTTGAGATAAAAAATAGTCTTTTATCAATATCTTGAAAACGCTTAAGCCGATTTGAATGAAATTTTTGTGGTTCTTTCACACAATCATCAGACATTTACTGGGCCAATTAGTTTTGATCCAGTAGGCTTTTTTTGTAGAAAAAGAAGTCAACCTTTTTTTATTTCGGTTCTTTTTGAATATTCAGATAAACCCACTAAAATTACAACATTTTCTGTCCCTTGCAATTTTTTCGTATCATGCTTCGTTTTTTCAAAAAACTCCTTTTTTTAAACTTGGACTCTCTATATCTTGGAAACGAAGCATTTCGGATCCATGTTCAAAATTTTATTTCATATTTTGTTGAGAGAAATCTCCCCTAGGCTTTTGTCACCACAACTCTGAATCACCCTGTCTAGGTTCATAACATGTCCTTCATAATGAAATTGTTGGGATGATATCCATTTTTTATTCACAATTCTTCAAATTTGAATATTTTGAATTTTCAAGTTCTGTTGTGAATTCCTATGAACTATGAGGTGTTTGCTCACAAAAAAATGTATTCAGTTAGTAGATTGATATCTATTGTCTTATGATAAATAATGAATTTACTGATCATTTTCAAATAACTGACTCAAAATATTAAAAATATTTACAACTTGAGAGTTCAATAATCACACTTCAAGAAACACACATGTATATACAAGAGGAAAGTTAATGATATAATGAAATACTAAAGCTTTTTTGGTCAAGTAATCTAATCTAATACCTATTACCTACTAAAAAATCACAATTTAGTCTTTGAAAATTAGTAGTTTATGAGATGATTACAATATGATGGATATAAATCTGTAACATTAAAGTATTTAGAAAAAACACATCAAACCATATTCTTTCATTACATTTTTGATAAGTAGTGTCAGTGTATATATGGTGTTTTAAGTTGACGCTGCCAAAACGAAACTACTGTACAAGTGGAAAAAATGTTTTCATTATTTCTCAAGTAGTGAAACAATTTTTATGGAATTCGGCCTTCATCTTGGTGAACAATCATAAGATTTCAAATGTTTTCCATTTTTTATTCACTTTTGGGTAGTAAGGTGGTTCTTTTTACCGCTAGAGGGAGTAGTCTCTCTATTTTCTTTTCATTCCTAAGAAGCACCCTCAAGGAAACTTTTCGATGCTTCATAAGCAGCAATATGATTTTGGCAGTGCCATTATGAGACACTCTGATTTATAAAACTCAAATAACAATTGCTTTATACAGGGTGTTTCTTAAGTACGTGGAGCATGTTGCTGACGTCAAACTAAGAAGAAAAGTTCGCATAAATATATGTCCGAAAGTTATTCGTTTCTGAGATACAGTGACACTCTGTTGAATTCTTATTTTTGTTTTTTGTAAATAAATTTTGAAATAATTATGATATTGAAATAAAATTTGATATCTAGGGGAATTCTTCAATGACAATATCAAATTTTATGTTAGTTTGTCTCTTTTGTGGGGGTGGCGTCACCTACATGTCTTCTGAGTGTTTTAAAAAGTCATAACGTACCTGTATAACGTTTCATAATAGACAAATATATTATTTCTAAGAACACTTTTGTGTAAAACATATATTCCTGGTAAAGGTTGCTGCGAGCAACTGTTTTCGAGTTATTGGGATTCGAAATAATCGACGCATTTGAATTATTTCCATGTGGCTAGTAAGTCGCCTCTAGCGGATATCAGAAAAGATACGCCAGTGCATTTTTCTTCTTTCATTCAATATTCTCCTACATTCAACATTGGAATGTAGGCAAAATATGATTCTAACTTCTTTGTACCTACTTTTTTGGACTCTTCCAATTTAAAAAAATAACAATCAAGTGAGTACTTGTCATTTTATATCAATTCGCTTTCGTGACAGTGAAGATTGTTGTCTTCTGTACTTGTGATCCAAGCTTTTCCAACTAACTGTTTCAGTATCAATTTGGTCTCAATTACTATTATCATTATTAGTATTGAATTGTAATAACACCTGATTCCTATTTTTCAATGTGATTAAAGAAGAATAATTTAAATTACTCAATAAATCAATTTTGAATTCCAACTTCTTGTCATTCCAAATGACTTGCATTGATTATTTCAAATCCCAAAAACATCGAAAACAGTTGCTAGCAGCGACCTCTACCAAGAATATATTTTTTATATAGAAGTGTTCTAGAAATCTATTTTTTCACTATAAAACGTTATACAGGTACGCACAAAAAAGTTATGACTTCAAAAGACTCAAAAGAAATGTAGGGGGCGCCACCCCTACGAAAGAGACGAACTAACATAAAATTTTATATTGTCATTGAAAAATAACCCTAGATACCAAATTTTATTCCAATATCACAACTTTTTTTGAAATTTATCAACAAAAATCAAAAATAAAAATTCAACTTTGACACTCTATATCTCAGAGACGAATAACTTTCGGACATATGTTTATACGAACTTTTCTTCTTATTTTGACGTCAGCAACATGATCCTGAATTTTCTACACCTAGTTGAAAACACCCTGTATACTGTATACCCTGTATACTAAGCACATGTGACATTTATTTTCAATCATTATGAGGAAAATATTCAATGAGTGCTTTCCGAGATGACACTGTGACACTGGGTATGTATATCGGGTGACACAGGGTATCGGGCCACCCCAGTATCTTCTGCATTCGTTCGTTCTGGAATTTGGTAGTTATATAAACAACCATTTCGAATTTGATTACACTACAATTCAATATGGCAGACTTCCAGTTTTCCTGGAAATGCCAGCAACTTTGTTTTGCCAAATGAAACACCCTGTATTTTTTACAAATTCAAGTTCAACAGGTCAAAACAAGTGCAATCTTTATGACAAGATTCAGAAATGTTGTTCTCCACAGCTCACTTAAGAAATTATTTGTACTGCAAAGAAAGTCATAAAGCTAGTTGTTGATTCCTGAATGTATATAATTCGTTACTGCACCTGAATACATCATTTTCTTAATGTACCTATGTAGAGACATGTAGGTAGCCCATAGGGGTTCCATTTGAAAAAAATTATTTTTTTATCAAAATGTGATTTGGCTGAATTGATGCATGGATACGTGATATCAAAAATAATTGTTCAGAAGAAATTAGAAATTAGGTTTCTCCAGTATGTGGGGCTCATTGTGAATAGCCTTGACCACATCTCATTTATTCACGAGGTGAAATAAAATACAATTTCAATTTCAATTTGATCAAAATGACATTTGACATAGAGAGAATATGTAGATATAAAGGACGTTCCATTTCAGAAAATGAAGCTGCTGGCACTTCCCGAGAATATAAACTGATCAAATCCGAAATGGTTGCTTATACAGCGTGTCTCATTTCAAATGGCCCCCCCTCATCTCAGCTATCAGTCGTGCGATCTTTACCATTTGTATCGGTATAAATAATCATCAATATGACCAGTTCTTCAAAGACAAATATCATTGTAGACAGTGCCGTGCATTTTTATTGAAATGAATAGGGGTCAGTTTTTTGATAAATCATATTAGGCATTCTTTCACTGGAAAACTGACTCCATAATATTGTTCTTTATGGTTTCAAACTCACATATGTGAATTTTCATGAAATGCATATGAAGGGTTTCAGAAAAACAGGCACATCTAAACAGTATTTTTGCGAACGTAACAATTATTTACTCGGGAACGGTGAGTTCAACATAAAAAAGTATAACTAGTTTTTCCTTTCAAATCATGATTTTACACCTACCGGAGCCATTAAACGTTCCGAAATTCGTAGTTGATTTGAACTCACTATTTGTTCGAGACTAAAATGAAAGAAATTAAGCCAATCCTGTTAATTCGGAATTAGGTGATTTTTTGCATATGGAATATGAGGTTAAATTTCCTGTAAAAAAAATTGCCTAATATGATTTTATGAAAAATCGACCCCTTTTTTGTTCAATAAAAACGCACGGCACTGTCCAAAATAATGTGCATCTCTGTAAAACTGATCATATTGATGGTTATTCATACCACACCAACTTTGGTTAGAATCGCATGACTAATAACTGAGATATAGGGGAGGGGGAGGGGGCGTTTAAAGTGAGACATGCTGTATAACTATACCAAATTTCAAAAAAATCCGTTAACGAATGCAGAAGTTACATTGGAGGCCAGATAATCTATGTCTATATTGTATTAAAAAAATCACACATTACGAAATAAATTACGAGAACATAGGCCTCTTTGATGGACCTGTACCTACAATATTTCTATGTTAAAATAACTGAAACATTCGATGGGAGTACAAAATATTGTCTAGTGCAACATACAGGGTAGCCAGAAAGTAAGTCAACTGATTTTGAATGAAAATAATCAAATGTAAGACAGAGAGACGAATTGATAATCACCAAAACGATGACCATCTTGTTTGTTTCAATTCACCCTGTATACGAAGAACGGCTTTGAGATCTAATGTTAATGTGGTTCTAATGGGCATGGAATAGGAAATAGGAATATATTCGTTATCGATATTTGTTTTCCTATCGATCTACTGACCATGGGACGAGGGAATTCGACATGAAACTTGGCCTGTATGCTTATTCAATCAATAATCAGATTGTATTGAATATCTTTGATTCTTGAGGAACATAATGCCTAGAGTTATCTACAAGTACACTGCTAAAATTTGATAGTCATTAAGGCTATTTTAATACTTGAACTAATGCTTCAACTTGAATCTATATTCTAGATATTGATCTTATCATATATCCGTTTTTGAAACATCGGTTTTTTTCAATTTACAACAGGATTACGTGTCATGATTGTATCAACATTTTCAGGTTGTTAGAAATGCACAATCGTCGCATTGAAAGATTCATTTTTTAATCTAATAATGAGCTTTTCCCCACGTTAGAAACGTAATGTCCAATGTCGAGAAAGAGTATCCAATTTAGAGAAAGCAAAATAACAGAGGTATCAACTAATGAATCAACAGTTCATCAATTATTGTAAATATGAATCTGGTGTGATCGCGATCTCAATCGACGACAGTCAGTCAGTCTATTTCACTTGCTCTAGTGTAGTTGAGATCACAATCAGATGCAGTTTTCGATCCTTTCTTATGCTCACGAATTCAGAATTGCAGATACCTGACGAATTGAAAAGTGTTATGTTATGTATTAGGTTACTTTTCAGTACTGGATAAAATTAAGGAATCCATATGAATTAACTTTCTATGCAACAACTGAATATCCATAACAAATCATGGTTTTAGTGTATTAAATGTAGCATTCAACTCCAAGAGCCAACATCCTCGTTTCCATAATAATTGATTTTGTCAACTGATCATGGAATAACTAATATTTCCCAAAAAATACTGTCTGTAGGTTAATCGAGAAGGTGGTACATTCATTATCACAGATTTTTTTGGGATTTTCTCTCCTCGTCTCTTTAAAACAAAAATATGGATACTATTTCAATATATGTGCAGTGAGGACAAATCAGATGATGTCACTGCGTTTGAAGAATTTTCCTATCAGAGAGACTAAAAGAAAAATTCACTAGCTTGTCAGTGACAATCTGTATTGAAAAAGGTTTGGAGAAGAGAAATAAAGGTATATAGAAAAAATATAAAATTCTCACTTATCTTCGGAAATGGATATTTGAATAGCAATTTCCTATTTGTCTTGACACTTTTCAGTTCTCAGTGACAATTGGTGACGTTGGCACTCAAATGAATTACAGGATGTTTTCATTAATTAATCTTGAATTTACCATTTTCATTTCCAGATTTTAGTAGTGAATACCACGTGCCAGCAGATTGTTTGATTATTCTCTTCTGGTTTTTATCTTAACGGAGACAATAGCATTGCTTCCTGTTCAGTTGATATAAATAGAACATGGTATTCACTACCGAAATCTGAAAATGGTAAATTCAAGATTAATTAATGAAAACATCCTGTAACTCATTTGATCGCCAACGTCACCAATTGTCACTGAGAACTGAGATGTGTCAGGACAAATACGAGTTTGCCATACAAAAAATCCATATTTTGTGTTGAAAACGGGAGCAGATTCGTTCCCGAAACGTCTAAAGATAAGTGAACATTTGATATTTTTTCTATATACCTTCATTTCTCTTCTCTAAACAACTTCAAATACAAATTGTCACTGACAAGCTAGTGAATTTGAAAGGAAAATTCTTTAAACGCAGTGACATTTTGGGGCAAATCCTCTGATTTGTCCTCACTACAAGTATATTGAAACAGTATTCATATTTTTATTTAATAGAGACGAGGAGAAAATCCCAAAAAAATCTGGAATAATAAATATTTTCCATTAAAGCGTCACCAATTATAAAATGTCGAATTCTAATACCGCTATTATCTAATATTCCATTTCAAAGGCTAGCATTCTTAAATTTGAGCAAACCTAGTTTGGGCGGCCGTCAGTCGAGGAAATTTTGCATTAGTGTATACACTTCCTTGAAGGAAGTACCGATGCCAGGCAGAGTTTGCTTTTTCACGATAAACGATCTGATGTGGCTGAGCATGTCCTGGCACTTGAGAGATTTCTGGTACCGCTCCTCTCGAGGGATGTCCACTCCGAAACTTCCGATCGGCGCTTGTATGTTATTTCTTATTACTGGTCCAAAGTGTTTGAGAACCAGCTTCAGAGTGTTGCATCCTACCATCAGATAACTGAAACAATAGGAGAGTTGATGCAAATCGTCAAGCAATTTTCATTTCAATTTCTCCTAACTAATAGAGAGAGAGGGAGAGAGTATGTGTTTATTACCCAAGATACAGGACCTTAGTAACAAACAC
This sequence comes from Phaedon cochleariae, assembly GCA_918026855.4. NCBI lineage: Eukaryota > Metazoa > Arthropoda > Insecta > Coleoptera > Chrysomelidae > Phaedon > Phaedon cochleariae. The sequence goes on from OU896715.1 coordinate 47,130,866, forward strand.
TGGTAAAAGAATACATAAAAATGATTACATTCAAATTAATATTAAATTACATGATTATATGAAAACAATGCATATGAATAATCACATCCAGATTAACATACACATTATACAGGGTGGGTCACGGTAGATGGCACCTTAGACGTTTACGGAGAACGGGACATAAGATCATTCTGAAAATTTGGTTACTCAAGTAATTGCTCTTGATCTATCGATCTAAAATATTTTCAGCTCTGCGGCGTTGCCGCTTCTATCGAAAAGTAGCAACAACTTTGTTATTTTAAATGGAACACCCTGTATTTTATCGCATTTTCAGATTCTCTCTGAAGAGCTGATTTCATCGATGTATCATACTTGGGGTCTAGCGGAAATGATTACAGAGATATAGGGTGTGAAAAGTCGACATTTTTCAATTTTAGGAATTTTTTTTGTCGAAACTATTAATTATTGGTCAAAACGACTTACATGTCCCTATCCCAACTTTTGATCAACTATCTACTGATATTTAATTGGGACATATACCGGGTGATCAAGAATCTGAATTCTGCACCACCCTGTATTTGTTTCAATTAAATGTCAGTAGATAGTTGATCAAAAGTTGGGATAGGGACATGTGAGCCGTTTTGACCAATAATGAATAGTTTCGACAAAAAAAAATCCTAAAGTTGAAAAATGTCGATTTTTCACACCCTATATCTCTGTAATCATTTCCGCTAGACCCCAAGTGTGATACATCGATGAAATCAACTCCTCAGTGAGAATCTGAAAATGCGATAAAATACAGGGTGTTCCATTTAAAATAACAAAGTTGTTGCTACTTTTCGATAGAAGCGGCAACGCCGCAGAGCTGAAAATATTTTAGATCGATAGATCAAGAGCAATTACTTGAGTAACCAAATTTTCAGAATGATCTTATGTCCCGTTCTCCGTAAACGTCTAAGGTGCCATCGACCGTGACCCACCCTGTATATCATTACATATAGAATAGAATAGAATTTATTGAGTACCAATAACAGAGAACTATAATAATTGTGTGTGGTACAGGTCAAATTTCCAAAGAAACCAATCCGTTTAAAAGACAAAATCACAGGTCATAAGAAACAGCACAGAAATAACCTTTCAGAATATGTATGATGTGGCCAATGCGCAACGGGGCGACTTTTATTGTGCTGAATGAATCATGGTGCATTTGCTTTACATCCGCAGGAAAACCCGATAAAAAACCCACGAAACCATGCCATATTCTGAAAAAGAATTTACTGGTCCCTGAAAAAGCATAAAAATCGAGAATATAATAAAAAATACATGGTAACAGGTTTTCAACTTCTTTAAAAAATGTCAACTAAATGAATGTCACATACACTGCAGGTAATGTTAACAGATTTAAATGTCTGAAATGCGTCCTACAAGTCACTAATTTTCAAGCCACATAATATTCTTGTTGCTCTCTTTTGTACAATAAAAACCTCTTGATAATTTGACCCCCCCCCCAAAATAATATTCCATAGCTCATTAGTGAGTAGAAGTGACCAAAGTATGCTGTTAGTAGAATATTGCTATCAACAACTTTTCTTAGTTCTCTGAGAGAGTAACAGGATCTGTTCAGTTTGCCACATAACAGTCGCACATGATTTATCCAATTTATATATTTTTTTGGAGCGCACGAAAGGAAACCCTATGATGTTCAAGGAACTTCGTACTAGCATTATATGATATTTCTGTCATTTAGGAGGATATGGGAGGGGACATCTTCGGTATTTCGACTATGTCTAAATAAAACAGCATTCATTTTTTTATGTGTTCAATAAAAGGGCGTTGTTTTCAAACCAGTGAGCAATGTTTTTTATAATACCATTTGTTTTTTCACATGAATCCTCGTACTCCTTTCCTGCTATTAGTACCTTTATAAGCACCGTCAATATCAGAACGAAAGTTTCGTCATCAAAATATTCTATTAAATTATAATAGGCTTCAGATGCCAGTCACTCATGTAGTTTTTTCTGAATGTTTTAAGATAATCCAAGTTCTTTAATTCTGCAGGTGGTCTATTATACATTTTGACACGATTGTGAATTATTGAGTCTTTTATCAGTGTGGATTTATGAAAGACTAATGATAAATTCGATGTATTTTGTGTAGTGCGATTGTTATTTTCTAAAAAGTAGATTGAAGTTAGTGTCAATATTTCGTTTCTCAGGAAAAGAGGTTTGCAGGAACTCAGTCCATAGCCACCATGCTCAAAGTGGAATGAAATGTTAAATAGATACAAATAGCTCAAAGTTATTTCCACACAATGTTCATAGAGTGAACAACAATGGTAGATTTCGGGAGAAAAACAACTACTTTCCTGGCCAATGCCACGCAGAACATTGAATTATATCCTCCCAAAATTTATGCATCGACTCGTATAAACGAATACTGACACAAGTGGTTCTTTCCTAAATGCCTATTGATTTCGATTCAGCCAGGCCACGCTAGACAACCACAGACCGGTTTCGAGCTCTTTGACTCTCATCAGTGCAGTGTAGTCTCTAGCCAGCAGTCCTAAGACCGCCGACTCGGCGTCAGTTTTGGAGTGATTCTTTCCTTTCTACTCAGATAGCGTTTATACGAGTCGATGAATAGATTTCGGGAGGATGTAATTCAATGTTCTGCGTGGCATTAGCCAGGAAAGTAGTTGTTTTTCTCCAGAAATCTACCATTGTTGTTCACTTTATAAACATTTTGTGGAAATGACTTTGAGCTATTTGTTTTTATTTTTCAGTCTATTTACTTGGCACAAATACCGCAACGCCCGTTTTTATTTATGTTCTGGTCCCCACGAAAAGGAATATCCTGTAATGTTCAGAGAACATCGTGAGAACCAAGGGAAATGAGGTAGGAATTGGTGTTCTTTTTAAATTTCTGGAGGTTATATGCCTCGGGGACTGGCAATGTATTCCAGCCTCGCTGTTCGTTGGATGAACGAGTCTTTGGAAATAGATGTTCTGCAGGTCTCCAAAGTGACCACGAAAGGGTGCGAAGCCTCAACTCGACGGGTTAATCTCGCGGGGACTGCCAAAGGAGGAATAATTGTTGATATTTCAGAAGAACTATGGCACATGACAGCCAAGTGAGCGGAGTGACGAAGCAGATAGACAATGAAGAGATGCGTAGTATAACTTTGAAGAAAGAAAAGTGCAGTTTTACCCTCTTTATCAAATATGCCTTTTCAAAACTCAAGGTGGTAAAGATGAGAGAGACTATCTATATAGGGGCCTTGTCCTATTGTTTACTAATGAAATGGTCACACAATTAATGTTCCTGGTATGGGCGGGAAACATTGAAGTCAGAGATTTCAAATCGATCAATAAATGATCACTATTTGGTAATATATTCTTTTGATTTTTATTTAAAAAATTATAAACAAACTCAATATTTTTTCAGAATCCATCATCATCACACACCCTTTGATATCCCACTCTAATAGGGTTGAATAGAGAGATGAAGAAGAAAGACACAATTTGAATTTTTTGAATATTTGAAGAATACAGAATAGGTCTCATTATTTCCAAAGAAAGTTGTTGGTCATGTTTTTCATTTGATATTTGATGTTGTTTTATCATCATCTGTTTAGGACATTCCATTTTTTTCTATTTGAACATTATCCAGCCTATATGTTTATCCCATTTTTTTTTGTTTTTAAGTCAGCAACTGATCAATTATACTGTATACTATAATGCCTAATGTTTGGAACAGAAAGTCTTGAAAACTTTTGTGCCGAGTTCTTTTGTACCATGTGAGGAGAATTAAAGTAAATACTAAATGAAATAGGAAATAATAAACCACCAAGTATTTTATGACTAATCTGTCTCTGTTAAATTTTTCCAACACAATCAAAAATTGCTAAATAACTTATTTTCCACACTAGCCCACTTCCAACTCATATGCACATATCTATAACCATATAATATCATCATCAGTAATATCAGTATAGATATTTTAGTGTGTAGAGTGTTGATCACCTACTGAGATGATAATTTAGTTATCAATATGTGGATATGCCTGTGAAGTGAGTTGGTGTGGTGAAGAAGTTATTTGTGATATTCATTTCTGATAATAGTCAAGTAGTTTCATCAATATTATATAAAAATAAAGTTATATTTGTAGCTGACATTTCAACATAATAGGAATGTGAGTTTTACATAATTTTGTTTTCATGTAATATTTATGTCAGTTTGTTATATTCGTAATATTATATTTATAGCATTTAAATTATATAAAATATATATAAAATAGTGACATAATTGTTACGTAAAGATTATATAGTATTTGTGACGGATATTTCGGCATAATAGTAATGTTAGTCTTACATAACATAGTTACATAACGTATTATCAGTTATGTAACACTTATGTCAATTTTACATAATTGTGTTTGGTGGGAATGACCTTGAAGAGGTGAAAAAACATCGATAAAAATAATACAGTGGATAAAACGGTTGAAAATGGAAACGAAATAAAAAAGTCCAAAGTGAACCTTGTCTTCAACTCCTCTCGATACTCCTAGGTCAATAATCGTCTCATAACGCAGTACTGTAAATAATATTCATGACTACTTGCAGCACATAATATATTTAACCTATGAAAGCCAAGTGAGCGAAGTGACGAAGCATACAGACAATGGAGAGACGCGTACTATAACTTTGAAGAAAGAAAAGTGCAGTTTGTTGTTCACACTCTATGTCAATGACTTTGAAGAGGTGGAAAAACATCGATAAAAATAATACGGCGAATAAAACAGTTGAAAATGGAAACGAAATAGTAAAAACCTTGTTTTCAACTCCCCTCGTTACTCCAAGGTAGTGATGTGCGGTGGTATTTACCCAGTAGCTGGGTATTTATGAATTTGGTATTTATCCGGGTATTTACCCACTTTTGGGTGGGTATTTATCCTGAGGGTATTCATTCAAGTTGGTACCTTATAAGTTGTTATTTGTGTTTGTTCTTCACATGAAGAATATAATAGGTTTTTAATTTTTCAAGTTATACATTATTTCATTGTTCCTTACACAAGACTCGCAAGAGAAAACTGAAAGAGTAATTTTTTGTGTTTTGTTTTTCAAGTTCGTTGTTCCTTGTTCCTCTGATATAAGATAGGAGTCAGTGTTTTTATGAATGAGTTTCATTTTTTTTTTAAGAGGCTATTTTTTCTTCAATACAGATTTTCTTGATTATTATAGTTTTTTGTCAATCTATACATTGTTTTCGTCAGAGTTTTTGGTTGTTTAGAAGGTTGTCAAATTGAAAAACCTGTCTGAAGACATTAGACTTGCAAAAATAGTGTGATAAATAGCAATTTTCCATGTTTTCTGTTGAAGTTTATAAATACGAAATATCCTCATAAATACCTAGCTCCTGATGGTTATTCACCCGGGTAAATACCCTTAATCATAAATACCCGGGTATCACCCATCACTACTCATAACGTATTACTGTAAATAATATTCATGAGTCTTTGCAGCACATTATATATTTAGCCCATGACAGCCAAGTGAGCAGAGTGACGAAGCAGACAGACAATGAAGAGACGCGTACAACTGTCGGTGTCGAGTTGCTCTTCCAATCTCTTCAAAATTTTGACATCGAGGACACTCGACAAATTCAAATGAGCGACGTTGTATGCAAACATTTGTGCAGGTATGACGCGGGGACTGCGGCGAAACGGTTTTCTCACACTTACCCGACACGGCATAATCGAAAAGGGTTGGTCGTGTCAAATTGCTTTGGGCGAACGTTCGATTTACTGATTTCATTTTTACAGCCGAGGCGCGTGCCTTGTTTGCCGCCAATGAATGTCTAATGCGAATAATGAGATGGAGATGACCGGCAATGGAAAAGTTCGTTGCTATTAGCAATGACGGACTTTTATTAAAAGAGAACTCTGATGTCGTACCTGAGGATTTTCGCGGTGTTTGATTATTACTATAACTTGCAGTGGTTAATTTAATTAACATATCTTGAGATAATTTTTTGTATTATTGCAGCTGTACAGTGTGTCCAGTTTTCGATGCTTCTGCGTGATATCTCAGATATCTTTGTAGATAGAACCTTGCGGTTTTCGCGGTGCTGTGCCACTTTAGTGTGAAACTCAAGATGTCCTGATCATATTTTACATAACTGTTTCCGTTTTTGAGATACAGAGCGATTTTGAAAATTTATACTTTTTGGATCCACTCTTTATCTACGAAGTTTCTCAGCGAAATTGTCGAATTAAAATCAAGTCCATTACGAATTTTACGCAGAATCCAGTGGCGCACTCGATTTTTTTTCTCGGGGTATGATTTTGAAGATACGACTCAAACCCATGATTATTTAAATAGAACACCCTGTATTTTATAAGCTCATTATATTCCTTATTTCTTTTCCTTCAAAATGATATAATATAATGTATAAATATAATGATTTCAAAAATTTTCAAAATCCTATAAAGAAATTTCCAATTGAAGGAATATTTCCTATGATTGCTCCATGAAGGGGGCTTACATAACACAAGACTTAGATACCTGATATCCACAAATATATAGTAATAAAAAGTTCATAATTTTGAATAAGCACCTGATTGAATATTTACTAAAACAATTGAATTTCGAAATAATTCAGTACTTTATTCATTGAAAAAAAAATTTGTGCGCCACTAGATTCTGCGTAAAATTATTTATGCGATAAGATTTCAATTTGACATTTTCGCTGAGACACTTCGTAGATAAAGAGGAAGGTCCAGAAAGTATAACTTTTCAAATCGCCCTGTATCTCAATATATTGGTAAGATATATTTCTATATCATTATACATTATATTATTCATCCGATATATTGGTAAGTTATATTTCTATATCATTATACATCATATTATTCATCCGATTTGAGAAAGAATAACAATTTTCAATTTCGGAGGATTTTATTTTTTATTTTTCATGTTCTCCTTTTGGATGTTCATCAGATATAATTCAATGTTCGACGTGGCAAATAGCCAGTAAAGTAGTTGTTTTCTGTTCATTCAGAATTCAGAATGATGTGTGCTTATACATATTTTTGTCTGAACGAGAATGCAAATTCTCAATTTCAGAAGATTTTATATTTTATTTTCAAACTCTTATCGCGTGTGTTCAATAGATATAATTCAATGTTCGTCGTGGCATATAGCCCGGAAAGTAGTTGTTTTCTATTGAATAAACTGAAAAAGAGGAGATATTCTCATCATCACATAGAGAATGCGAATTCTCAATGTATTGCTTTATATAAATATATATCCATTTTTGTATGTTCATAATTTATCTGAGAATATTCCTTTTCAACACATTCATACCCAATCAGGGGGTTCAAACTTGAACGATGGAAACTTGTGATTTTTATAGACCTCTAATCGCAGATTCGTGATAGAGTCTCAATTCAGAATTTCTTTCCACGCCCTGTATAATGAATGTCAATTTATCATGCACCCAAAAGCAAAGACATAATCCAAACGGCTGACAGTTTTTTCAACAATGTCATTCTCGAAAATACTCAACCCGAGCTGTCGCAACAGTAATGAATAAATTCGATGTTAATCAAACTATATGTTTCTTAGGAATCTCCTGTAACAGGTCGTTTTTAATTTTCAATTTGTCACTTTTATGAGGCAAAATTAAAAATGCAGCGTAATCCATGTTTGACTTATCACGTCCGCAACGAATTTTTCTAATGAGATATATCATTCAATTTTTTAGATCTCTATTAGTAGCTGAATACAAAATTATACTACATAATATACGGTTTGTAACTGTGCGTGCGTTAAATTAGGTGCTTTCGTCAAGTAGTGGATGAATTCATTTTTAACCAAACTATAAAGTCGATTTCCATATTTTAAAAGAGCTTTTATTTAACTCGCAAAGTATGGATGTATGCATGTTAGTCCGGGTGGGATCTTTGAACAAAAATTTTGAAGTAGATATGTTCAACCGATCGAGCTGAAATTTAGTATACACGTTCAGTTTGGATGACAGTGCACGATACAGTGTGTGAAGTTATTCTAAATTCAATATGGCGGACCAACCAAGATGGCGGAATAGTTATTTTCAATGCACTTCTACAATATGGGTATCAAATGGAAGGGCTCGTTTGGAGTAACTCGAAAAATAATGTGACGTGATTCTGAATCCAATATGGCGGACAATCCAAGATAGCGAAGAAAGTTCAGAAACCTTAGAACGAATTTCTCCTTCTCAATATTTTTTTCTACAAATAATTGTTATAGTGAGATGTCGAGAGGTCTTTTCATTACAAATGAAAGCTTTTCATACTAATGAAAATAATCCAAGTTCAGATTTGGATGAGGTAGATATCGCATGACAATGAGAGATCAACACGATTGTCATACTTGAATTTCGCGGGTGAGTGGAACTCATAACAGCGCGTTTTCGTATTTCATATAGCTGATTGCACCATTTCGAAACGTTACAGCTCTCTTACTATGCGTGGTACAAAAAATGTTTCAGATAAAACTTGTAGGAAATTTAGTCTCCTATAAGATTGATATTTTTCTGCTAGTACCCACCAGGAGATAATAATAATTAACAATTCTAGTCGCCATTTTCCGGTATGGCGGTTCGCGCGGGCGGTCGCCGAGGTCGCAAATTTGGAGTTTTTATAAGAACCCCGAACTTTAACACATATTCAAAAATCAAAACAACCGGACCTATTCCAGGGCAAAACCCCTGGCTACTGGACTATAATACTCATGACATTCTTGTGAAAATTATCCGTAATAGCATTTTTTGCCAATCAAGAAACATTTACTATGAACCGGCATAACTCAGAAATGAGTAGAATAAATAGAATAGAATAAGAAAGTTTATAAATAGCGTGTAATGTTGAGTGCGCTCAATTTCATAGTCAATGTAATCGACTTATATTTTCTACGAGTTGCGACGCTCAGCTCCTAGTAGGTGTTGAATTTTTTAAACTTTGAAATAAATCTACTTGACACCATCCCTTGACAAATTTTTACAGGAATTGAATATTTCGATTCGTTTTCGAGATATTGGCGTGGGAAAAACCCTGTAAAAATGAGGTGAATAGTTATTGAGCATACAATATAATGATATCCTATCAGAATCAACTGATATATTTTGAATATCAGAAAAAATATACAGGGAGCAAGAATACAGTGTGGACTATGACTATGAGTTTTCGATGGTATAACCTATCAAAAACTGGGGATGGAGAGAATTCTCGAATTATGGTGTTGCTAGGTAGTGCTCAGTTTGATTATGTGGTCCTCAAATCTGGATCGTTCAATCCTAGAAACTCATTGTATGATATATTATTCAAGACTATATCACAGCAGTTTTCCGAAATACACCTGGAAGTGATTATATTTGTTTTAGAAGTATTGGATGAAAGCGAGTTCGTTCGCATCATACCAGTCTTCAACTTTTATCATATCCATATTGACTACTTCCGAAAATCTAGTCTAGTCGTATTCTCATTATGTCAAACTAATATGGTGTCTGCCGCGAAGAATGTATACTTGTATTCATTTCAGTATTAATCAATAAGCGACAAATTAATTATATACCGGGTGACACAGGCGACATGTAACAGCCTGTAGTTTATTTTTATTTGAAGAGATAAGAATTTTGAATTCAAAATGGTAATATTTATAAAAAAATCTACTTGACACCATCCCTTGACAACTTTTTACAGAAATTGAATATTTCGATTCGTTTTCGAGATATTGGCGTGGGAAAAACCCTGTATATCGATACATATCCATACAAAAGCGTACACCGATATCGACATCAAGTTTTTAATATCGAACAGTCCGACCCTGTACCTGCAAGAGCCCCGTCATCTCAATCAAAACTCCCCATTATCCTCTGCATAATATGCAAGCATCCCGACAATAGCTTTTCGGAATGATAATAATGAGCAACAATCCTATTCTCACAAGTGTCAGTCGCGCGCGTGCATTATTCAAATTGAGGCCGATTCAAATAGGTTTTCGATCGGTCGTAACGTACCGTAAATGAGAATAATTTTTATTGTCGATGCCGGTCCGTATAATGAAAGAAAAAGAGATTCGAATCGGTTGGCTAACCAAATCACAGGAAGACGAATCGACGATTGAAATGTGACTATTGGAAATGTTTCGATTCCTTTGATTGCATCAGTAATCGATGCGAGATGGGAACGAGTGGAATATAGAAGAAATGGTGGCGAGAAACTGAAAAAAAATAATGAGCGGTCGGTACATACACCTACTGGGATATTTATATAGTGTTGAATGGTTCGAATATTAGATATGGTTTTGGTGAAACGGTTCATTACGGGATATAAATCACACATATTTGAAATCTGATCTGAATCAAGATCGGCATGAGATTGAAGACCTTCAGTTGAGGTATGACAGGAGAAAAAAAATAATTGAAGAGTGGCTGCACCATATTCCTTTCATCAAGATTTATACAGGGTGTTGCGAAATTCGACCGACAATGCTTGGCAGGCGATAGCTCTCGTGATTTCATAATTACTGAGATACGGTCTCAAAGTGTTCAGTTCTCGAGATATAGGGCGATGAAGTTAAGAAATTAAAATAGTTTTTTCGTAATATCTCAAGAAAAATTGGATGCAATGCATTCAAATTCGGTATATGGTTTCATATTTCAATGATTAATTTTTTGACCAGAAAGACATTTCGAGAATTTTATCCAGAGGTGCGCTACAGAAGGTTGTGATAACTTTTCCTCCCATATTTTCTACGCCACTGATGAAATTTCGATCATTTCCAATTTCTCGAATTGATTGTTCAATTATGTTGAAAAAATGCATCACCTTCAACTGAGCGTGAAATGAGCAGTTATCGCGATATTTGACCCAAAAACACAAGTTTGCATAGTAATTTTTCATCTTCTGCAATAGTAGAAAATAACTAAAATTTTTGTTGTCTCTCTATGCGTGGAATAACTATTCCTGTTCAGCTACAGAATGATATCTGAATAGTATCTAATCTACTCAACAGCAGAAAAATATTTTTGCATTTTTCTACTACTGAAAATTATGAAATATTACTATGCTAGGCTCTGAAATTCATTGCCTGAGGAAGTATTCCCAACAACATATTATAATCTCCAGAAGTTCTAAAAAAAATCCAATACCTACCTCCTATCCCTATCCTCCCTAGGAACGCACGATGTTCTTTGAACATAATAGGGATTCCCTTTCGTGCGCTCCAAGCGATAAAAAAATGCAATCTTGTATCTTGGGTCGAATATCTCGAAAACTGTTCATTTGAGCTCAGTTGAAGGTGATGAATGTTTTAAACAAAACTGAACAAGGCATTTGTGGAATTGGAAATAATTTAAATTTAATCAGTGGCGTAAAAAATATGGGAGGAAAAGTTGCCACAACCCCCTGTAGGGCACCACTGGATAAAATGTCGGGAATGGCTTCCTGGTCAAAAAATGACCCATTCGAAGATGAAACCAAATACCGAAGTTGAATGCATTATATTTAATTTTTCTTGAGATATTGCGAAACAACTATTCGTATTTCTTAACTTTAACGCCCTGTATCTCGAGAACTGAACACTTGAAGATCGTATGTCCCTATCTCAGTGATTATGAAATCACGAGGGCTATCACCTGTCAAGCGTTGTCGGTCAAATTTCGCAACACTCTGTATATACATTTTAGTGGCATCGTAGTGGCAGAACTCTAAAAGATACTACCGAATTTTATAAAAATAAATACCAATCGACTGTACCGATCGATCATTCGACCGCTATTTGCTCTCAAGCATTATCTAATACCTACCGTTCTGAAGAGGTCTGCATGCGAAAAAAATAATTGAAGGGTGCTGCACCATACTACTTCCATCAAAATTCATATACATTTTCGTGACATCTCGTATTGGCCGTTCAGATATTCTTTCCATGTAACATTCTTTAATATGAATGATCACTGAGATGTTATAATTATTTATCGAAAATTCTGTAAGTATCGGTAAGTAGAGGTTGGTAGAGGTAGGGTTTCACATGGAATTCATCTGTTCTTTGAATTAGTTGATAAATTTGACTATGTCAACTAAATTCTGCCAACTTACAGGGTGATCGTAAAAGGAAGTCGACCGTCGACTACACTATATTCCATTTGAGCCTATTTTTTTTTTTTTTTTTTTTAGGAGAAAGTAGGTAATTCTGTTCAACTTTTGCGGCGCCTTCTATTTCCATCCCGGACGGAATTAGGATAGACTCGAAATTTTTTGAGTCCCTGTTCTATTTTGTTGAATACATAAGTTATATAGGCCAATTATTTCACAGAACTTATATTTCAGTGTTAAATGGAACTATACAAATTTGCTCCCTCGAACGAGGCCAGCAACATTGTTAAAAATGTAGTGGTTATTTTGCAGAGAATAAATGCAAAGGAGTCCCAAAATGGTGAAAACAGGGAATATAATCCTCGATCGTTCCCTAATTTTGCGACCATTCCCAAGTTTGACATCAAAATGAAAAAACTATTTATTCGTGCTTTTGTTGATAACTCGAATAAATATGCTCGTGTTTAGATTTCACATCAAATGGTCAAATAATATATGGGGTGTTCCATTTGAAAAACTCAAGAAAAATCACTCCTGAAAGTTCCGATTTGAAAATTTATTTTCAGCCACCCTGTATCATTTGAGAGCCTGAACATTTTCAGAAATGTCACTCATCTTTTCAATACATGATATTGAGATTATTTCTTCTTAAAAATTTTATAATTGTGACAACAGTGATATTTTCGGTAGGCATCTGCAGATGACATTATTTCGACCAAAAAATTCATAACTTTGATACGAAAGAGATATAGTCAACGATATTATAGGAGTGGATGAAGATCACAGGGATGCTTCAAAAAATATGCCAATATACTGGGCATTCCAATCAAAAAAATTGATCCCGACCCTCTAGATTATTTTCGGTGCGCCCTGTATATGCGGCAATGATTTCTAGTTATGGACCTTGTTATCTCATTCACATTCGTTTTTGAATCAGGTTTCTAGCTATCATAGAACTCGAGCAATCGAGCGCCGACGCACTAATGTCCCACCCTGTACATATGATTTTATCAACGAACGAATTTTTCAAAGCATCATTCTTTGTTTGTTGTGCTTTAGACGGTCTATCTCTCGATCCATCATTATGCATTACAAAGGAATAGTATGCCATGGACAGTTGACGGCATTTGAACAAAAGTCAATGTGACACTTCTGTCATCATGAATTAATTGTTTTGTATATATTGTCTAACGGCATTTGCAAGTTTTGAGAAGAAGTACGCTCGGAATATGAAGAAGCATATGATATCATTGGAATTCAAAAAGGATATTATTGTTATTTGTAATATAGAGATAAAGATGCTGATTACTTGAATTACAAAGAATTTATATATATATCGACGCCAAAGGATGCATGCTCAAGCCAATGTATATAACATCCCACGGGAGTTGATTTGATTTTTTTCCTCCCGTGGGAGAAAATTGATAATTTTGTTTCCTCAAACGAGGGAGCAAACGCCTATTTCCGAATCAGTGAATAGATAAAGAATTATTACCATTACTAAAGAAATCTAAGGAAGAATTGATTTCACTCAAATTTCAGTAAATTTAATTACCTGAAAGTAATAAGAAATTATTTTGTGATACTTCTTTGAATAAACCTAGACCATATTTTCACATCCATCCAAGTATGAGACCAACCCAAAAATTAATCAAGCTAAGATTTATTTGGCCGACATGAACAAAGATGTTAGATCTTGGTCCAAACATTGTATTAATTGTCAAAAATCGAAGATTATTCGACATAATGTTGCACCAATTCAAGAATTACCTGAACGTGATTGTCGTTTCGGTCATATACAAATCGATTTAGTAGGTCCTTTACCATATTGTCAAGTATTCAATTATATCTTGACATGTATCGGTAGGTATACCAGGTGACCCGAGGCCTTTCCTTCGAAACTGTTGGAAAAACTTTAATCTCTGGATGGATGGCAAGAATTGGAATTCCTTCAGTTATCACTACTGATCAAGGAAAACAATTTGAGTCGTCCTTATTTAAAGCATAGATGGAACTTTTCGGCATTAAAAGAATTCGAACTTGTGCCTATCACCCAATGAGCAACGGTATTATAGAGATATTTCGCAGAGGTCTCAAAGCATGTCTGATATGTAATAGTAACTCCCATCAATACTGGGTCAATGAAGTTGGTGGCAGTTGGCCACGTTAACAGTCCAAGAATAAATCACTCTCTTGTTGGATGAACATATCGAATACCTATCCAACAAAAAAATGTTTTTGAAATCGGTCAGATAATAACGATTTTACAGGGTTGGTAAGTCCTAAAGGTGGACACACTGTATATATGAATTTGAATAAATATCACAAGAATTATTCAAAGCAACTAAGCAGCCCCGAACCGTCGGAGCCTTGCCAGACGGTCCTTGGTTAGTGACAACATCTGACCAGTCGTAACAGCAACAGTTTTCTGTTAGGCTCATTGATAGTTATTTTCAGGAATTTTGATAAAGAATTAGATATTGATGAACAAAAAAAAAGAGAATGTTCCTTTTCAATACTTTTACCCAATCAAGGGATTCAAACTTGAACGATGGCAACTTGTTATTTTTATAAACCTCAATCGCAGATTCGTGATTAGGTTTTTCTCAATTCAGAATTTCTTTCCACGTCAAATCATAATAATTCTCAGATGTCAGTCCGTTGTAGTTTTCGTTATATTATAGGGAGATGAAAATTGTGTATATCATGAAGAATGGCTGAAAGAATATCTGGACTTCAGGTTACTCATGAGGATTTGATATCCGAAATGAATTCATATAACCAGTTTGTGAGAGATATAATTCCCATATCACTGATACGAATGATTTTTTTGGAAGTTCCAAGCTCAAGAAAGTATACTTCTCCTATACATTTCAATTTTCATTTCAATACTGAACATATCGCTAAGTTATATTTTTATATCATAATCAATAATATTATTCTATTCGATTTGAGAGATGATGTCAATTCCCAATTTCAGGGGATTTTGATTTTTCATGCTCTCTTTTTGAATATTCAACAGATATAACAATGTTCGACGTAGCAAATAGCCAGGAAAGTAATTGATTTCTGTTGAATATTCAGAATTATATTATATGCATATACAGTACAGTACAGTAGTTGTTTTCTGTTGAATAAACCAAGAAAGAATTAATATTTTCATCACATGGAGAATGCGAATTCTCAATGTATTTCTTTATATAGGGTTGTCCAAAAAAAACCGGAATTTTGTTTATGTCTGATAACTTTTTCATTTATTGGCCGATTTGATTGATTTTGGTCTTGTTCGAGAGAGAATTGATCAAGGCAGTCCGTTGATAGCAAATTTTTCATATTCGTTCAAAAAACAAAATGGCGGAGTCACCTAAACTTGGTAGAATTTGAAAACTTGCTGGAACTTTTTTTAGTCGCACTGTATATCGTTTCGTGTAAGAATCTGGAAGTTTGGACATTTCTGAATAGAACAAGATGTCGAACATGATAATCCGTCGAAAACTACCTGATATATGACAGGTTATAGACATGTATGTTTTGGAACTTTTATGCTCATTTTCATTCGTTATTTCCAAGATCCACCTCATTTATGATTTTCAAAGTCTTCAAAATCATGATAATTTTGAGTCAAGTGGTATAAAAAGCATAAATTACGATTCCTTCATGGAATTCAACTCAATACAATCATTCTCAAACAAAAGGAAAAACGATATTGAACAAGAAACAAGAGTAAGCGAGAAAATTATGTTCTAATGTGGTCCCCATCAGCTTCAACCACTAATTCCACACGTCGTCGCCAACTGTCAATTGATTTCCTAATATTAACTTGGCTGGTTTCCTCCCAACACTGAAGAATTCTCTCTTGTAGTTGTTCAACATTTTCAAATATTGTTCCATTTTTGTGAACTCTAGCCTCCAAATCACCCCACAGAAAATAGTCACAAGGACTATTTGGAGGCCATTCTTGTGGTTCTAAAAAATTGGCAACGTTCTCTCTTAAGTAATTAATGGTGTGTGCACTGGTGTGACATCTCGCGCCATCCTAAAATCAAATTTTTAATGGAAATAGTCAAAAAATAATAAATGTTATAAGAAAAACTCGAGGAAAATGATGAGAAGATACAAACATACCTGCATGAAAATAAAGTCAGGAGTTGAATCCTCTATTTCTGGAAGCATTTGTGCTAAAACAGTGTCACAATAGCTCTGTGAATTTAGCCTGACCCCTTGCCTAATGAAAATCAAATTTGCTTTATGTTCTCTAGAAATTCCTGCAGAAACCATGACGTACTTAGTGAATTTATCTCTTTCACTCAGAAGACGTTCCAACGGCGTTTCCCGTTTTCGTTGGTGGTGAGGTAAACAAAATCTAGCATTTTGCGAGTTTTTCAAGGGGTTGATTGTAAATATTTTTTCGTCGGTGAACCAAATTTTTTGAATATCTCTCCTAGATCTGAATTTATTCAAAAGATTTCTACATCTCAACAATCTTCTGGCTTTGATTTCAGGAGTGAGTTTGAATGAATACATTCGCTTAAAAAATTAAGCCCCAAATCAATCTTTATTATCCTGTTCACAGAGCTACGCGAAATTCCAGATCTTCTGGAAATTTGCGGAACGCTAAAGCTGGTCCTAGGCGCCCTTTCGGAACTCACAGCCAAATTCAAGACTTGGGCAATATTTTCCTGAAATGAGTTTTGGTAGATCATTAGACATACAATGATAGCACCTAGCTTACCAACCTGTGTTCTGACACTCCTTGGCCGCCCACTTCCTTCGCGTCTTGCAATGGAGTGTGTTAAGTTAAATTTCTTTACGAAATCGTAAATTGTACTTTTTTATACCGCTCGACAGCAAAATGTTGTAAAATATCACTCACTCTGTATCTTCTCAAAATTAAAGTTTTGATAAACATTTTATCGTCATTGGAAAGCGCCATTATATACACTTTAGAAAGCAAAAATGAAGTGATTTCTATCTCAAAAAGTCAATTCAAGAGCTGTCAATAATTACAAATAACAAGAATCAACAACACAAAAAGCGATGATTGACATACGCCGCCTCGATTTCAATGAAAAATTGGTAACAAAATGTGAAAACATACATGTCTATATCCTATCATATATCAGGTATTTTTCGACGGATTATCATGTTCGACATCTTGTTCTATTCAGAAATGTCCAAACTTCCAGATTCTTACACGAAACGATATACAGTGCGACTTAAAAAAGTTCCAGCAAGTTTTCAAATTGTACCAAGTTTAGGTGACTCCGCCATTTTGTTTTTTGAACGAATATGAAAAATTTGCTATCAACGGACTGCCTTGATCAATTCTCTTTCGAACAAGACCAAAATCGATAAAATTGGCCAATAAATGAAAAAGTTGTCAGACAAAAACAAAATTCCGGTTTTTTTTTGATAACCCTACTTATATATCTATGTATCCATTTTTTTTGTGTTCATAAATATATCTGAGAATGTTCCTTTTCAATAACCCTATAGAGTTGATTTGGACAAACGTGAAATCAGAATCACGAAAATGTAATCAAACTCCAAAATTGAGTAGGGGTTGTAGAAAACGTAGAAAAGTTATTACAGGAGACCACCAAGAGATTTGGAAAAAATGTGTTGAACATGTTATTGAAAAAGGAGACGAGTATGTCCTCCATCCAACCCATTATAATACAATCAAACAATGATTCTAGTTCAGACGAGTCTGACTGTCGTGATGATTGAAGAACCTTTGAAGTACATTTGAGTAGGTACCTGGAATATCTTGTAACATTTGTTTTTGCAAAGAAATTATTTTTGTTAATGATGATTTTTGCTTTGAAATTCCGTTTTCCAGAAAAAATCGAATGGGGTACAAAAAGGGCTCAGTTCACGACTGGTACCGTGTTTAAACTGAACGGCCTAAAGGTAATATTTTTCTTTGTTTTATTATTCGATGTTCACTTGTACCAAGTTAACGAATTCATACAATGAAGAAAAAAAATAAGAAGAAGAAAAATGAAATTTTAGATGGACAGGTTTCCGATAGGTAGGCACTGTGGATTTTATACCTTTGAAAAAAAAATTGCACATGATCTAGTTGGGCCTAATATAGTCCAATTTCTGATGATTGCCTTTTATAATAGTATTATGAAAATGGAAGCATATTATTATGTACGCCAATGCTGCTCAAAGGATACCGCGTCAAGACTACGAAACTTGTTCATTCTGCTTCTGCAATTGAAAATGGTACTATACCTCAGAGGTTCTGAATATAAAAAATTACCCAGGACGTCCTCAACTGCGGGAAAAATTGCTTCAAAAGTTGCCGTATTCCATGCAATTGTCTTGTCTTGTCTTCAGCAAATGAATATGGAGGAAATCTGAGGCTGCAAGTTATGTGCAAGCTATGTGCATGCCATAAGTAAGCCATCTACTTCCTATGATAGAACGAGAAATATTAAACACGTATTCGTCACCACCAAAGAGAGATCAAATAGGAAGGGTCCAGTTCCAATCCTCTGTAAATACTGTGATCAAGAAGGCCATCCATTAGATAAATGTGAGAAATTTATTGATATTGAGCTGAACGAGAAATGGAAGTTTATTGTTATGAAGAAAGTATGCTTTCATTGTTTTATAGGGTTCCATAGAATAACAAATTGAATGAGAAAGATCTGTGGGATCGACGTCTGTCGAAAATTTCATCATACTTTGCTCCACAACAATATACAAGATCCTCAAATAATCTGACAATAAGGAGGTTGAAGCCCATACTTACAAAATTAATAATAACATTCTTCTTCTGAAACGCTTCTATACCATGAAAGATTTAGTACAGAACGTTAATATGAAGACCTTCAGAAAACAATTGCCCTACCTGCGACAAGTTAATATTCAAAACCATTCTGACTTTATGAATCCAAAACTTTTGATTAGACAAGACAATTGGGACTTGATTGTGAACAAGAGAAGTTATAGAGGGTTCAAGATATATCCCTGCTCTTTCCAGAACGAAATTTGGTTGGATAGAGCACGGAAATATCAATAATTTCAAGAGTATGGTGGACAAGTCGATTCTTTACATAAAAACTCAAGGCTATGGACTGAAGATTTGATAGGATAAGTATTTCGAAGAGTAGGACAAGTATTTCGAAGAGTAGGATATTTATGGGACCCTGGATTGTTGGGAAAGATCAAGACGTTCTTACCAATATACTCGGGCGATGTTATTAAAGAACGGCCATTATTCTATATGCAATTCAAATCCACAATGGAGATGCTGAAACTCTCCCCTGGGAAAAATTTATGCCGTTTGCGGAAATGCTTGAAAGGAGATGCTGAATCAGTAGAAGGTCTTCTTTCATCAGCTCCTTCACTTGACAAAATGTATTTCGAAGAGTAGGATATGGGACCCTGGATAGTCGAGGAAAGATCATGACGTTCTTTTGCCAAATAGCTCTTCAACGGTTACGAATAATCGAAAGCAAAATGGACAGTGGTATAAAGTTTGCAGATCAATATAAAATGAAAATTCGAGAATGTCTTGATGAAGATCATTGTCGTCTAGTGTCATCTGAAGAATTGAATGATGATCCGGAAAATCGGAGATCCTGGTATAATCATCATTTTGCAGTTTTTAACGAGAATAAGCCTGGCAAATTGCGTTTTGTTTTCGACGCCACTGCCAAGGTGGAAGGAAAAAGCTTGAATGACTTCTTATAAATGGCCCAGACCTGTATAATTCCTAAGTAGCCATAACCTGGAAATTTCGTCAAAAAAACATTGCATTTTGTGCTGACATTCGAGAAATGTTCTATCTGATTGAAATTTGTTCAGAAGACAAAGGTGCCCAGAGATTTCTATGGAGGAACGACGACAGAACCAAAGCTACATATGTATACGCCATGGAGGTCATGATTTTTTGTGCAGTTTCCTCTCCATTTAGTGCTCAGTACATAAAGAATGGGAATGCTTAGGAATTCGAAGACAGATATCTTGAAGCCGTGGATGCAGTAACTACCAAGCACTATGGAGGATTAAATAGACAGTGTGGACAATGAAGAACATCCCGTCAGGCTTGTACATGTTGACATCGATAAACATCGAAAAGGAGGATTCAATTTAAGAGGCTGGACAAGCAATTATTCACTGCGACTATTAGTGAGTATTCCAGAGCAGATGATAACGCAAATAAATAGAGATCAGGTTCTATTACCACAACACGTTTTGGGTTTGAGGTGGTCTCCAAAAGAAGATACTCTGACATAGGTACCTATTTAAAATCAAGAATATAGTGAACGACGTTGAGAAAATCACGATTTTATTTGAAACACAGAGGAGATTTGATAACATTAACTTTAGTGAGTTATAAAGCTTAGATCGCTCCCATGAAAAATCAAACGAGTATTCCTAGGTTGGAATTGCAAGCTGCAATATCTGCTACCTGTTTAGGTATGAAAATTGCAGCTGAACATTCATTAAATATTCAGAAGACATATTTTTGGACAAATGCAAAAACAGTTATTTATAAGATACTAAATGTGAACAAAAAAAGGTAACTCGTATGGTTCGCATCGAAACGCAGAAAAAATCTGAAACTGATCAATGGCGGTGGTTTCCAACGAAATTCGATATTGCTGATGAAGCCACACGAGATGATAAAGGGATTCCTTTTATATAAGCTCTCCTTGGTTAAGAGGTCCTGATTTTCTATATTTGAATGAAGAAGATTGGCATAGAAGAGTGTGACATAAGAAAGGAATACTGAAATAATATTGATAAACTCGAAAGAAATAATAGTGTATTTGCCAGATGAGACAAGGTTTTCTAAGTGGACTGTATTATTGAGATCCACAGTATGGACAAAGACACACGAGGCGCATTTTCGCGGAGCGTTTGACACGCCGCGGCCGACAGTCCCGTACACAGCCAGTCGTTTTTTGGAACATGGTCAACAAAAAATAGAAAACTGAAGGAGTGAGACGTTGTTAAGCTATCGACTTTAGTGTGAGGCGCAAACATCGTGAGTAGCCGACCGCTGACATATGTATCAATATGGATGACCCGAAAAGTATAACCTCAAATCACTTTCTTATTGGAACTTTAAGTCCTCCAAAGCCACATGGAGTTTTCGACGAACAGATGAATCTGATGAAACAATGGAGATTCGCTCAGAAACTGTTCCGGGAGAGAATACTCACCGACTCTAACGTAACGAACCAAATGGTTGAGAAAGAGTTTTCCATTGAATGAAAGAGATTTAGTTGTATTTATTGCTAGAAGACTGCCAAGAAATCCAGATGGAATCAACGATTACTTCTGCGCTGTCTTTGTTGACAAAGAGCCTGACGGCGACTTACTTCATTTCTATAATAATCGCTTCAATAATATCGGAATAAACTTCAATTTTGAATTTCTCACTATTTCTGAAGAGAACGACATTCTCAATATCCTAAAATCTAATGCATGTGGATCACACTGTATTACTCTATGTATGCTTAAGTACTGCAGCCCCTTCATTGATTGTTACTTAACCCATATTATCAATTGCTGTCTGGAAAAAGCTTATTATAAATATTTTACCAGCCGTTTCTGAAATTCTTGAAAGAGCTATTCACGCTCAACTAACAGCCTTTATTATATCCGAAAATATTCTTCCAGGCTATCAGGCAGGGTTTCGAAAAGGGTACAGTACTATTACGGCTCTACTTAATGTTAGTGATAGCATTATAGCCAATATTGATAAAAAACGTCACCGCTCTAGTGTTATTAGATTTTTCTAAGGCGTTCGATACCATTAGCCACAAACTCCTTCTTTCCAAGCTCAAATATTACGGATGTTCAACCCATGTCATAAATCTTTCGAATTATTATTTGAACAACCGACATCAAAAGGTACATGTAGATGATAGAAGTTCATCTCTTAAAAATGTTATGTCAGGAGTACCTCAATGTCCGTTCTCAGGGAATATAACTACTGCAACATCACTTGTTCAGTATTGAAATCGAAAAAACATGTTCCTCTATTCAATAAATTGACAAAGAGATTAGAGCTCCATTCTTTCATCCTTCGAACTAACGAAATCCTTCACATCCCTCGTCATTCGTCAGCCATGTTCAGAAAATCATTTTCCTACTTAGCTGTATTTTTCCACAAGACTATTATTAAAGATCTCATGCAATTCTCGAAATCCATAATCAAAAAGAAACTAAAGGCAATATTCAATATGTGATAAGAATAACATTTTTATTTCAAACTATGTAGCTTGTTGTATACTACTGGTAATTTGTCCCATCGCACAATCTTAATTTTTTGTCCAGTTACTCTAATTCCCATAATACATATCAGGTTGAGTGTAAGAGTAGCTATAGCTAAACTTCGACAACTATGTAATATTGAAATACTAAATAAAGTCGATTATTATTATATTATTATTATCGATTATTATTATATTATTATCATCAAATGATTGGTCACTAGGCAAAATCGTTGCTACTTATCATGGAAAAGACGGCCAAGTACTAGTAGTTGACGTAAAAACCAAGAAGACCAGTTGCGAAGACGCCTAATCTATCTCTTCTAGAAGAAGGTGATAATGAAACATATTCAAATGAATTATCTTGAGAGGGAAGAATGTTGAGATTTAAAATATAGTTTTATATTGCTATAAAATAACATACTGTATTTGGGGATTTTTAACAGTGATTAGAAAAATATTAAGAATTTGAAATAACTTTGATTTTGATTAGATATTCATTCTGAAATATGGATTTTAAACAGAATCCATTCAAGTACCTAATATGCTTAGCTTGATATAAGAAATTGTGTTGCACTGGGTTAATCATTTTAAATCGTTTAGAAATGTGATGTAGTAGTAGTAAGTTAGTATTAGTAAGAATGCAGGTTGCTGGATCACACTTTCAACAAGGTACTTTTTCGTTTGTTTTGAATATTGCTTTTTGGAATGAAAGTTTAGTTAAACAAAATATTGATTTTATTGATACACAACAAATTTGGCGACGAGGAAAATAATAAACCAAAGGAATAAAAATATATGGAAAGAGAAATGACGGAGAATCATCAGAAGAATATTACGGTAGTGAGCTCAGGGAATGTTGCATCTTTACCAAATTTTCGACCAGAGGATGATTGGGAGATCTTTGAAGAGAGACTTGAGCAGTTCTTTTTGGCTAACATGATTGACCATGAAAGAACTGTGGCTGTATTGTTGACATCAATATGTGAAGATGTATATAAAATTCTGAAAAATCTTTGTTATCCTCAGAAACCGAAGGAAAAAACATATGCTGAATTGATTAAGTTACTTTCTGATCAGTTCCGAATTAGACAAACTACATATAGAAGAAGAATTCAGTTTGATTCTTTGAAGCAAGGAATGGAATCTATAAATGATTGGTATGTTAAAGTGAAGAATATTGGTGCTAAGTGTGAATTTGTTGGAGACATGTTTATGGAAAGAGTCAAAGACAAATTTGTTACTGGTATGAAGAAAGGACCTATCTTGGATAGATTGTGTGAAGAAAGTCCGATAAAAAAGAGTTTGCCAGAGCTGCTGGAGCTGGCATTGAATAGAGAAGCTATGTTGAAGGAGATTGAAAGAGCAGACGAGATCAATCGGCTCCAGAGAGTTAAAAATTCAGATAGAGATTTTGGGTCGAATAGGGTATTGTTATGTTTTCACTGTAATAAGCCTAATCATGATTTCAAATTTTGTAAATTCAGAAAGTCAAAGTGTGACAAGTGTCAGATTTTTGGACATATTGCTCCAGCATGTAAAAACAATATTGATAAAAATAATTTCATTGAAAAAGAAGCAGTTTGCAGTGGGAATCATAATGATTCAGATATTTTATCTACTGAGGGAAATTATTCCGAAATGTTTAATATTTTTGATAACTATAACTATGTTAAACCAATTGTTGTAGATGTCATTCTACAGGGTATTCCATTGCAGATGGAATGTGATACTGGTGCTGGATTGTCTTGCATGCCATGGAAATTATATAAAGAAAAGTTTTCTAAGGTAGATTTGGAATCAACAGATATAAAGTTGAAAACATATGGGGGGAATGTGATAATACCGAAAGGTAAAGTATCTTTAGATATGAATATTGAAGGGATTTCGAAGCTTTCTCAGATGTTAGTAAGTTGAAAATGCCACGAAAGTTTTAATGGGGAGAGATATTTTGAAGCAGTTCAATATTAATTTGCATAATAATCAGGTTTTCATTGGAAACATCAGTTATGATAATAAAAATCTTGAAAATTTATTAGGAGAATTCGATGATTTATTCCAAAATAAACTAGGAGTATATAGGGGAAATGAAATCAAGTTGGAATTGATTGATAATGTAAAACAAATTTTTCATAAACCGAGACCTGTCCCTTTTGTATTTAGAGATAAGGTAAAGGAGGAGATTTCTCGTCTTGAGAAAGAAGGGGTTATTCAGAAAGTTTTACATTCAGATTGGGGCACACCGTTAGTACCAGTTTTGAAACCTAATGGTAGTATAAGACTGTGTGCAAATTATAAGATCACAGTAAATAAATATTTGAAAGATGTTAACCATCCTTTACCAAGAATTGATGAGATTTTCTCTGCCTTGCAAGGTGGTCAAAAGTTCACCAAACTGGATATAATGAATGCATATAATCAGCTGAGAGTAGATGAACAAACAGGAAATTTACTAGCTTGGAGTACACAGTATGGTATTTTTAAACTAAATAGACTTCCATTTGGAACAAAACCGGCATGTTCAATTTTTCAGGCTACTCTTGAGAAAGTTTTGCAAGGGGTAAAAGAGGTAGTAAATTTTATGGATGATATAGTTGTTACGGGGAAAACTGAGAAGGATCACTTGAGTAATTTGAAAGAAGTGTTGACTAGGTTGAGGAATGCAGGATTCACTTTGAATAAAAATAAATGCGAGTTTTTCAAAACGAGTATAAAGTATTTAGGGCATATAATAAATTCAGAAGGATTAAGGAAATGTGAAGATAAAACTGAAGCTATTTTGAATTGCCCAGTTCCCAAAAATACAACTGAAGTAAGAGCATTCACTGGATTGATTAATTATTATTCTAAATTTATTCCTAATTTATCAGAGAAATTAAAGCCTCTGTATGATTTGTTGAAAAAAAATACAATATTCAAGTGGACATCGGCATGTCAGAATGCTTTTGAGCTGTCAAAGAAAGAAGTTACATCGGACAAGGTGCTAGTCCATTACGATGCGTCTTTGCCTTTACGCTTAACTTGTGATGCTAGTCAATTTGGAATTGGGGCAGTTCTATCGCATGTGATGTCAGATGGGTCAGACAAGCCTATTAGTTTTATCTCTAGAATATTGAATGATTCAGAAAAAAATTATTCTATGATACACAAGGAAGCATTGAGTATTTATTGGGCGCTTCAGAAGTTTCATCAATTCTTGGTGGGTCGCAAGTTTGAACTATTGTCGGATCACAAGCCATTGTTAGCTTTATTTGGAGAGCATAAAAGTTTACCTCAGTTATCTGCAGGTAGATTACAACGTTGGTCATTATTTTTATCTGGATTTGATTACAAGTTTAAGTATATTAAGGGTAATGAAAATGTTCTGGCGGATGCTCTATCTAGATTACCGTTACCTAAAGAGCAATTGGATATAGAGCATAATGATTTTGATTATCTGAATTTCATGGAAAAAACTTTACCAATTGATGTTAATAGGGTTAGATTTGAAACTCGAAAAGATCCAATTCTTGGAGAAATTTATAATCATATTCGGTATGGTTTTCCTGATAATTCGGAGGATGAACTTTTGAAACAGTATATGAATAAAAAGCATGAACTATCTATTGATCAAGGCGTGATAATGTGGGGTTATAGAGTTGTAGTACCGACGAAACTTAGGAATCAATTATTAGGGGAGCTCCATAGTACCCATGAAGGGATGGCAAAAATGAAAGCCAATGCAAGAGCTTATTTCTGGTGGCCTTGTTTGGATTCTGACATTGAAAAGTTTGTGAATACATGTACTGTATGTTTTTCTAGTAGACCTGAACCACCAAAAGCTAAAGTAGTACCATGTGAAAAATCTAAATATTTTTTTGAACGCATTCATGCAGATTTTCTGGGTCCTTTTCATGGGAAGATGATTTTATTGATCACTGATACATATTCGAAATGGTTAGAAACTTTGATTATGAATAAAACTGACTCCAAATCTACCATAGAAAAGTTTAGAGAGTGTTTTGCTCGCTTTGGTTTGCCGAGAATAGTGGTTACGGATAATGGTACTTCTTTTTCGTCTGAACAATTCTCACTATTTTTATCAAATAATGGAATTCATCATTTGTCATCTCCACCGTATCACCCTGCAACAAATGGTTGTGCAGAAAATGCAGTCAAAAGTTTCAAATATGGACTTTCTAAAGCCCTGAAGGATGATATCAACTGTGATGTTAGTTTTGAAACAATAATGAATAGATATTTATTTCATTACAGAAATTCGGTGCATATGACTACAGGGGTATCACCCTCTAGTTTAGTATTTCGTAACAAGGTTAGAACCAGGCTAGATTTATTGAATAGTAGAAATCGTGAAGGCAAAAATTTGCAAAATTATAAAGGAAACAGAGAAGAAATATTTAGTGTGGGAGACCGTGTATATTGTAGAGATTATAGAATTCCAAACAAAAAAGGATGGGTGAAATGTAAAATTGATGAAGTTTTGGGAGACAGAATTTACTTTTGCAAAGTGTTGAATGAGGATATATGCTGGAAGAGACATTTAGATCAAATAATGAGAGATAAGTCTGTTGGGGGAACTGAAAAGGGTGGTATTGATTTTTCAAGGGAACATTGGATGGGAGAGTATGAAACTGATCAGAATGGAAATGCCGAAAATGTGGAGGAATTGAATAATGACCAGGAAAGTAATGATTCTGATAAAAGTGTGAGAGACGAGGAAGAGTTAGTGAGAGGAGGAAGGGCATGTCCTAATGAATCTAGTGCCAATGTTATAGGTGAATATAATAGGTTGAATGAAAGGTTGAATGAATGAATCTTTGGGGAAGAAACAGAAGGTAGACCGAAACGAATAATTAAACCTCCAGTTCGTTTGAATTTGTGAGGAGGGATATTGTGATGTAGTAGTAGTAAGTTAGTATTAGTAAGAATGCAGGTTGCTGGGTCACACTTTCAACAAGGTACTTTTTCGTTTGTTTTGAATATTGCTTTTTGGAATAAAAGTTTAGTTCCACAAAATATTGATTTTATTGATAAACAACAAGAAACAAATAATTTCTTGAATTTTTGCTTCATAAGGACCATAAAGGTTCAAATAAGAAAATCCCATATAGTGTCACATCTGGTATATCAAACGAAAAAATCATTCAATTCATTAGGAAATATCCATCAAAGGAAATATAATTCCTCAGTAGATATTAATCGAAGATATTCACATATGTAATTCGAAACAAGCTCATATTTCACAGACTGGAAGTAAGTGAGCTTTTTGGGAATAATTCATCAACTTAAAAGTTCATCTGTGAGGTAACGAACTCGATCGATATGATTATTGCTGATTCTGCTAACTCGATAAGTATCGGCTACAAAACAACATTAGTATTGATTTTACGAAACAGACGTACGATGACAAAGTAATACAGAAAGTACGAGAGTCGTTAGTCGGTCGATACTTCGTGAGTACGGTCATGTTGTCCGGTATTTTCATTCGTTGAAAAGTTACCCTTGTGAAAAGACTTTGATAATTTGTTTAATTCGCAACACCATTACATCACTTGACATCATGAGAAGTTCCTAATGGCAAGACAACTGGTAACTGACTGAATAGCCGTCAAGGCCACAGAACCCTAAAAGCAAAGAACACAATACTCAGACCACAGAGCATACATAAATGGATTATGGTGAGTTCACAACATTTCTCCCCTTTTTTTATTTTATGTAAGTTTTATTGGATGTTAACTAACTCTACCTGACCGAGTTCTTGACGAAGTTTTGGGAGTAACAGATTTGGTGTTTGCTGATTGCTGCACAATAGATGTTTTTGACTCTTGTAAATCAAAATTTTCATCAGGCGGTACTTCCGTAGCTACTCTACTTATTTAGTGAAAATTAGCTACTTACTTCCACAATATTTCCTCTCTGGCCACAGCTTTTGCTGCATATTCTTTATGTATACATCTTCATTTAAGGAATACACCTTTATTTTTTTCGTAATGTCACTGTCAAGCGTATTAAATGAGGGTTTGATCAAATCGAATCTGGTTCTTGGGCGAACCTGTTACTGTGGATGGTGTATTGCTATATGTGAATATAAAATTTAGTAAACGATTGTTTATCAACTTGTAGCATGTAAATTTTCACTACTGTATATTTTGTCTGATTCTATACTATTCTGTACTGCTGAGCACATCTGACAGGATATTTTGTCACAATAACATGGTTAACAATTTTCAATAACATGAATTGAACTCAATCTGCTTCATATTATTTAATTATTCTCAAACCTGATATGTGGATACACACCTGAGATTTCACACTGTACATAAACTAAAAATACTATTTCTATAAATACGTTGGTATCTCTTGCTATATCTGCTTTGTTGTGGTCCAAGTAGAAGGATGATTCGGATGGTTGTTACAGAAACTTATCTGAAAGAGATGAATAATATCAAGTAGGTAATATGAAATACCATTTCAGAGACATTGTCATACTCACTTTTCACACTGCTATTTCCACTTGAAACTTCATCACAGTAGGACCGTAGGTATTGGATTTTCCAGGAATGCTGAGGCGGATGGTTCCACTAGGAATTGACCATTGTGAATCAATTAATTTGGCATTATTTTCGTGATTGATGTATTTGATAAATTCAGGTTTTGATTTTGTTGATCATTCAATTCGCTTTACGTCAATCAGCTGTCGATCATGACACCATGTCAACAGTGTCAAACTCGTCATGCGCCAAACGCCAATTCGGAATGATGTGTCGAACCAACTTAGCCGAGTATTCGTGAAGAAAACGGACCAAAGGTGTGACGTCATTTTAGTAATCAATTCTGATTGGTTCAAATAGACATCTGGAAAGAATCAAGTCTCTGAAGGGAGTAACGATAACATCTTTTATTTTGGATATTCAAATTTTCCGCCAATTTGAAAAGCGGAAACTGTTAATTTGTTCTCGAAGTTTGTGGAATGTTGGAGGAGGGATTTCCTTTCCGGTCGTGAGACAAGAGCTCACTTTAGAAAATTCTTCGTGGTGGTCGAGTGCCATTTTTTCGGTGTGAACCGGCTTCTGAAGTCCTGTACTGCCTAGCGTTCTGGATCACATCAGGATATCCTGGATTTGTTGCTGATCTATAAGGAATGCTGGACTCTACAGATTTTTTCTGGTTTTGGTTCAAGAGGCAGGATCTTCATGGTTCATCACCCAGGCAGTCACGTGCCTACCTGCGTCGTCATTACGGCCATTTCAATCCCCAACCCTTCATAGAAGGTGAGTCTCGCATTATTTCCACGTTTTTTTTCTCTCTGCAGTTCAGAAATTCAGAACCTCATTGTCATGAAATATTTGAGGGTGTTTACTGGGAGTTTTACTGGGAGTTCTACAAACGGGAGTTATCCTACCAGGAGCACTATTCTTCCCAGGAGTCATTGCTCTACCAGGATCTGTTAATTCTACAAGGCCGTCTGTGGCTGCAAACTTTGTACTGATTTCACTTCCTTTTTCCAGAAAATGTGATTTTTCTAGGCCCTTCTCAACAGTTTGTACTCTGCTTTCAGCAAAACCGTTGCTTTGTGGATAGTAAGTTGAATTCCATTTGCTTGACAGAAAGAATTAAATGTAGCTGAATTAAAGGGTGGACCATTATCGGACACAATTTCAACCGGTAAACCAAATATCGAAAATATTTCCTTCAATTTTACAATAGTTTCTTTTGCATCTGTCCCATGATTCATTCATTAACATAAATCCATTTAGATCTATTTTCAACAACAATCAGAAAACTGTGATTATATTTATAAAAAAATGCATATTCACTCTGTAAAAATTATTTGGAGCATTAAGCCAAGGTAGTAACGTACCTATTTGAAAAATTATGTGTTAGCTGGCATATTTCACATGAACCAATATATTTTTCAATAGCCTCATTCAAACCAGGCCACCAGCAATATACTCTGATAAGTATTTTTGTCCTAACAATACCTAAGTGTTGTTCATGGAAAATGTTTAAAATATTATTTTGCAATAATTTAGGTATAACAACTAATTAACAACCATTTTCTACAGAAAGTTCATTTATTTTCGGGAAATATGGTTTTAAATCATTATTATTCATTGAACTTGGCCATCCAGAAAATGTAAAGTACATGGCTTTCAACAATATAACATCTGTTTCGATAGCTTCAGCTAACTTACCCGCATGTAGTGGTATGTTATAAACCATACTAAATAAATACAAGGAATCTGGTATTTCAGTTTCACTATGCATTGGTACTCGTGATAATCCAGCAGCGTTAGCAATAAACTTTCCTTTCTGATATTGGATTTTGTAATCTTAGGCAGACATTGTGATGGCCCATCCATTTCACCAAATATAAATTGTAAGGGTTGGTGATCAGAGATTAAAGTAAATTTTCTACCATAAATATACTTATGAGATTTTCTCACGGCAAAAATGCTTTCAAGTTCTATATTTGAATACTGTCTTTCTACCGGGGACAGTACCCCAGAAGCGAACATGACAGGTTCGCCATCATTTCCTATTTTATGAGTCAGTATCG
This sequence comes from Phaedon cochleariae, assembly GCA_918026855.4. Classification (NCBI taxonomy): domain Eukaryota; kingdom Metazoa; phylum Arthropoda; class Insecta; order Coleoptera; family Chrysomelidae; genus Phaedon; species Phaedon cochleariae. The sequence goes on from OU896715.1 coordinate 47,161,784, forward strand.
ATCCTACCCCATATTCACTGGAATCACATTTTATGAAAATGGGAACACTGGGATCATAATGAGTGAGTACATTATTAGTAGTAACTAGTTACTTACTCAACTGGAAAGTACGCTCACAATCATCTGGCCATATGAGTTCTGTTGCTGATTTGCTTATAAAGGTTTTAGCTTGGATGAAAATGTGATTGAATTTTCCATAATAGTTCAATAACCCGATATGATTCCAACTGAGTTAAATTTCGAGGTGCTGGTGCTGTCTCAATGCATTCAATTTTTTCTTTGGTTGGGTGGGTCCCATTTGAATCTATGATGTGACCAAGAAATTCAACGTTTTTCTCATAGATTTTGACATAAAATTGTTTTAAACGAATTATCACCACTACTACACTATTGTGACATTTCTTTAAACTGGAGCTATATATTGATGTCATGAATCATCATCAGACAAAATGGTTTCCATGGTAGACTGGAAAACACCAGGTGCTATGTTAATCTATCATATCTGAATAATCCTATTTGGGTATTTATTGTGAACACCCCTTCAGAAGTAGCACTTATTTCAAGTTTTTGATAGGCACCTTCAAGATCTATGAAGAATTTACTGCCCCTCAAGCTGCCATAGTTATCTTCAGGTAAATGTTGATATTCTTATATCTGTTGAATTTTTCTTCGGTACAACAACAATTGGCTGACCCACTTGCGATAAGTAACTTTAATTAAAATACCGGACTCTACCATCTTAGACAGTTCAATTTCAAATTTGGGCTTCAATGAGTATGCTACTTCGTAAGCTCTATGAAAAACTGATTTAGAATCACCATTCAATTACAGGTCAACTTTGAATTGTTTTATACGTGAATTTGACACAAGGAAAATGTCAGCAGAGAAACATTTATTCAGGATCAGGATAAGAGACTCTCCAAGATGCGACTGTGGTAAAACCACAAACCTTCAACATATTTTATTGGAATGTCCCAACCACACTTTGAACTCAAACATACTTTACAAAAAAATGATATCAAGACACAATATCCCAATCCTTACTGCCTTGTCAGAAGACAACCTGCTTAAGAATCCCACTGCTTATACTGCTTTGAGCATTCACACGTACCTAAAATCAATTAACTTGAAACTTAAATCATCTATGTTACATGTAATCTCAGGGAGGAAGCTATGATCATAGGATCAGACGCATTCACGTGCAGCTCCAGCCCTTAGGAAGCGGACAAAACAGAGAAGAACCTGGGTAAATAACCGAAAAGGCCCATATCAAAGAAGGAAGGAAGGTGCCCCACTTTTCAAGTCCTCAGTTGCGCATGACCGCGTTTGAATATGTGAAGTTTCAAATCAAAACAATAATTAACTGGCAATAATATATCCTGACATGAAATAAATGTTAATTTCATGATATTCCTTCTTTTCCGATGGTCTAGATATTTCTCTTGATATTATGGACACATTGTCACTACTCTGGTGAGGTAGAAATACCATGTACAGGGTGTTCGCGGGAATATTTTCCGCCTATAATTTTGGTTTGTGTGATTGATGTGTGTGGGAGTAAGGGGAGTATACATAAAAAATGGTGATCTTCCGGTGAGATGTGGCAAGGACAGCGCCCTTCGATCTTGATAGGCACCATTTTGTCTGCAGCGGTCTTCCAACTCGGTCACAAAAGGAAGCCATAAGATCTGTTTCTTGAATAATTTCGAATTTGTGTAATACTCGATTTTTCATAACTTGGTGTTGGGATTGATTAAGGAAAGATCTCCAATTTGGGATATTCATCGCGGGAATGGAAATTATGTTGCCTCTAGAGAGGAATTATGTGTACCATCAAATCTCCTTGAACCCGCACACCATCAAAAGTATTATTTTCTCTATATTATCAGCTGCTATCTTCTTTTCATTCCTTGTTTTTGGGAAAATAACTCAAAATTGTCGTTCTTCCATGCAGGGTTCCCTGTTGTCGCCTTCGAGATTTGGGCCCCCTTCGCTCGGATCTGGAGCTGATGTATTTGATGTGTCTGCGTTGCTCCAGCTCTTGTTTTTGGGCACCTGTTATTGGAGGAAGGGCAACTCATAGGAGACATCACCTGACGCTGCCTGACTCCACCTGATCAGATATATGTAATATATAGCTACTACGTGATGCTCATAGCTTGGTGACCTGGCCAGGGATAATTATTTATTTTGGAAAAACTACCACCAACCATACTTCATCAATATAAGTTTCATCTAAGATAATATTTGCAAGATGTCTTTGATTTAATATACACTCAATATAGGTACCAAACATACTCTTGGAAAACAGAAGTGCACTGCGGTATAATGGGCCTTATTACTTTACTCTCATTGATACTGATTCACTGAGCTATTTTGTAGTTTAATTTGTATATTTTCGTACTGTCCCAGAGAATTGATTTTGAACAGTTATAGTAGCATAATTTTATGCTGATCTGAAGAGTTGATTTCAGACAGTTATATTTAGTATTGATCTATTTTCAACGTTGATTAAACTTAGTATTTTACTAAGCCTAACATACCCACCCATTTGTCCCGCTGAACTACCAGTACGGTATCAAATTGGGCACTAAAAACACTTTTTCTGTAGTTAACCACTTTCAAGATTTGAAAGAACAAGTAAATCTCAGACGATCATCAGTCAAACTCAGGGGAACATTTTTTTTTATCCAAAAAATTGTTCATATTCCATCCCCTGAGGATTGAAAACATTACACGTTCTTGACTTGACCAGACTTCAGACAGACTTGGACTAACTGGAGACTCACAAGATGCAGACTTACTCTTTCATAACAATTCTACACTCATGGCAAAATATTGTGTATTTCATTAATGAAAATACTTTGATAATACTTGTTTAGTTTGTCACTGACAGATTTGGCTAAAGGTTCACACTTAGTTTATTCACTTCACTGAATTTTTTTTTTTTTCAACTGTTTATGTCTTTGTTCACTGTGTTCCCTGTTTTCTCTATTTAATAAATGTCACCATGTCACCTCTTTTGAAACACGACATGAGCTCTTTCCTTGCTACAAACAAGCTATAGTGTGTAGTAGTTAGGTCACCCTCTCGCTGCCAAGCATATCACGTAACAGGGGAGGAAGGCCACGTGATGGACGCAACACATGATGAAGGCGCCACTCTGAGTTCGCGACAATAGTTTACATGCAGTGCGCGAATTATGTATTTCGCGCACTGTTTTATTTCGCGCAAGGTGTCATGGTAACATAGGAAAAAAGTGTCACTTCGCATATTGTTATCAATGCACGAACCATGCAATTTTTTGGTTAAAGATATTTCCATACCCATTTGGCTGTCATAATGACTTTGTTGAAGACGTCTAATAAAAACAAATACCTCCTTGTATTCATGCATTCCATATTTTGAATGATTCAGTAAGATTTTTCAACTACCATACCTGATCTACAATATGTCAAATACCCTTAAGTGAGCAATACCTTGGAACAGAACAACAATTCCTTCATTTCCAGGAATGAAAGGATAACACCCTAATAACCGCCTGTCTTCATTGTCTGGTAAATGCAATCATTAGTGGACATCATGTTTATCAATACAATTTAAATGCCTCGTTCAAATTCGGACGTTTCATTAGTTGGATTTCTATTTGATATCAGCGTGATAATGGTAATGAAGTACTTACATTTCATATTTACTCTGCAATAAGTCCAAAATTTTCGGTAGTAGCAAAACACACAAATCTAGGTTCCATAATGAGCTGAAACAATAGACAAGTGATCTCATGTGCTTCCAAACAGTCAATCTATATACTCACTATTTATTATTAATTACACATAAAATATCAACAAGAATGGCTATATCATCCATAGCCAAGGCAGTTTCAATGGCAGCTTTCATATCTTTACTACGATATTGTGCTAAGACCACTTTCATACTTCTTTGGCGGGTGCTCAGTATACCCATCATTGGTTCATGGCCTCTCATCACTATGCCTAATACTTCTGCTTCTGACATGTCCGGTAGTTGCTGCTGGAGCCCCAGTGTGTTGTGGTTTTTCTGTGGGACGAAAATCTATACTATAGTGTAGTCAATATAATAGCAATTATGAATAGCAATGATCGATTATACAGGGTTACTGGTAATTCGATACATTCTTTGGAGATGTGATAGGGAAGGTGGTAGGAAGTAAATTAAACCCCAATATGCATCATGCAGAAGTTGATAGTTTCTGAGATATTCAATTTTTTCTGTTCATCTTCAAAAGGTAGACTTCCAGGGTTTAAAAGTTAGTGTTTCGAAAATCTTCTGTACATTTTTTCAACCATTCAACTAGAATACATCATCAACAATATGGTTTTATGTTTGGAATGAAAAAATTCCAGAAATAATGTAGATAATAGATAAATTGTAAATACAAAGTCGTATTTTTGTTCAACAATTGTGGATCTCAACACTTTGTAGCGATTATTTTTGAAAAAGTCTCTAAGCCAAATTTGTCAAAAAATTTTTAAAACTTCCTTGAGACACTAGCTATCTAACTGGGTACCAAAAATGAAACTAAAATTGCTTTTCTGCAGTTTTTATTTTCGTTTATTCGCGCGAGGCATCCAAACAGCATAACAAATGTTCATAACCTCCATCATTGGGCCGAAGAAAACCCTCGTTCAACAAGAGGAACTAGTTTTCAACGGAAGATTTCTGTTAATGTGTTGATGGGACTCATTGAGAGTTAATTTAATTTTCTTCCTAGGCAATTTTAACAGGAAAATGTATGAAAATGTCCTACGGCATGATCTACAGGAGCTTCTTGAGGATGTTTCTCTCGCCATCAGAGGGCGGACGATATTCCAGGTCAGATATTAGAAGGTCAGGTCGAATAGGTTAGCCAGCGCGAAGTTAAAGGAACCCCCAGTAAATACCCGGGAAGAACTCATACAAATGATAACCGACGCTGCCCTGTACATACAAAATAATTTAACAACTAGATTAACAAAGACAGAAATAAGAGGACGCTGCCGAGCATGTATTCGTAATAGAAGTCTTATTTTGAACAGGATTTGTAAAAAGTGAATACTAATAGTAGAAGTTTTTCAAGTACGTGTTTACTATTCATTTAAAATAACAAACCCGTATCAAGCACTTTTATTATCATTTGTATCAAGTGTTGAGATCCACAATAATTAAACAAAAATACGACTTTGTATTCACAATTTATCTATTAGCAACATTATTTCTGGATTTTCTTCATTCCAAACATAAAACAATATTGTTGATCATGTATTCTAGTTGGAAGGTTGAAAAAAATATACAGCAGATTTTCGAGAAACTAACTTCTGAACCCTGGAAGTCTACCTTTTGAAGATGAACAGAAATAATCAAATATCTCGAAAACTATCAACTTTTGCATAATCCATTTTAGGGTTAAATTCACTTCCTACCACCTTCCCTGTCACATCACCAAAGGAATGTATTGAATTACCAGTAACCCTGTGTACATCGAAGTAGAACAATCTAATAAGCGGTTCCACATAGTGGAACTGCCGTCTCAAACATATTTCAAACAGATCCTATCATTAACAGGGCGCCCCAGAATGATGTTCCAATATTACAAGAGCTGTTTCTAGTGTCAAAAATATTTAGAAAATTATTGGTTCTAGGATGGTTTGCTAATGTGATATAGGGAGTGGAATTTGAAAATGGTGGAAAGTCCTAATAAGTCTCTCAAAGTTGTCACAAGAAACAGGTAGGAAACTAATAAGTAGGTGAAGTTTCCATGAATATAATGTAATATATGTCCCTTTTCTCAGGCCTTTCTGTAGAAAATTGTCATAAGGCACTGAAGGAAAATCTACAAATGCATCCCTACAAGATTACTGCTGTACAAGAACTTGAACTACCTGATTTTGAAAGAAGGATCCGATTTTGTCATTGGTTTAATGAGCTTTTGACTTATGAAGCCTGGTTCCATTCATCAGGGTACATCAACAGTCAAAATTACCGCACTTGGGCTACAGAAATACAGAAACTCCTCATAATTTCAGAGAGTCAAGTCTACATCCTCGGAAAATTGGAGCTTGGATTGCAATTTTCAGACGAATAATTATAGGGCCAATTGTTTTTTCAAGGACACCGTGAATGCTGAAAGATATAAAAATATTGTGAGAGAATTCCTTCAGCAAGTTCATGATGATGAATTTCGGTTTGGATATTTCCAACAGGATAGAGCTACAGCTCACACAGTCCAATAGACATTCATAAGGCATATGTGTGCTATGTGGGTATTACTCACCAAAATTGAAGAAATGGTAATAAGAGAAAATGCTCACTCATTAATAAAGACATAATATTTTCTATGACGCGAACAATTTGAAGTAGTTGACGGATTTTCAACCAAAGCTGGTGTGCCCCACGGCTCAGTCCTTGGACCCCTACTCTATAAATTACATGTTCTGTTTTTGGAATCTCCCAACTTTACAGGTAGATACTTGGAATTCGCAGATGATACTGTTCTTGCATACACTGTGCCCAAGATAAGAATGAACAGCATGGGGATCTCGGAAACGGTAGGAGATACGAATTCGGTTAAATTAGAGAAAAGTAGCCCATTTATGTGCCTAATGATATGCTATTAACAAAGTTTCAATATTCCGAGCAGTTTCGGAGATATCCGAGAAAAATCGAAATTTGAGAATTTCGTTTTCATTTTCTCTTAGCTTTATTTCCGAAGGAAATGTAAAACAAACAGCACTTTGTCATGGCCGCTTTTTAAGGACTACATGATAACGTAAGCAGATTGTTTCTACGACGTTTCGTCTTTTAGAAAACATCATCAACTTTGAGCCAAAAATAAAGTGTACCCTATATATGACTCAATTTTTCATTGTGCATACAGCAACGTATCACACAATATGATTTCAGAACCATTTCTCGCACAAAATGAAAAGTGATTACTTAACCTGTTTTTTCCTCAATTTCAGATAGTAGGCGCTGGAAAAAATGACAATTTTAATACATGAAGTGAATTGATTAGTCTTATTTATACAAGTATGAGTTTTAACTTACCACTTGCCGGAATTTTTGTGTTGTTGAGTGCAATATTAAAAGTTTAGTTTCTAAATGTAGTTTTAATGTAATAACAAGGAGCTAATATGTATTACTTACAGGAAATGAACAGAAATTTATAACAAGTATTCCAATATCCCGCCGTTATTTTCTAAGCACAAGTACGCCTGTCTCATAGATGAATTTCAAACTTGAGTTAGCATATTCGGAACAATATTGTTGAAGGCTGCAGTAACCAATCTTATCAAATCTTCTTCATTTTGGAAATTATGATTGAAGTACACTTGATTCTTGATATATCACCAAAGGAAAAAGTCTAGTGGGGTTAGGTCGGGGGACCTTGCAGGCCAGGATGTATCACTATGAGTACCCATCCACTGTCCTGGGTAGCGAGGGTTCAAATAATTACAAACAATTCTAACGTTAAGTGCTGGAGCACCATCTTGTTGAAACCAACAGCTGTGAGTAACCGCTGAAGATTGATTTCAAATTGAAAACTGACCGTCTGAATATCGATTTACCAGGTTGTCGCCTCTCTGGATACTTATTACGTTCAGCATCATATTTTTCAATATTCGAAAAGCTACCATTTTCCATTTTTAACACAATCTAGGTAAGTAACGAGATGTAAAAGTAGGAACGGCAATATGTCAAAAATACTACCAAATTACAGTATTATTATGACAACAGAACATTATGTGTAATTTTTTTTGTGATACGTTGCTGTATTCACAATGAAAAATTGAGTCGTATACAGCGTATACTTTGGTTTCGGCCCATATAAAAATACAAAGTTGATGATGACTTCTGAAAGACGAAACGTCGCAGGAAAAAAATCTGCTTACGTTATCATGTAGTCCTTAAAGAGTGGCCATGACAAAGTGCTATTTGTTTTACATTTCCTCCGAAAATGAAGCTAGGAGAAAAGTAGCCATGACAAAGTGCTATTTGTTTCACATTTCCTTCGAAAATAAAGCTAGGAGAAAATAGAATCGAAATTCTCAAATTTCGGTTTTTCTCGGATATCTCCGAAACTGCTCCGAATATTGAAACTTTGTAAATGGTATATCATTAGGCACATAAATGCGCTCCTTTTCTCTTATTTAACCGACTTCGTATCTCCTACCGATTCCGAGATTCCCATGCTGTTCATTTTCATCTTGAACACTGTGTATAAGGGTACAGACTTGAAACTACTTGAAACAATAGTCAATACTGACCTTGAAAGATATCAAAGATTGCTAGCAAAAAATAAACTTCAGATTAATGTAAAAAGAGTAGTTTTTTCATTTTCTCTCAAAAAAACATGGAACTTCAAGACCTAATAGTGGAGATAGGGGGCAAAGAATTAACAAGAGTCCATAATACTGATTATCTGGGACTAATAGTCGATGAAACCCAATGCTGTAATAACCATATCAACCATATAGAAAAAAAGTAATTCACTCCACCAAATATACAGTGCATACTTTTTATCCATATTCAGCTTCTTGATTCCTATATGGGGGACATGTGGACAGACATTTTTCAAAAAAATATGTATTGTATATAAAATAATTAGGTATATTGTGTAGCTATGCTGCTTTGGATAGCCTCTTTTGGATAGAGCTGATTTTTCAAATATTTCAAAACTGTTAAAGTATTCATTGCTGTATTATTTGAATCAAAGTCTTTGAAAGTGCGAATATGACATACAGAGTGGGTCACGGTGGATGGCCTATTAGAAGTATCTGGAGAACGAAAAGACAGAACATTCTGAAAATTGGGATGCTTTGATAATTGAACATTCTCTATTCGTCTAAAATGTTTTCATCGATACAGTGTTGCCACTTCTATCAGAAACAACTAGCAACTTTGTTATTTCAAATGGAGCACCCTGTATTTTATTGCATTTTTAGATTTTTCCTAAAGAGCTGATTTTATTAATGCATCACACTTGGGGTCTAGCAGGAATGATAACAGAGATATTGGGTGTCCAAAATCGTGATTTTTCAATTTTGGGATTTTTTCGTGTCGAAACTATTCATTATCGATTAAAATGGTTTGCATGTCCCTATCTCAACTTAAGATTCACTATCTACTGACATTCAATTGAAACAGATACAGGGTGATCAGAATTCTGAATCTTGAAGCACCCTGTATTTTCTCCAATTAAATTCCAGTAGAAAGTGAATTCAAAAGTTAAGATAGGGACATGTAAGCCGTTTCGATCAATAATGAATAGTTTCGACACAAAAAAATCCTAAACTTGAAAAATCTAGATTTTGAATACCCTATATCTCTGTAATCATATCTGCTAGACCCCGAGTGTGATACATTGATGAAATCAGCTCCTCAGGAAGAATCTGAAAATGCAATAAGATGTTATATTTGAAATAACAAAGTTGCTAGTTGTTTCTTATAGAAGTGGCAACAATGTATGGATGAAAACCTTTTAGACGAATAGAGAATGTTCAATAATCAGAGCATCCCAATTTTCAGAATGTTCTGTCTTTTCGTTCTCCAGATACTTCTAATAGGCCATCCACCGTGACCCACCCTGTATATGATGATGTTACCTGGGTAAACATGATAACAAAAAAGTATTGTTGGTTGCATACGAATCTGGCCATGTGGTTTTCAATCATAGTCAAAGACCCTATATATTCGTAAGATACCTTACATAGGAACAAACCAGGATGAAGCTAATAACTTTTTTTTTTCACTCATGTCGAAAAATAGCCCGCTTGTATGTGACTAATATCAGAACCCTAAATCTGTCACAATATGTTGGTCAATATCATTTAGTTTTTGGTCTCAGTATATTTTATGAATCTTATGTGAATAGATTTTAAGAGGGAGAAGAATTATTATTAGTATTTATAAGACCTAATCTCATAAGAAAAGAAGTTGATACATACCGGAAGAAAATCGTCCAGATCTAATCCCACAGGCCTGTCAATAGCAATGGGTATAAAATCTTCATCTTCTTCTTCATGCCGTTCTTCTGGAGATATTCTGGAGTTGACATATATGTCCACTGGAGTAAACGTTGGTTTGATAGAACTTTTTTCAATTATCTTGGCACTATTTGAATTCGTTATTTTCGATACATTAGGTACACTTGAGTTTCGACTAGGCTTTGAAAAGGAATTTTTCCTTGAAGAATTTCTTGAGGAAAGCAAACCTGTAATAATGAATAATTTTATGATCAGGATAAATAAAAACAAAACACCTGAATATCTGGTATTATCTAATAAATATACTATAAGAAAATGAAGAATAGTGAAAACTAAATCTCTGTTGACAGGTAACAAAATGTCACTTTTAATAACACTACTGAAAGGAAAGGATGATATATAATCAGATATTCCAAGATTTAATGTGAGTGTAATTTTTTCAACGGAAACTTGGTGACAACTCAGTGAACTCGTTCCATTATAAAGATTTTTTCTACAAAGCAACTACTGCCGAAAAGAAAAAATGGTGGGGGTGCGGCAGTTTTGACTAGAAATGATTTAATGAATAGTTCAGTGTTTGAATTTGAATAGATATTGTTCGGAACAAGAATTCAAAATCTGTGGTATCAGATGTAGGTCTAATATTAATTTTGTGTTGCTGCAGATCTCCATTTTCAGAAGTAAATGTATTTTTAAAATGGTTGCTATAATAATTCAAACGATGATTTCTAAAAGCTGCGTCATGTTTTCAATTGTTATATATTGTTGGCTGGCCAACCAGAGTAGCACAAGGCATAGCAAATTTCACAATAGCACATGCTGTGTAGTCAGCAATAATATTTCAGATCATAAATCGACATTGTTTTATTATAAAATAGAGGCTCATTCAAAACTGGATGACGAATTTAAACCTTCAATCAGTGAAACCGCAATTTCGTCTTATGTGAGGGCCCTACAGGATCATTTTCTGATGATCATAATATCTATACAAAAATCCAACATGGATTTCTGAATAAAAAATTCACGACTACAGCTATTTATTTATAACTATATTGAAGCAGGCGAGTGCCCTGTTGGGATATTTTGCGATCTCAGCAGGGCCGATCATAATATTAGTCATAGTCATATTTATTAATTCAGTTGATCACAGAGTACATGATATAGGACAGGTCAACATTTTAGAATAGGAGCAAACAGCATATCACTCAACAGATAACATAAATTAGTCCACAGAATATGGACAGTTTTCTGAAATTACATTTTCACCTGTTTCTCAAACAATTTTTCTGTTCCTGACATCCTGAGATCCTCTGGTAGAACATTATACAACCCAAGCCCTACTGTAGCCCTCTTTGTAAGATTTATACGTGCAAATGGAATATGATATTTACTTATATTATGAGTGTGGTAATCATGAACATCTTTATTTTTAATGAATTCATCTTCATGCTTCTGCACATAAACTAGTTATTCAAGAATATATAAACCTTCAAGAGGTAAAATTTTATATTTTCTAAAAGGGGTCTACTCGACTGTGTTCTTTATATTCAACACTGTTTTCAAAGCTTTGATTTGATGGCATTATTTATTCAATAAGCTTGCCAGATCAGATTCTATCAAAGTTGACACCCAGAAATACCGTCTTGTCTCTTCTTTCTATTTCCTCTTCTTGAATTGATACTTCAATATTGAATGAATGAATGAAATAATTCAGTACGTTCCAAAAAACATAAAAATGTCATCTAAATCATTACATTTTTACAAATTACATAATATCGGACATAATAATTATATTATTGATTCAAACCTGTATCAATTTAGTGAATATACCCTAGTTAGTACAATATTAAATCCAACCTCCTAATCTCCTGATGCTAACTGCAAAAATCATAACTTCAGTGGAATGTGAGACTTCAAAAAATCTTCGAATTTGTTTACACCTTCTCTTTTCATATGTAATGGTATTTTGTTGTACTCTGAAATTCCTTTATAAAATATTGAACTGATTCCATATTTCGTCATTACTCTTGGGACTTGAAAATGTCTACAGTTACAGTTACTATTTAAAAAAAGTATAAAAGTATAAAAACTTCCCAGCGATCTAATGTTGTAATCTTCATATAGATTCATAGTTGAATATCTTGATGAAGATGAAGTCTTTATTGAACCACTGAAAATGACATTTTCATAGAGGTCCTTATTCTAAAAAAACATGTCATATAAAAAAAAGAATAATTGAAATTATGGAGTACATTTAGTCAGGTACATTGGTTGCAGTGTGTTATTAAAAATAGCCTAATTATATCACAGAATTTGTCACTACTTATCATTACTTTGCGTTTTTACAAAAATTCTTGAAGATTACAAATGTAGCCAGATCAATCAATTCAAAGCGTCTATTTACTCATAAGGTATTTTTTCAGTTTCTTATTAAATAATTTGCTGTTACATTCCATTCTTTTATTTCAACAGGCAGTTGATTATATATTTGAACACCTTTAAAGCAAATGGAATTTTTATAGGCTTCCATAGACGCATTGGGTAAGAATAACTTCTTGCTATTGCGTGAATTGTATGAATATAAATTATCAAATGTCGTAAATGACAGATTTAAGAATTTTTGACCATTAATGATTTGATGAATGTGATTGGATATTTGGAGTTCATACATATTATCTAAACATAAAATATTGAAGTTTTTAGAAAGATTACCTGTACTATATCTATAGGGCAGTGAGTATATATTTTTGATGGCTTTATTTTGGAGTGTCTTCACTTGTTTCACCAATTTATTACAGGCTGGAAACCAAATCATTACCAGATATTGAAGGTGGCAGTGTATCAGAGAGTAATATTGATGGCAGGTTATACAAGTTTCTAATTGATTTGCTTTGCAGGATTTTAAGTGGTTTTTGATAACTCTCATATGTATTACCCCAAATTAAGATATTGCAAATGTGAATGTATTAGGGAAAAATACACACATCTCAGAATGTAACTTGGGACAGAATAGCTTAATCTTCTCAGAATACCCACTGGCCCAACATTTATTTTTCTTATATGTTCTAGATGTGCTTGCCAGGATAGATTTGTATCAATTATCCACTTTGACAAGTCATTTCATTCGTAACATAATCAGGTACAGTACTTCTGGTTATCCACATAAAAGATGATTTTTTAATATTCACTGTAAGTTTGTGGCAGAGTAGCCATTTTATTAGCTGTGATAAATCTCGTTTGATATTCTCCATAACTGTGCTGACGTTCCCCGAAATATGCAAAAAACAGAAGCATGCTTGTCCTTGTTTGAATAGTTCCGTGGTCACTGTCAGTTATCATTTCTTATTTCATGTCAATTGTACTATGTCATTTTATCAATTTTAATTTTAATGTCTTTTCTTCCCGAAAGTAGAGGGAACAGCACTTCATTATTGGGTCATTTTAATATTTTGGATAAATCCAAAAACATCTCATGAAGTAACCAATGTTCATTAATACATTTACATTGTTTTTAATGCTTATCTTCTGCAAGATTATATGACAAATGAGTTTTTGATTTTTTCAACGATTTGCTTTTAACATTATCAAATTATTTCTAACCTCACATGTTCTTCATATTTTGTACCTGTGAAAGAAAAATATTCACTTTTCAGATACTCTCCTGATGATGGTCTTGTGCCGGAAACGTTCAAGTTGCTATTCAATAAATGAATAAATTGTATACTATAGCCTGAGTCTTACTCATTGATATTGATTATGATTGTTATTATGGTTTCGAAGAATTTTTGTGCATATACAAGTATTTTGCATTATCTTTTTTCAGGATTTTTTAAATTTCCTCTTACCTTTTTCTACGATTCCTATACAAATTTTGTAAATTTGTCTTAAAGGAACATAAATATTATTATTATTATGATAATTATACATATAATTATCTATATTATTATTATATACAGGGTGTTTCTAAAAAAAACCTCACCCCCTTACTAGGGTAGGTAGAACACTGCAAAGTAAGTTGGGTTCACCCAGTGAAAAAAATCCGTAACGGCATCCATTATCAAGACACAAGGTGTTGAGAAAATGATTTTTTTACACATTTTTCAAGATTATGTCGAAACTAATGGCACATTGTAGTGAAATTTCGTATGGATGTTTCTTGGAATCGGACACATCGCATGCATTTGTTTTCATATCTGACTCATAGAGGGCGCTAGTTACACGGTTCGTACCGAATAGTTTTGAACTTTTTTGAGGTTAGACTTTTCAATCCAAATTTGATGTGCACTTGAACATCATTCAATTTCACACCAAAAAAGTACTCTTGGTGATACTCGATACTGTGTTCCGTTTTCGGAATATTTCTATTTGAAAATGATGAAGTGATAACTGTTGCTGGTACCTATAAAGCAATGTATTAGAATGAGTATCATGAAAAATTATTACCTATTTATTGAAAACCGAAAACAACATTACATTTCTGATGCTAAACTTATTGATTTATCAATGAATCACAAGAATAACATCGAAACAGATTTTACTAAGAACATGGATTACACAGTTTTGTTGTACCTTGATTAGGAAGATTAGATTTACATAGGTAAATTCTCGTCAAGAGTTGTGAGACATAATTGAACATCACTAAAATGACCTAACAGCTGATGCTCAACTGTTGAGAAGAATTTTTTTTTTTTTTTCGAAACGTAGGATCTTTTGAACACTTACTCTAACTGATTTAATATTTCATGTGTCAAGTCAAATATCTCTTGATTTTCTACTTATGATTCTTTGTTCCAATAACTTCAGCACAAGAATAATTTCATTGTTTTTGAATCTGAATAAATAGATAATTGAACTCAATAAAATTCATTTCATACCAGCATCTGCTATTACTCCATTATTTTCAAATCAAAATATTCCGAAAAAGGAACATAGTATCGAGTTTAACCAAAAGTACCTTTTTGGTGAAAAATTGAATGATGTTCAAGTTCATATCATATTTGGATCGAAAAATATAACCTCAAGAAAGTTATGTTCTAAACTACTCGGTACAAACCCTGTAACTAGCGCCTTCTTTGAGAGTCAGATATAAAAACAAATTCATGTGATGTATCGAATTTCAAGAAACATTCATACAAAATTTCATTACAATGTTGCCAGTAGTTTCGACATAATCTTGAAAAATGTGTAAAAAATCAATTTTTCAACACCTTGTATGATGAAAACGAATGCTGTTACGACATTTTTCCACTGAAAAAACCCAACTTATTTTGTAGTGTTCTACCCACCCTAGCAAGGGGGTTAGGTTTTTTTGAAACACCCTGTATATTCCACCTAAATGAGTGAACAATGTTTCTTGACTACATTATGTGGAAATGTTACTGATGAAGAATCAGTTTTTTTATTGAAAACATAATTGTTTGGGACTACCTTGTATTAATCTTCAATTAAATCGTGATGCATTTGGCTAATATATAAGTAGTTTCAGTTTGAATTGACATATGAATTTCGTCATTTTATGAATATATGCCATCACTGAATCGTCATTTTTTTCAACATACATATTAAATGATTGTTTATAACAATCAATAGAAACTTCCAATGTCAGTCGTTCAGTCATTCTTGTACATTTGAAAAATCAAAATATCATTATTTTTATCGATTGACATATAGATATGTCATCAATTTGTACAGAAGATGATTCTACAGTTTTTATCTTAAATCTGTTGCAATAAGGAAATCGACATGAAATCCCAAAGAGCAACAAGTTATCAAAGATCTGTTGAATCATTCTCAATTTATTCTCACTCTCTTGTGATAATACAACAAGAAATTACCTTTGTTTATATTAACTTCGGACACACTATGTCTAATATTGCTCGCTTTAGGTGCTTTTTCAGGAACATCTTTACAACTACTCTGCCTCTGTAGTCCAACAAATTTGACAGTTGTTTTCGTTTTGTTCATCTCTGGCAGAATATTTTCTCTATTTTGTTGCCGACTGTTATATACCTGGAATAATAAAAATGAGAACTGAATACAAGTTAATATTGCAGATTGTAATTTCAATGGAACTTATAACCAGTTCTGCTATGTATGTAAATATATGAGTTACATAAAAATATAGGGCAATAGATTCGGCTATCGTACGTCTACGCTAGTCTCTGCTGGAATATCTGAACATGATTGTGATGTATTATAATTAGTTCAATGATATTATTGAGTCAGGAATTATTTTGGTATCATCCTTGGCTTCACTTCTTCCTCTCCATTAAGGCAACTTGTGGGTAGCATGGTCGCGTCATGGACAGGGACATGACAAGAACATTGTCGTATGAAATGTACGAATTCTGTAATGAATAAATGTCATGTGATATAGTCGTACAACCGTTATATTGATTGAGGTATGATGAAGAGGAAAACAAAAAAAATCTTTATTTGTAACTGAAATAGGACTTGAAGGTCACAATAATATCATATATTTCAAAGAAGACATGTCAGTTTTTAATCAAGATTTTTTTAAATCTGCCTAGAAATTTCAAGAAATCAAATAGGTACAAGTTTGCATGGTTTAAGGATGGCAAAATATTTATTTGTGAAGACAATAATACTGAAATAATTCAGATAAAATGTGCTAGTGACATAGAGAAACTGACTTGAAGGCAATATATAATCATACTTAGTTTAGGAAAATTACACTATTTTTATGGAAACATTGCAAATATATTACTTGAATATTCATAGTATAAGCTAGATGAAATCAAAGTGGAATTGCATCTCAAGAAACCACACATTCTCTTATTAACAGAAACATGGCTATACAGTGATGAAATTAAGCTGTTGCAAATCCCAGGATAGCACAATGTGAATTTATGTAGAGATTCTGATAACGGTGAAGGTACTGGCATATTGAAGAACATTTAAAATTTTCCATTAAGTTCATGCAAAGTACGACTTATAATAATCAATTTCAAAGACTTCGATAGGTGTTATGTATAGAAAGCCATCAAATCGCATCAATGATTTTTTGAACCAATTGGAAACAATATAATTTAATATTAAGAATATACTGATAATAAGAAACATCAATATTAACTCACTTTAAAAATGTAATATTGTCAAAGAATATATAAGTAGAGTGGAATCTAGCTGCTACTTCTTGAATGATATTGATATTAATCAGTTTTCCTATGACTACTAATATAAGTGATGAATATTGTACACAAAACAATGTCAGCAAGCTTCTCCTTACACACGTGTGCGTAAAGAGAGCGATCGCACGGTTTTCATGGGTATGTTTATAGATGACTTTGTTTTGTTGCCTAGGCGATGCGTCAATAACATTTAACAATTTCAGTTAATGTCAGTAGCTAGGTGGATAGGTACTTATCTTTTTATCAATCAATCCAGCTATCCACCGAAACCGAATGCAGGTAAGTTATATTTTTTGAAGATATGATTATTTTAATTGATATTTCTCAATTTCAGTTGAAAAAAATCATGTCAAGCGATGACGATGAGCAGATTATTTCTACAACGCCAGAAATGTTGGAAAAAGCTAGAATGGCTCAAAATGAGTTGCTACCCGCTAAGTCTCGTGAACGCGATACGAAGAAGAACATCAAAAATTCATGATGAACTGGAGACTTAGAAATAATACCGTGTCATTTTCGGAAAATATCCTATTAGTATATTTTCAAGAATTATCAAATTCGATGAAACCATCATCACTCTGGTCAATATTATTCCATGTTACGATCAACACTGAATATCAATCACAATATTAATATAGCAACATATCCTAAGTTAATATCTTTCCTCAAAAAGAAATCGGATGGATTCCGAAGTGAAAAATCAAATATACTTAATGCTGAACAGATCAATCATATAATACTGCAGAATGCTCCCGATGATGAATATTTATTCATGAAGGTAATTTTTCAAATAACATCCACACTCAACATTTAATTGATGAATTCCTTTTTTTTAAATAACAAGAATAATTAGAAGTTCAATCTTTCAAGTTCAAAAATGATATTCATAAAATATCTATTGGAATTAGGTTAAACGTTGAAGAAGCGCTGGCTCTGAATCCAAAGTTCGGCAGTTCATAGCGCAGTTGGAGACCTTTGTTTTGATTATTTTTAAGAATGCTTTTAAACAAATATATATAATATAATTTTTTTATTTTAGGTAGCGCTTGGGTATAAGTGGTGCCTGTAGAAAACAGGAAATGCGAAATATCAATCCTGAGCACATAGAAGATACCGGAAAATCTTTAATAATCACCATCCCGGATTCCAAAACGAAAATTCAGCGTTCTTTTGTTTTATCAGAATCCTTCTTCCCAACATGCAAAAAATACATGAACCTCATATTATGCTACAACAACATACGATACTAACACAGGAAAAGAGGTTTCTAATCCTTCATTTACTTTCAACAGTATCACTGTCACAATAAATGAAGTTGTTTCGATATGAAAAACGGCTTCATTTCAGTTCGAATTGAGGAAAATGTCTCGTTATGCAAAGTAACAATAAACAAACAAAATAATTGTGATTTGTAACTTTTCATGCAGCTGGCTTAGTGAAGGGAGACGTATATATATATATATAGGTATTCGTTCCAGTGTTATCAATAAACTGACAATATTTAGTCGATGCTTTAAATTCGTCCCAGAACTACTCAATAATAGAATACAAAAACAACTAGACTACTCTTCCATTTTTTCTCATATGTCATATCTCTCAAGTGAGTGGGGAAATGCTTTGAATGCCAGTGACAGAAAATGTTTGCAGATAGCACAGAATAAGGCAATGAAAGTTTTATATTGCATAAATTCATTGATAGCAACTGATGCAGTATATAAGGAAACCGTGACATCGTGACATATTTTTTTTTATATGCTTATCTATTTCTTGTCATATACTAAGTTCTAGGGCAATCATTCAATTACTTATTCAGTCAATGTTTTACTTTTTAAAACAGTATGATACTCATCAATTGATAATGGGATCCTGTACAAGCTCTCTGTTTTGTGGATCTGATTATGTGAAATAAATAAATGAAAAAAATATTTATATGGGCGGATGACGAATAAAGTGAGTGTCTATAAAAGTTGGTTACTGAACTTTTAAGTAAAGAACAAAACGATAATTGAAACTGAAATTCATTATGCACCTGACAGTCAATCGGTGAGCGTTGAATCATCAAATCATCTGAAAACATCCTGACCGATCCATTTGTTACATAGTCGCTTACCATCAGCAAAGAGTAGGAAAGGCCCAGAGCACGTACACGTGAGGTACACCAATATACAAAGCGTATAGTATAGAAAACTCATCGTTAATTTGTATTTTGGTTCGATTTTGGTTTACAGACTCATTTATTCTTCAAAAATCGACTTCAATTGTTGTTTTTCAAGTGGAACACTACCAATGAATATTTTTCACTAGGCCGATAGAGCTGATTTTTTTCATTGATCAACAACTTTTTATGCTCCACGGAGATATCACATTCAATGACTGCTGTTGTGAACATGCGTGCACGATTGAGAATTCAAAAAGTTCAGCCATCTTTTGTGACAAAGAATAAAAAAATATAATTCGATGTTATCTCGACCAAACATCTATCACGAGTGTATAAATCTTTGTCAGTGGATGAAGTTCTTGCTCAGTTTTTCAGTGGTTCATTAGGTTATGTCGATATTGTATGTTCAATAAATGTATCATACTTTTTTCATGGACTGGCGTTACTGAAATGTGTGCGAATTTAGTGAAAAACAGGAAAGCCGTATATTTTCTGTACGTAAAGAGAATAGGAATAATAATTCCAAATTATTCTCAAGTTAGGACTCTAGTTGAGAATGAATGTAAACACAAATTCATTTATCTAGTTTGTAATTGTTATTCAATAGAACTAAACTTATGATCTGTTCACTTGTATATACAGCTGATTTCGTTACTGAAATAAAAGTTCATGATTTGAACAATCAAAACAAAATTTGCATAGAAATATTATTTTTCAGGAACTGTTG
Source organism: Phaedon cochleariae (assembly GCA_918026855.4). Taxonomy (NCBI): domain Eukaryota; kingdom Metazoa; phylum Arthropoda; class Insecta; order Coleoptera; family Chrysomelidae; genus Phaedon; species Phaedon cochleariae. Next base: position 47,181,821 of record OU896715.1, read on the forward strand.
AAAATATTTCTAGGGTGATGATCCAATAGAAAATATTAGTTTGATTTGGAAATGAAAGAAAGTTGTAACATATTTAGTTTTTGTCTGATCAGGCTCTGCAATTTCACCAGAAGAACTTTCCATCTATTCGTCGATACCCTCGAATTCCAGAAAAATCGAATCTTCCAATTTGGCTAATCAAGAGTTCTTAAGATTCAGCCTCTATACTGGATATGCACATAGATAAAATCATACATTACATCAAGAATAAAATATTGCCTCTTGAATTTTAAGTCAGTGAAATCCTTAACGCCCGCTCAGAACAAGAGCGAAGAGTAATAATTGGTGCATCATAAGTTACCACAAGAATGACCATGTAATAATCCTCATCAACCATTATTTATACAGGGCGTCACTGTAAATTGATACTGATATTTTCATTAACAGTCAAGGAGAGAAAATTTCAAACATTTAGAGTAATGAATATTTCTCCTTCTTGATTAACCTACAGGCAGAATGATAGTTATTTATATATCAAGGAAGGAAATGAACCTTTGCTCCCATGATATGTATATGATTTTATCAACGAACGCATTCTTTCAAAGAATCATTCTTGAAATTGTGCTTCAGGCGGTCTATCACTCGATCCAAATCGTTTCAAAGGTATAGGATGCCATGGACAATTGACGGCATTTGAACGGCAGTCAATTTGACACTTATGTCATCATGAATTAATTGATTTGAATATTGTGTAACCCCATTTGGATGTTTTGATTAGAAGTACTTTCGGAATATCAAGAAATGTATGATATCAAAGGAATTCAAAAAGGATATTATTATTATTCGTTTTGATAGTCACTGATTACTTCGATTGCACAGATTTTATAGGTATATTTAAGCCAAAGGATGCATGCTGAAGCTAATTTAGTTTACCTCCCACGGGAGTTGATTATTTTTCCTCCCGTGGGAATAAATTGACAACTTTGTTTCCTAAAATGATGGAACAAACGCCTACTTTCGATTCCGTGAGTAGATAAAGGTGTATTATTCACCTTCTCAACTCCAAAGTAAGAATGACTAATTAGTTGATAAATTAGAAATTAACACAACACAATGAATTCAAATTAGATTCAAATTGAGAATGAGCACATTCGATCTCGGTCAGAAGTACTTTGAAATCGATAATTGAGGTCATCAATATTGTTATCAAAGTGGAAAAATATAAGTAAGAATCAATTTATCCTATATGAAATCATTTTCATATAAAAAGATGCAGACAATATCATAAGGCAATATATTATTCAACTTGTTTTTGTTAGTTCCTCCTTTTTTTGAATATGTTTATACTCAATTTTTCAATCTAAAGGTGTTCATTCAATTCGGAATTATCCAATAATTCTAATGCGAAATAGATTAATCTCAGAAGGTATTTGTCAATTCAAAGCTGAAAAAAAAGAGAAAATTGTCTATCCACTTTACCTGATCCAAATTAGATTTTGACCTCTCATAATGGCTGGTAGTGAGTCGTGGAGGTGAATTCTTGTAATTGTTGATATTATTGTCAAGAGAGAGAGCTTCAAAACTGTCACTAATCAGATTTCCAAGGACTTGAGGTTCTGAGGGATCTGAAATAATATACGTTTGTAAAGTATAAATGTCCAAATCTTCGAAACTGAAAATTATTAGTACAATATTTCTACATCAGCTTTCTCTATGACGCTGTTCAACTAATATCTAGGTATTGAATCGGTAAGAAGGAAGTAATGCCATCTCGACCACTTTGTGTGGAATTCATTGTCTTTCCTTCAACTGAATAAGAAAGTATGCTGAATTTAATAGCCGCGGCACAGCTGTGGCTATCAAAACTAGCCCAGGGTGTTTACCAATTCACAACACTGCCTGGTTCAACACATGACCCTGGCCACTCCTATTGAGTATTTCCCAAAAAATATTTATTGTCATGATATGACTCAAATCGACGTTATAGGTCCTATAACAATGTGCTCTACGCTTGGAAATAAAGGAAACACATCCTTGAAGGAATAGATTAGCACGCCAGTGAACGCAGTGGGATAACGCGGATTAAGGTTATATTTTGGAAATTAACTCCCATGTAGAAAAATACATTTCTTCGAGTCTTGAGTCCTGACAGGATTCAAGATTTTCCGTTTTTCGTTCACAGTCAATCTGATAAAATAGACATGTCAGCTTGAGCAGAGTTGGAGGAGTGATTTTTCATAAATCTAATCATTTAATATAACCTTTTGATGTATCCAAGCTTCTTTTCAAGATTTCCCTTCATCAAACAATCTGAAAGAATGAACAGATCTAGATATAGGGATAGGGTTCAACCAAACTGATCAACAGGATCACATATCTAATTTCTATTCGGTTTCCACAGTTGGCTAGCACAATATTTCAGTTACTCGTCAGAGCAATATGAGACTACAAATATTCCAGATTAACGATCTACGGGGTGGCAACTGCAGCGGCGTCGTTACATTCCCGTATATATATATTATAATTTTTGTTTGTTTGATTTTACAAAAAATCACCAAAATGCATCATCAAGGTAACCAACTTCCTAGAAGTCGAAATTTGTGCTGGGTTAGGAAGAGCGGGACCTACAGCTTAAAGTTGAATCCGAACCACTTCTAGGGCATCCAGAACAATCCACACAATGTGAATTTTTCAAAAAACATTACGAACATTCAATTTTATTCAATAATTCGTTGATAAAATGCATCATTTTGAAGAAAAAGATATATCTCCGACAACATAAAGGGTCTGATTGAAAAAAATTCGAAATTGTTTCGGGAGAAGACATCAAGCTTCATGATAATGGTCGAAAAAAATATAAAAAATATTTGCTCAAACAGGAACGTAACTTACTTTACTACTTCAATTATCGTTGTTGTTATTGTTGTTGTTGTGTTTGTAGTTTAATATTGCTCTGACAAGTAACCGAAAGATTGAGCTAACCAACTGTGAAAACCAAATAGAAATTAGTTATGGAATACAAGATTAATTCGATTTTGATTTATTTTGTTGATCAGTTAATCAGGTATTTTTTTACTGGAAACCAAGGTTACCTTTCTGATTCCGGCATACATATAAACTAAAGTGCTCAAAGAAACAAGTGGACCACTGAAATTTTCTACAATTCTCAAACTGCCATAACTTTTTGAAAAATTAATAGATTTTCAATCGGAATGCAGTGTTTAGAAGATGCGATCTTTCTGTTCAAGATTCCTTGTTCAAACCTCGTCGGGAGTGTTTCTGTCATTATACACCAAGTGTTCGAAAAAAGTATTACAAAAATGGGAGAATTCAAACGCTCCCGTATTTCAGAGATTTTATTTTTATTTTTCTATTAATCATTTTTTTCAAACGTTCAAGCCAATATCTCGAAACGGTTTTGTAATTTTCCATATTCCTCATACAGGATGTTAAAAATCGATAATTTTTAAATTTTAGGTTTTCATCACATCATTTCTGATTTTAAAATTATGCAAGCCACATTCAACGAATTTTGTCACTCTATACGATAGAACATATCCTAGAAAATGGATTCATATTGCGTTGAAATCATCGACAACTTTAACAGAAGAAGAATTAATGTTTTTGGAGAAATGTTCAGAATTAGGTGAAATCGTCTGTTCAGTTTGGTGCTGCCATAACCATATGCTATGCTAAACACAAATCCTTCATTTGGATCGATTGCTCTGCTCAGTATCGCGAATTGATTTCGTGAATTTTCAGATAAGGCAATCCAAGGGGGCGCAAAGAAGCCCTTCTGGATTTTTCCGAACAATTCATACAATAACGATGCTTGTAAGATATTCCTGAGCTGACATGGAGTCAAGAAACCTATTTATCACAAGGTTTATCATCGCATAATCGAAAATCAATCGAAAAAGTCGATTCCTTGTAATCAACAGTCAATTACGCAATTAATACCACTGCAACACCCAATATAATGACTCCTGTCAAACCGATGATGACAGTTATCGAAGGTGACGATTCCACCTGATTCTGAACATTTCTCCAAAAACATTAATTCTTCTTCTGTTAAAGTTGTCGATGATTTCAACGCGATATGAATCCATTTTCTATGATGTGTTCCATCGTATAGAGTGGCGAAATACGTTGAATGTGGCTTGCATAATTTTACAATCGGAAATGATGCGAGAAAAACCTAAAAATGAAAAATCATCGATTTTCAACATCCTGTATGAGGAATATGGAAAATTACAAAACCGTTTCGATATTGGCTTGAACGTTCGGAAAAAACGTTTAATAGGAAAATAAAAAGAATTCCCTGGAATACGGAAGCGTTTGAAATTTTTCATTTGTGTAATACTTTTTTCGAACACTTGGTGTATAATGACAGAAAAACTCACGACGAGTTCGGAATCTTGAACAAAAAGATTGCATCTTCCAAGCACTGCATTCCGATTGAAAATCCATTTATTTTATAAAAAGATATGGCGGTTTGAAAATTGTTGAATATTTCAGTTGTCTACTTGTTTCTTTGAGCACTTTATATATTGACTATAACCGATAGTAGTAGTAGTTATACCGGCGGAACTGCAATATTGACTGAAAAAAGGTTAACGATAATTGAAGAGTTCAAGGTGTGCATTGATGAAGTGTTTTGGTTAACGGGAGTGTCGGTGTTAATACCAAAAAAATAGTTTATTTTTGTATCTAGAGCGCGAAATGCTACTTTAGTAAACGAGATCTGATTTTTTTTTAAGAGGCGTAGACGAGTTAAAAAAATATTCGAGATGACCGTATTTCGCGCTCGAGTTGCAAACAACATTTTTTCTACAAACGTCAAAAAATATAGTTCTAAAGTAAAAATATGCTTAGCTTAATATAAAAAAATAGTGTTGAACTGGCTTAAAAGGCCTCCCCCTATCCTCCCTAGGTACGCACGATGTTCCACGAACATAATAGGAAGTTCCTTTCGAGCGCTCCAAGAGATAAAACGAAGTTATTGTTGAATATTCAGAAATAAATGATTTCGTGGATGTTTGCTCGATTGAGGACCATAAAGTTGAAATATAAATATCTCATATATTTTACATAAAATGCGCGAAGTAGGTACTTCGCTCATATTTCATTGTATTTCATGTAAATTTCATTATATCAATGTTCTTTATATCTCTTATTATGTATCTTCGTTTGTACTATTTTGTCATCTTTATTTTTATTTTGATTACTATTATTTACTTTCAGATTTTAATGATGTTATTTATATTCAGATTTGAATTTTATTAATACTCCTGGCACTGTGTGAAACTCTAAATTATCGTTATATATTATATTTGTTGTAAGATTAGGATATATCCTATAATGAAGATTACTACTACTTTTACTTCGCGCATTGTTTTGTGCAAGGTATCATGGTAACGTAGGAAACTGAAAAAATGTGTCACTTCGCAATTTGTTATCAATGCGCGAACCTTGTCATTTTTTGACGTTTGTAGAAAAAAGAAATATAGCAGTGAAAACAAGCAGATAAGAGAACAAGAACCATTCAGAGACACAGATTTACTCAAATAAGAACAATCCTACTAGAATGTGGAAAACATTGAAAATATTAGTACCTACCGGATAATAACAAAGAATACAATCTTACAACTATTGATTTGGGAAATGGTGAAATAATTTGGGATTTTTCTCGAATTGTTTTTATCCGTTTGAAAAGTAGTAGAAATCCTGAGTGATAGCTTAAATTTATGTCTATGTAATTATTTATCTACTATTTTGATATCATAACCATTGACGCCAGCCATTTTATAAACAACACTCCTTTCCAAATCGAATCTTTGTTTGCTCAGAGGAAATGAAACTAGTTTATGTACAAGGAAGTTTAAACTTGCCATTTTGTGTTGAAAACAGTGATTGGAGTTATTAGTTATGTATTCACGGTTGGGTGGACATATACTTAGCGTATAAGTAGCCCACTAGGATAGAGCATTTAATTTTAATCTTCTCCTGAAGATGCTAACACAGTTAGCGAAACACGTGTCGAGGTGTAGAAGATCGGTTTGGTTAGTGGTTAAACAGTTTGTAGCCAAAGGTTCCAGTCTTCGATATTGTCGACTCTGACTTGATAATTTATTATTATTACTATCATTATTTCGTATGCCCTGATCTACATTCTCCACATACGTCTATTTACCTTCCATTTCACTATCGATTTATATCAGCAATACCTAAAGTTTAACATTTCCAAATAACCAACAATATTCCACTAATTAATAAGTTCATTAACTTTGGGCTACTTTGGCGAAGAACTAAACAGTCATCAGTTGACTCACAAAAAAACTGATTGAGGAAAGGAAGGACGGCATTATCAATCGGTCTGCGATAGAGTAAGGGTAGTCTCGAAGATCGAGGCTCGACGAACCCCTTAGAGAAATATACGGGTGTACGAGTAGTGGCTGAGAGAGATTTGTCCAGTTGGGTCGACGATTTGAATATCTATGTAAGTACCCACAGTTGTTTTGAATAAAGCTTGTTATTCTTGTACTCTGACCTGTGTTCTCATCGACTGATTTCCTGGAGTGGTTCTGTTTTATATCCGATTCAATTATAGACTGTTGGTCCGTGACACAAGGTTTGTCGATGTTCTAAGTCGGTATGCCATTTAAGGGACCCACTCACTTAGTCCAAGTTAACAGGAAGAAGTGCCTCGGAGAGTCGCAACCCAGTCCTTGCCCCGGCCCTGACCTCACCTCGGAAAAAAGTTCAAAATTTTGTTTAAGAAGAAGCTCGGCAATGAAGTGCAATGATCTTATTTCACGAAAATTGGGGCGCTTGCCGGTTTGCATACGCCTAGGTCACTCCCCATATAGTATAGTCGATGATCTAAGAATGTATGCCCTTTGGCGAAACAATGAATTGGGACCCATTAATCAATTTTCCGACATTTGCATACGATTCCAGAGAGGAGAGCTCGACTTTTTCGAACATCATTTGACTGGATATCCTTCAAATAATCGATAATCGAAGAAATGTTCAAATTTTGACCATGGTTAGTGGACGACACAGTATATATGGGATGATGGTTTGCATACAATTTGCACATTCCGTACAGGGTGGTTCACCGTAAATATCTCCCATTGTAACTTTGTTGTTTCTGAACCGATTTTAAAATTTCATAAACCAATCAAAATGATTATCCTAAGAGATTTTTCATAGTTATTAAACGATTCACAGGCTGTTCATAACAAATGAACTATGGGGTAGTTGTTGATTTTTTTTACTGGAACACTATATTTTATTTCACTATCGAGTTGAGATTATCATGACGATTACAGCTCTACAGCATCTAGCGATACCATTCACACGCAGCACTCTTATAGCGATCATGCGCCAAATTGTCAAATTGTGCCAGAAATATGAATCCCGGGTTAAAAGTATTCCTTTTTTTTTTGCTGAAACAATTTTCATATCTGAACAATGATTTGCTGCGTCAGCCGGGTAGAGTGTAGCACCTAATGATTTAGACAGACATAATCTCTGATACTTCAACTGAGAAAGTATCAGGTATATCTTTCGAGCATGCCAAGATTTTTCAATAATTATATCCATTCAAAATAATATTCTTACTAACACTTACTGATGACAACTCTGAAGAATCATCTTCAGACAGCAAGAGCGAAGATGACTCTGAAGATAATGATAGAGAGGACGACGTATAATTTTTCCTTTGAAATATAATATTGTGTTCATTTAATATAATTTCATTTTCAAATTATTTGTTTCTGTGTGAAAAACAAAAATGTAGATTAAAATTCAGGATACAGACCTCACACTATACCCACAACATTCAACAAATTGAATGTACATTCTTTATATATTTTTCAGACGCCAGTATTATGATAAGCAGTCCCATAAGCCCCAGGGAAGAATTTCAATTCGATTTATTGTGAGTTTCGATCATGAGCAATAATCCACCCCTTTTCTCCCTGTACGATCCCTCTTCATCATCCTGCGAGTATTTTGTCGTACATTTTTTTTATCATTTTTTCAAAGCCCTGTTCTTCAAATTGAAATCACACCAAAAAATTTCTTGGTACTAAACGAGGTACTAAACCTCACACACACATGTAATTTTGTTGAGCTGTAAATTTTTGATGAATAAATACAAATATATCTGCAGTTTGCGTCTTCGAATACCCCCATCACTCCCAGGAAGTTAATCTTTGACCCGGATTTATGTGAAATGAGATTATGAGACTTCCAGATTATCTAGTTTGCTTTAGGTGCACCTCTGGCCTGCAGTGCGGGGCGCCGCGCCGGACCGAGGCACGCGCGAGTTTGCCCGATTATTACAACGTATGCTCACATTGAATTCGTATGCAAATAGCATCCAGTTATACAGAATATCCTAGTTTATCGGTCCAGAGATGTGCATACGAACTTAGATCATCGATTATTTGAAGGATGTGTAGTCAATTGATGTTCGAATAAGTCGAGCTCCCCTCTCCGGAATCGTATGCAAATGTCGGGAAACTGATTAATAAGTCCGAATTCATTGTTTCGCCAAAGGGCGCATACATTCTTATATCATCGACTATAACACTGGAAAATTGCCACTTCCGGTTCGTATGCCGCCCTTGGGGAGTGACCTAGGCGTATGCAAACCGGCAAGCGCCCCAATTTTCGTGAGATAAGATCATTGCACTTCATTGCCGAGCTCATTCTTAAACAAAATTTTGAACTTTTTTCCAACCGAAAGGTGCGGTCGGGGCCGGGGCAAGAACTGGGTTGCGACTCTCTGAAGCACTTCTTCCTGTTAACTTGGACTAAGTGAGTGGGCCCCTCAAATGGCATACCGACTCATAACATCGACAAACCCTGTGTCGCGGGCCAACAGTCTATTATCTGGTCAAGTAGCAAGTAAAGCCTCAGAGACTACACTATCTAATACCTCTGGATTTGCAAAGAGTGTGTTTCTACTAGTGTAACCTCGGCTACGCTCCCCAAGCAAGCCAAAGTTAGAGGGTGTGACAATATATTGATTATTAGAATTGAGGGATGAAGTTCGATTCAGCTTTATCAATGTGTTTCTGTATGAAGGCCTTATTCAAATAGAAAGACACCCCATAATCTGCATTTTTTTAGAGTCACTTTTTGACAACTGTTTTATTCGACTTTCTGGATGAATTTGCGAAATGGATAAATTGGGCGAGGGAGAAATGAATGAACAAAAGAACGAATGCTTTCACACTGATCATATTAGCATGCAAATAAAGCCGAGTCAGTTACCTGTATTGTCCTTTTCTGGCTCCTGGAAAGGTTCTGGTTCAGGTGGTGGAGTTCTCTGAACTGAAAATTTTTACATGTGAAATATACAGGCTGATACACGATGGATGGCACATTAGACGTTTCTGCAGAACACAACTCAGGAGTATTCTGAAAAGTTGGTGCATTGGATAATTATTCGTGTATTATCGACCTAAAATATTCTCAGTGTTGCGACGTTGCCGCTTATATTGAAAAGTAGCAATAACTTTGATTTTTAAAATGGGACACCCTGTATATTATTCCATTTTCAGATTCTTCCTCAAGGGCTGAATCTATTGACCTATAACACTTGGACGCTAGCAGTAATAAATACATATAGCATGTGAAAAATCCAATTTTTCAACATTAGGAATTTTTTGTGTGGAAACTATTCATAATTGGTCAAAACTGTTTTCATGTCCCTATCTTAACATTTTATTCATTATCAATTGTTATTTAATTGAAATAAATATAGGGTGGTTCGGAATTAAGATTTTTGACCACCCTGTATATATTTCAATTAAATATCAGTTGATAGTACATAAAAAGTTAAGATAGGGACATGGAAACCGCTAGTGTGATAGATCGATGAAATCAGCTCTTCAGGGATAATCTGAAAATGGAATAATATACAGGATGTCCCATTAAAAAAATCAAAGTTGTTGCTACTTTTCAACACTGAGAATATTTAAGGTCGATAAAACACGACTAATTATCCAAGGCACCCACTTTTCAGAATGATCCTGAGTTGCGTTCTCCAGAAACGTCTAATGTGCCATCCACCGTGAATCAGCCTGTTTACTGAAATGAATTTGCTCTAGTCAAGTGTAGTATAAATAATAAAAATAATGATGATGATAATAATAATAATATCGCTTATATTGATGCAGATCAGAGGGATGTTACAATGTGAATAACAAAATAATAGTGACACTATCAGACCTACAGAGCAATAGACAAAGTTGACCTCCCTCATCATAAGGCGTCGTGCTCGTCGTGCATAGAAATTGAATAAACATACAAAAAGTAATTATTCAATTCAAGAAGATGAATGGATTAAAAACAGCTATTGTAAAGGAATCTATGTGAATCGAAAAGAAAAAGAAAATTTAGAAAAAAAATAAATAACAAAAACTACAAAAAAAAGTTCGTTTTTCAGATACTCTTTTTCAATTCGGTACACTTGTTCTGTTTTTTTCCTCATCAAAATATGATGTGACACCTTCAAAGTCTATATCGACCTCAACATTAGAGTAATAACTTATTTATATGAATTTTGTACGAATTTGAGCCTTACAAAGAGAATGAAACATTTTTGAAGAATATCCTCCTGTTGAATCACAACAAAATAAAGAAAACGATTGTAATAATAAATAAAGCATGCTTGAAAAACTTGAGAAGAATCGCAAAGACAACAAGTTCACATGAAATTGATATGCAATTTGAAGGGAACAAATATTTTTAGAAAAAATCAACTTCAAGCTCTTGTAATTCTGTTATTTCAAAGTTCTTGAAACAATTTCGGGTGTTTTGCTCGTTATTTCCTGATACCTTGCAAAGTATAAGTTCAGATATCAAGTCAGAAAGATATACTAACACGTGAATTGAGGATGAGTTGAACTGAATACAGGATATTCATATCATAGCTTTTGAAAAGAATATACAGGGTCATTCATGAAATCGGCATCATGATAGAACAAATTTTAATCATAATTTATTTTGAAATTTAACTTGGGCGTTGAGTTTTGCTTCAAAAAATATGAAAAAGAGACTACTGGGTCGGGGTCACGTAACTTTCGATACATGTCGAAAGTGAAATTTTTTTCAAATTAAATCGATTTCCAAGCAACTTTTCCAAATGACTTTTTTCGGTATTTCCATCGCGTAACAAAATATCGAGAACTTGCCCTCGCGGGATCGCTGTCAGCGAAAAGTGCAGTTCATGGAGGTCTACGTCTGTACCAAAAATCAAATCCCAGCTTTCAAAAATGAATTAAATACAGGGGTGTCTTCATCCTTAGTGTGTCAAACTGTATAACCATAAACCTTCTTCATATTTGATGAAACGTCATTCGGAAATGGAAGACCAAGAAAGATATACACTTACCTCAACCTGTAGGGAAAGGAAGATATGGAAAGCATTTAACTAAGCAATACACATGTTTGTGTTTGGAAAACATAGATCTATTTCAACAATATTTGTAGTTTTGTGCAACTCTCACTGCATGTCATGTGTCTGTACTCTATTTGAACAATCAATCAAGGTACTCTAGGATAAGATTTCGGCAGTGAAACCATTCCTTGATTACCTTACAGACACTTTTCAACTCTATATTTTTTATCTATATAATATGTGGACAACTTGTATCCCAATATTAAACCAATATACAGTGGTATTCAATAAAAAAGTATTAAAAAGAGAGGTTTACATCATCCTAGTTCTAATTGTGTAAAATTAGATCAGCCAATGCTTTGTGTTTTTGAGAACCTATGAGAACTTTACTGTCAACATCAATGGCAAAACAATCAATCCCGATAGTTCGTTTTACGCAAATAGAATGACGCTTTTGTAATACAACTTTACTGTAAATCAATGATATTGATATACTTTGATATACAAACAGAATTTAGGCAACTGTAGATTCTCCAACAAGATGGATTCACTGACCTGAATTGAATGATTCTGTAAATTCTTGAAAGTACGATTGTCTAACAGTAAAATAAATTCTGATTACTACTCGGGTTTCTATATATGACAGTGACAGATAGTTGACAGCTCCATTTCGGCTTTTGTGGATCACAATTTTGAATAAATCTGTTTATGTGAATGAATATGACCAAGAAGGATCACTTAGAGTGTGGCGCCATCTAATCTTTATTTCGCTAAACTTACTATAGTATTAATAATAATAATAATGTAATAATAATAATGTAATAATAATTTATTAGCCCCAGTTATGTTTAGAATATATTTCAAGTTGTCATGTACAGAAAATATGGAATGATCACAATTTAAAATAATAATGAGATACATATATGTGTATATGAAACGTTTTCAAAAAGTACAATACAGGGTAATGCAAATTTCATGGTACACTATTGTTAACTCGGAAACGGAGAGAGATGCGAACTACGTTAAATTACGAAAAAAATGCACAATTTCATGACCATTTCAAATATCAAAAGGAATCGAGGACATCCCTCTTATTTCCTGAAATATCCTGAAAAAATTGAAAATAGTCGATTTTTATTATAATCAATAACTTTTGAACTGTTTTTACTAGAGTTTTGAAATTTGGTACACTTACTGAAGGTCGCATGGCGAATTCAACGGTGATATGAAAAAAATTCTAGGCACACTAGATTCGAAGATATTGAAGCAAATTTTGATTTTTCTAATGGTCGCCATATTGGATTTTTGCACCATCCGATAGATCAAAAAATTACCAATTCATCGATGTATCACACTTCCATGTTTGATGATGGAATGACGAAAATACAGGAAAAATAGAAAATTAATAATCAAGTTAACCTATAAGATCTGCTATTAGGCTTACTATTCCAGATATTTTCACTGAAAGTCAAGAAAATAATATGAAACTCAATATCTGAGGTACTCGACGTGATACTCGACTGCAAATAATGTAATTTGTTGCTCTCCGTATGGTTGCCTCTTGTACTGAATCGATTGTTTATACGATTTGTTCTCGTAAATCTGCAGCGTCTCTGATTGTTCTGCAATAAGCTGTATTTTTCAAATATCTTCATAGGATCTAGTTCAATGGATTCAGGTCCGGAGATCTAGCAGGCCAAGCCAGCGCTTAGGACCGTCTGGACCAATCCATCTTTATTCAACATTTGACGCAACATCTGGGAAGCCAAATGCAGCATTGTGGGCAGGAGCGCCATCTTGTTAAAACCACATTTGGTGATTTCGGTTGAAAAGAAACTCATAGTTTTCTCTGTCCAGGCAATCTTTAAGAAGAAATGGACCCATAATTCGTTTATTGGAGATGCCGTATCACCTATTAACCGATAATATTTTGATGGCATGATTCTTTCTTGAGCTTTGTATCACAATCTGCTCCTGAATTTTCTACACATACTTAAGAAACATCCTGTACATCGCTGTTTACGGGATTCGACACGTGCCAGCCAGTTCATCAATGTCAAGGAGGCGGCTGTCACAATGTCCAGTTTTCAGTTCTGGATATTAGAACATTAAAAATTCATCTGTCATTCTGAGAATTTGAAAATTATAATTGTTCACATCTCTACTGAAACCAAATTGAGATGGTGAATGTTTACAGCATTGAAGAAAGGAGTGATATGTATGATGTTCACATTCGCTGCTTTCGAAATTCGACGCGAGCTAGTGAAATGTATGAAAATTTATACCCTGAACGGATTCAGCCTTCGCGAAATTATTTCCAAAGGATTGCACAGAAGATCAGACTAGATGGAACTTTTGCAACAAGGCGTTCAAGGTGAGATATGTATTAACATTTTTGTATTCTTCCATAAATAACTTTCTGATTCACCTAGGTATGGAATGAGAAGAGGGTTGAATCTTAACGTTATAAATATCCTAGCACAAGTGCACATTAATCCAAACATATCAACTTATGCTATTGCAAGGCAGTGTAATGTCCATCAATCTACAGCTAGTAGAATACTCAAAAAGCAAAAATTCCACCCTTATCATTATCATGTAGTACAAGGAATCAGTCGAGAAGATTTTGCCAGGCGATCCTTTTTTTGTGAATGGTTACAGAATAGGGTGAACAATGATGTAAATTTTCCATTGAAAGTGCTGTGGTCAGATGCCTTTTTACAAATAATGGCCTTTTCAATCGTCACAATGAGCATTATTGGTCCACAGAGAATCCAAAGCTCAAGAAAGAATCACGTCATCAAATAAGATTCTCGGTTAATGTCTGGTGTGGCATCTTCAATGGTCGAATTCTGGGTCCATTTTTTCTTGAAGATCGCCTGAACGGAGAAAACTATAGGAACCTGTTGAGAGATAGTGTTGAACCCTCATTGGATGGATTTCCCATTAATCAGATCCACCAAATGTGGTTTCAGCAAGACGGTGCTCCTGCTCACAATGCAGCATTGGTTACCCAGACATTGCATCAAATGTTTCCACGGAAGTGGATTGGCACTAACGGTCCAGTACGCTGACCCGCTACATCTCCGGATCTAAATCCGTTAGACTATTACCTATGGGGATATTTGAAAAATACAGTTTATGCCAGAACAATAGGAGACGCTGCAGATTTGCGAGAACAAATTGTACAAACAATTAATTCAATACCGGAAGCAACCATACGGAGAGCAGCAAATGACATTTGCAGTCGAGCTGCACTTTGTCTTGAAAATGGAGGGGGTCACTTCGAGCACCTCAGAAATTGAGTTCAATATTATTATTTTTACGTTTAATGAAAATTTCTGAAATTGTAAGCTTGATAGCAGATCTTATACATTAACTTAATTATTAATTTTCTATTTTTCCTGTATTTTCGTCATTCCATCATCAAACATGGAAGTGTGATACATCGATGAATTGGTAATTTTTTGATCTATCGGATGGTGCAAAAATCCAATATGGCGACCATTAGAAAAATCAAAATTTGCTTCAATATCTTCGAATCTAGTGTGCCTAGAATTTTTTTCATATCACCGTTGAATTCGCCATGCGACCTTCAGTAAGTGTACCAAATTTCAAAACTCTAGTAAAAACAGTTCAAAAGTTATTGATTATAATAAAAATCGACTATTTTCAGTTTTTTCAGGATATTTCAGGAAATAAGAGGGATGTCCTCGATTTCTTTTGATATTTGAAATGGTCATGAAATTGTGCATTTTTTTCGTAATTTAACGTAGTTCGCATCTCTCTCCGTTTCCGAGTTAACAATAGTGTACCATGAAATTTGCATTACCCTGTATAAGACTTGACAATTAAAAAAAAAATAAATAAAAATCACAGTGGTATCTTGTAAAAAGAGAAGTCAAGAAATTCATCATGTGAATAGAAGGCATTGTTCAGTAAAATGATCAAAATTGCTGCTTTGAATTTTCTGATCAGAGCATTCTTCAGTACAATCAGCAATTTGTTAAAAAGCTTGAGAGATGTATCATTAATTGGCTGTTGCGTTTTTTGAAGCCGGCGGTAGGGTATACTCAAGGATATTTTGTTCCGAGTATCTTAATCATGCTGGGAAGAATTAGAAGATAAAGAGTTCTCATGTTCCTTTACAGATATGACACATTGTAAGATGAAAGCCGAAGGTAAAGTTAGAATATTCAACTTTTTGAATAACGGTTTGCAATGATCCCGGTAACCAGTGTTTCCCAATACTCTCACGACTTTTTTTTAGTTTGAAAATTCTGTCACTGCCCACGGAGTTTTCCCAAAATATAAGTCCATAAGAAAAAACGGCATTGAAGTTACTATAATAATATGTAAGTGCAGTATCCACAGTGGTGAATTCCATTAGTTTTCTAATTTGGTATACTACTTTATTCAATTTCATGGCTGTGTAATCGATTTGATCTTTCCAGTTCAATTTTGTATCAATGTGAATATTGAATTATGACCAAGTCAAGTAGGTCAAGGTCTACATTGTGTTTTGTGAGAGTAAATTGTTTCTCTATCAGTCCACTAAGCCGAAGTCAACTAATTTCACTGTCAAATTGAAACTTGCTGATGAGTATAATCATACCACATTGAAAACAAGATAATAAAATATACTTACGCCCTTTTCCCCTGAAAATTTCTTTGTAATCTTTGATGTTGGTTATATCGGCGGTTGACTCCTCTTCAGGGTCTGTACCAGAGGTGCTTTCTTCAATAGTCTTCACGTCTAGCATACGACTGTTTAAGCTAAGAGGCCGGTCTGCTTTGGAGAAACTTTTCCTAATACTTTGATTGGGCGTAAATGGGTTGGCGCCGGAATCTAACACAAATGTACCAAGAGGCTTGCACTTTTTCAAATCCACAACGTAGACTTGGACGTTGGTGAGGTGAAAGGAGGCACCAATCTGTAAAATTACAAAATTATTGATTTATCGAGGACTGGAACCTTTGGCACGATAATACACTACACTGTTTTACCACTAACCAAACCGATTTTTTCAACACCTCGCTAACTATGTTAGCATCTTCAGGAGAAAATTAAACTAAATATCCTATTCTAGTGTGCTGCTTATATACTAGGTATATGTTCACCCAACCGTAAAAAATACTAACCGTCAAGTTAATGTTTGTCATGGTTGAGAGAGAGAGAGAGAGAAAGAGAGAGAGAGAGAGAGAGAATATGCTTTATTGTCTAAAGATGTAAAATCTCATTGACAAAGTAAGTAAAAAAAATAACCTTGAAATAAATATCAAGACTAGAACAAGAGGAAATCGCTACTATAACAACACAACATTTTAAAATCTATTTGAACACTCAGCTAGTTCATAAGGGACACATTACAACATATTAAAATATTCCTAATAAAAATGGTTTTATGGTTAAAATGTATCATCAAAAAACTCTTGTAAACTATAATAGGGTTTATCCGAAAAGAGTGATTTTATTCTATGTTTGAATTTTTTATTGGATCCAACTTCCTTGGTGTCTTTTGGCAAATGATTGAACATCTTACAGCCTACATAAATTATTGAATCTTCAACTAGAGCCGATGATGGAATTGGTAATTTAATGTTACCTGCCTGTCGGGTGGTATGGTGTGCAGAGTTAGTGTCAAATTTTCCTAGATGTTTTTTAATTAAGCACACCGTTTCCATGATAAAGATCGCATAAACTGTTAAAATTTTGTGTTTAATAAAAAGGGGTTTGCAGGGGTCACGAATTTTTGCTTTGCACATATATCTTACTGCGCGTTTTTGCAATATAAAAACTGAGTTTATGAGATGATCATTACACACCGCCCAGAATGGAATTCCATACCTTAAATGAGATTCAACTAAGGAGTGGTAAACAACCTTAGAAGAAGGAAATCCTAATTCATTTGATGTTAGTCTCACCGCATAACATCCAGAAGACAATTTTTTGTTCAAAATTTTAACATGTTCGTCAAATTTCAATCTGAAATCTATTTGAATTCACAAGTTAATCTTAATTTTATATTACTGAACTATATAGAGGGCAATATGGAATAGGTCCATTATCCTTATTCATTGCTCTATCACTATTTTCTAAGCTTTCATATGCATCTAATTTTTCAATATTATCAACTTGCTTAACTAATTTGACGTTAGTAATATGTGTGTTATGATTGTGATTGAACATATGTTTGGCTAAACGTGATTTATCTGATCTACCATATTTTGAATGTGTTCTTTGAACCTTGTTTTTATGGGTCGCCTGGTTTGGCCTATATATGTATTATCACAATCATTAAAACTTTTTTCGTATATTCCCGACTTTTCAAGTGACTCCATTTTATCTTTCGGATTGCATAATAAATTGCCTAACTTTGACCCAGAATGATAAACGCTTTCAAAACCTAAGTATTTGAAAACCTTATCAAGTCCCTTCCTATACTTGGGATTGAACGGGATTAGGATTCTTCTAGAAGATTGGAATTCTTCTTCTAGAACAATCCCAATCAAGTTTTAATCTTCTCTTGAAGATGCTAACATATTTAGCGAAACACATGTCCAGGCATTTATAAAATCGGTTTGATTAGTGGTAAAACAGTGTAGTAGAAAAGTATTGATACTCGGATTCATCAACCATCATAAGTGTGAAAGCAGCCACGCCTAACCACCAATGATCCTTGGAGCTGATTAATAATCGTGACTGGCCATCGTATTCATAGGACAATCACGGAAAATTTACTTCCCTAATGAAATAATTCTTCCAACACACTTCTACAAGCCTCAATTGAAAAATTAGGAGAAATACTACTTTTAGTTATTTTCTGGTTCCCACGAAAAGGGATATCCTGTAATGTTCAGAGAACATCGTGAGAACCAAGGGAAATAAGGTAGTGATTGGCATTCTTCTTGAATTTCTGGAGGTTATATGAAAAATTCTACAAGAATATAAAATTGAAAGGTATTTGAGTGATGATTCTATTTGAGAAATAAAAAAAAATAGTCCACTCGCCCATTCAGACTTTGACTTTGATATCCAAGTTTTTTCTCTGAATTCGGACTTTCTTGTCTGAATACAGGCTTTTACAGACTTTTTTGTCTGAATTCCAATTTTTTTCAATGATTTCAGACATTTTTCTCTGAATTTAGACTCTTTCTCTGAATTCAGACATAGTGTTCATGTGTGAGTTCGAACAGGGTATTCCAAAAGTACAGGCGAAAACAATCACTAGCGCGTATTACTTTCAGAAGGAATGAAGGTTGCTTTACAGGGTCTGGACGATTTAATAGATAAATAAATGAGAAATAGAAAGTTGATTAAATTAGACAAAAGTTGCGTAATTTGAACCTCTTCAATATGCCGTTTTGCAAATTGGAAAAAATTCATCAGTTCCTGAAATATTCGGACATTACTGAAAATCGCTGATTTTGTTTTCACTCATTTGCTCAGTTAATATTTGATATAAAAAAAAATAAAATTTGTATGATTAGGTATTCAATCAAGACAAAGAAGTAGAAATCATCAGAAATAATCTATCTTCATCAGTTTCAGAGATATACTATGCAACTTCTGTTCTTCTTATGGGTGCCATATTTGTTTTTTATACCATTCAATAGGGCTAAAAATTTCCCTCACAGACAAGTATAATATATCTTCATGATCACATGAAACAACGTCAAAAAACAGTAAATACCATTTTTTGCTAGTTGTTACTCCTCAAAATTGAACTGCCATACATTTTGAAATGTGGTGGGCCATGATAATAAGAAAACAGAATATTTCTATCGCTATGACTACAGTATTGATAGTTTTTTGACATAAATGTACTTGGAATCATTTGAAGTGATTTTTTTAGTAATATTAATTTGAAAATTGTGAAATGGTGCATTAGAGTTGATAATGCAGTTTGAGAATATGCTAGATTATATCCAGATGAAATTCGCCTCGAAATTCGCCTTCAGACAGTATTTGAATTTGACAGAATTTGGATGTTTTCAAAAAGCAAGGCAAATACCATGTTAGAAATACACATAATGAAATCAATGTGTTGGCACAAATGAATATCAATCCTGAACTTTCTCCAATATCAATTAGTAGTGAATGTGGAATAAGCACAATGTGGGTTCAGAAAATTCTAAAAAAAAAACAAGTAACATGATGTCAAGTATAAAATCGTTCAAAAACTTCACCCTGGAGATTCCGAGAATAGGCTCACATTTTGCAATTGTTACCAAGAAATGTTAAACGACCAATTATTGTTTCAGAACACAATTTTATGGACAGATGAAACATCATTCACAAATAGTTTTATGCAACGGAAAATCTTCATTTGACGCAGCAAACTATACCTCAAATTCGTTATAGTCTCAATATGTGGTGTGGGATTATTGGAAACCAGGTTATTGGTGTCAAATTTATTGAAGGGAAATTAACTGGAGTGGCCTATGTCGACTTATTGACAGAAAGGACCCCGCACAAAACCATAGGGAATTGGCCCACAGTGGGATTTGCCTGAAATTCACATATGTTATTGATATGGAGTTTCTGATCGAATGTTTCCATGTGACCAGTCCTCTGAGACCAAAGATTTAGCTCCCAGGGTCGTATTCAGTATAGGTGCCAAAGAAACAATGACACTTTTTTTTTCAAGCCCATGCTTTTTGTATCTCCCATTATAATTCAATTGAATGAGAAATGTTGTGAAATCTTGGCATTTGTCAACTAGCACAAGTCCTCTGTAAAACATGCCTTGTCCTACAGGACCGTATTTAGTAAAACTGTTTTTGCCAAAGTGCCGAATCGAATTGATTTTGTTATTATTTCCTTATTTCTTGTCCTATTTCAGTGGTCGTTTGAGAGATGAATGAAGATTTGTTTATGTACCTAATAAAAGTGGTCACCATCTTAATATTCAAGATGGTCGGCCTAACATTTGATCTTCATTTAGGACATATCTCGTGGCTTTTTAGGAACGATAGTAACAGGAAAAGATTAGAACACGTTTCGATTGTTGAAATCGGTCATTAACTTTTTCAATATCTAACTCTATAATATAAATATAACTCTGCTATCTAATTAAAACTTCATCTAATTCATTACTAACCAAGTTGAAACCGATATTTACAGGGTAGTGAACAAAAAAGTCGAGCACTCACTATCAACATAATTCCCGAACACTTACAGCTGCTGGAGTATTGCATCTTGCACTGGACGATTTGCGGCATCTTCAATATGCTGTAACACAGAAGTCGATGAATAATTCACATTTTGATTATGGCGTGCAAATCCTAAATACCACAATATGCTACAAATATGAGCACATGTTCCTAGTGTCCTTGCCCCTGATTTGCAACTGCAGTAGTATCCTATTATCAATACATCTTCTTCATTATTCTCGTCAGACTAGTTTTCATGCGGAGTGTATTGAATAAGAACTTGATATCTTTATCTCCTGAATCGAGAATACACTCTAAGTCTAATGAATCCAGGTTCATTCACTCTGAGATCAATTTCAAACGACTCATAATCATCTCTAAGTATTCTGTCTTGGACATGAGATGCTGATAATTTGATTTGATATGTTCCAAAAGTCACGTTTCTCAAGTAATCCATAGATAGGTGTGGACATATAAAAATCGAAATTTGGATTGGATGGATTGAAAATGAACTTAAACTCAAACAATTTCAATAGGCACAAGCATGTTGATAATAACAACCGCCAATGTGTCAAATAATAATATTTGTGTGTGCCCATTCTTTGTTTTCCAAAGATATTTAGATTTTCTGCTTATCAACACTGAAAAAAATAGTCGGTAGTAATTACCAAACGTTTAGTAAAATAGGCGCCAGTCACAACATTCATCTAATGAAACCACTACAGCATTATATAATACTATGCTTCATTAAATATCACCACTAAAAGATAGTAATACTTATATTTTAGAATAATACAATTTTGTAGTGGTATCATTTGATGAATGTAGTGACTGGCGCCTATTTTAATAAACGTTTGGTATTTACTACCGACTTGTATGTATTGATAATAGTATACTACTGCAGTTGCAAATCAAGGGCAAGGACACTAGGAAGATGTGCTCTTATTTATAGCATATTGTAGTATATAGGTTTTGCCCGCCATCATCAAAATGTGAATTACCCATCGACTTCTGTATTACAGCATATTAATGATACCGCAAATCGTCCAGTGCAAGATGCAATACTCCAGCAGCTGTAAGTGTTCGGGAATTATGTTGATAGTGAGTGCTTGACTTTTTTGTTCACCACCCTGGAAATATCGGTTTCCACTTTGTTAGTTATGAATTAGATGAAGTTTCAATTAGATAGTAGAGTTATATTCATATTATGGAGTTAGGTAATTGAAAAAGTAAATGACGATTTCAACAATTGAAACGTGTTCTTATCTTTTCCTGTTACTATCATTCCTAAAAAGCTACGAAATATGTCCTAAATGAAGATCAAATGTTAGGCCGACCATCTTGAATATTAAGATGGTGACCACTTTTGTTATGTACACAAAGAAATCTACAGTC
The DNA here is from genome assembly GCA_918026855.4 of Phaedon cochleariae. Taxonomy (NCBI): domain Eukaryota; kingdom Metazoa; phylum Arthropoda; class Insecta; order Coleoptera; family Chrysomelidae; genus Phaedon; species Phaedon cochleariae. The sequence goes on from OU896715.1 coordinate 47,203,770, forward strand.
TATCTATCAAACGACCACTGAAATAGGACAAGAAATAACTAAGTTATAACAAAGTCAATTCGATTCGGCACTTTGGCAAATACAGTTTTACTAAATACGGTCCTGTAGGACAAGGCATGTTTTACAGAGGACTTGTGCTAATTGACAAATGCCAAGATTTCGCAACATTTCTCATTCAATTGAATTATAATGGGAGATACAAAAAGCATGGGCTTGAAAAAAAAAGTTTCATTGTTTATTTGGCACCTATACTAAATACGACCCTGAGAGCTGAATCTTTGGTCCTAGAGGATTGGTCACATGAAACGATTTGATCAGAAACTCCATACCAATAACATATGTGAATTTCAGGCAAATCCCACTGCGGGCCAATTCCCTATGGTTTTGTGCGGGGTCCTTAAGGAAGAATTGCCTCTAGCAACCTTACAGGACATTAAATACAGTGCAGCTGACAATTCTGCCTATGCAGATATTGTCCTCAACCTGTATCAAGTTTTCTGTATTATTATCTTGATTGTTTAGTTATCTGTTTTTACATATAGTCGTTAAATTCTCTTTTTTGTTTTTAGTATTATTGTTAATGGTTTTTAAATATGTGTCTTGTATGTAATGTAATGTAATGTGAATTTTATACATATATATGTGTGATGTTAAATGTTTTATGGATGATCGAGATGTTTGTATATTAGGCTTTCCTATTTTTCAATAAACTACTACTACTACTACTACTACTATTACTATGCCCGAGATTTCTTGAATACTAATTTCACAGATAGATGGATTGGGACGTATGGTCCTGTAAGGTGGCCTCCTAGGACGCCTTAAATAAATAAATAAATATCTTTATTTTCCTTTGGACTTTCTAAAAAAGTATAGGAATAGTCAGGTTGTTACAAGTATATAAATCTAAAACTAGATAAATGACAGATTACATAATATGATAGACGAATATTATATAAAAGAGAGAAACATGGTCATTTATGAAAATATTCGTTAAGCGAGTAGAAACACTTTTCTATGAGAAATGATTTCAAGCATTTTTTGAAAGAAGATACTTTTTTTGCGTTTTTCAAATATTCAGGTAAGTTATTGAATATTCTAGGACCTAAGATATTTGGTGTATTACTCAAAATATTTGTTCTGCTTGGTTGAATATAGAATTCGTTCCTCGAGCGAGTATTCACATCATGTTTATCACTGTTGCGAGCAAACAGTTGCTTGTTAACAAATACATAGATACATAATTCAAATATAAGGAGGCAGGGCAGCGTTAATATCTTCAACCTTACGAAAAAAGGCTTGCAGGAATCCATTCTCTGAATGCCCATCATACTTCTTAAAGCCTTTTTTTGAGCCAGAAAAATATCCTTCGCTGATGTAGATGACCCCCAGAAACATATACCATATCGGATACGTGAGTCCACTTGAGCAAAGTAGAGACTGCACAATTGATTTAAATTCAAGGTATTTCTCAGAGTTCTGAGTTGAAAATTTATAACATTAATTTTTTTCACAATGTATTCACAGTGCTTATTCCAGGTAAGACATTCATCAAGAAATACGCCTAAGAATTTAACAACCTCCTGATTCGTGTTTAGGGTTGACTCACCAACCGTAAAGCTCAGATCATTACATTGTTTTTGTCTCGTATGGAATCTAACTGATGAAGTCTTGCTGCTATTAAGAAACAAATCATTGTTTGCAAACCATTCCTGTAGAATAGAGAAAGTGTTGTTAATTTTGCCTATTAGTTCTTTGTCAGCCCTATCAGAGATCATTATCGAGGTATCATCAGCATAACAGGTGAGGGATGCTGGAACATTCAATTGATTTATATCATTCGTATAGAGGTTAAAAAGTATCGGGGCGAGGATGGACCCTTGCGGCACTCCCAGGGTTACGTTCTTGGCATTAGACCGAGAATTACCTTGTCCCAATCCTCTTGATTATTTTTCATAGGGATTCCTGAAGAATAAACGTAGAATGTACTGATTACGGAGTTGCTAATGTATGTTGTATATTTATCAAAACACTTTCATTGTTTCATTTTCTACTGGATGTTAGTTTGCCTATCTATAAAAGGGTGTTTCTTCAGTTTTTTTGAACTATTATTTATCAGTTTGGATATTTAAAAGCGTTTGTTTTATCAGTTTTCAAAGTACTATTCATTACAAAGCTCGTTCACCATATTGAATCCGCCATGTTTTAATCCTCTTGGTTCAGAACTTCCCTCCTTTTCATAGAAAAAATTAATGGAACAGTAACCCTACATATTCACCAGTGGTTTACTCTAAAACAAATACTCACAGGATATCTATTCATATAAATTTTCAACTTGTTGATCATTCAATTTTTCAACATTTCAACTTTACAATTCTCATGTTCTTCAAATTGTCACCTGAAGTTCATGATTTTCTTTTGCTTAAAATAGTTCAGCACATAAAAACAGTGCCACATATAAAATGCATCTTCAGCTTCTAAACTCGTCAACTTTTCAATCAATTGAATTTCCAGCTTCAGGTAGGCACATCAATAACAACTAATGAGTAATTATAATTTGAGCACAATGGAAAACTAATAAAATGACATCATACCATAGATTGAAATCTCTATACCATACCTACCATCTCGCCTACCATGGAATTCTTATACTACAAATAATTGTGGTTGTAAAATGGTAAATTAAAGATAATGTACATGTACACGGTGATCAGTTAAGGGTAGCGCGAGGGGTGGATCACTTCCATAAATACGTGTACATTTTTGTAAAAAGTATCTATAAATACCCTTTAAATACCTTAAATATATTCAAGAAACATTTAAATATATTCAATCACATTAGATACACTTAAATATAATTAAATACAATAAGATAGATTTAAATATATTTAGATAGTTTTAGATACCCCTAGATATAATTAAATATATTTAAATTCCTCCAAATACGTGTACATTTTTGTAGAAAGTATTTATAAATACCCTTTAAATACATTAAATACATTCAAGATATATTTAAATATTTTTAATTACCTTATATACACTTAAATATAATTAAATACAATTAGATAGATTTAAATATATTCAGATAGTCTTAAATACCCCAGATACAATTAAATACAATAAGGTAGATTTAAATATATTTAGATAGTTTTAAATAGTTATGAAGCATGCGCGTTACAGTATAATTCAAAGCACGGCTCAGACACGGTCCAGAATCTGCAAAATCAGGTGTGAAATATTTAAACAAGATTTTACATGTTACTGACCGTTACTGACTTCTATTGCAGGACGAAAATTTCTTGTGTTATTACTGTCACTTGTTTTGAGTGGTTTTGTTCATAATTCAAGTAAGTCAATATTCAATTTATATTCCTATATCATACCATACCATGTCCGTCATAAAGATATTATCTGATCTTCCCGTTTGTGATCATTTGTACAGTGCTTTCAAACTATCCATTTCCGAGGAATCTCCTGAGACAATCAATTAGCCACATTTGCACATCAAAATTAAATTTACAGGGTGATCCACGTTTGAGTAATGACAAATTTTCCAAATATTATAAAATTTTTAGAATCTCAATGAAAAGGTGAATTCGAAAAATATATCACACATAGGGTGTCCGTTAAATTAAGTCATCTTGTAAAGTGAAAGGATACATTCAATTTTAGTCAAACTATTCTCGAAACTAAAAATTTCTGAGAAATCTCGTGAGAGTTTCAACTTCAATTTGCTACATTTATAAGGAAGAAATAAATATACAGGGTGATCCACGTTTGAAACATGACGTCCACGATAGTTTTTCCAAATGGAACACCCTACCAATTTTGGAAAGAACGCTCGAATCCGTCGAATTATATTTGCTTTCGGGAATTCTTTCAAATTCAACTGATTCATTAAACAGAATGATTCGTCTATGGAAAACTGAGTCCTCTGTATTACCTATTTAAATGGCAACCTCCATTTTACGCGAGTACTTAACTCAACGGACGCACTTTATACAAACCCTATGTGTGATATATTATCGAATACTGCTTTTTATGAAGATTGAATAATCTAAAGAGTGTTCCATTTGAATAAATTTTCGTGGACGTCAAGACACAAACAAACGTGGATACTTAATTTTCCTTTATACATGTGTCAAATTGAAAATAGAAATCGATCTGTTTCACAACAATTTTTTTTAAGAACAATTGAATTTATTCAGTATCTACTCTTCTACGAAAGCACTGTATGTACAGTGCATCCCATTTTACGCAAATAGGATGACGTTAATTTCTCTAATACTTGTTCTATTTCCTCGGCTCTTTCCTGTGCTCTTTCTTCTCTCAGATTATTTCATTCAACTCATTCAACTCACTCAGGTCTAGCTATTTTGGTCTCTTTCATAGCCATATGACATATGGTCTTATTTTGTGGGGCAGTTCTTGTCATGCAAGCAAAATATTCATTCTCCAGAAAAGAGTTGTGAGGATTATGTCAGGTGCCGGATACAGTGATCACTGCCGTCCCCTTTTCATCAGGCTTCAAATCATGCCACTTCCAACTGCATATATTTTTCACACACTTATTGAAATACATAAAAAGAGACTGAAGCTCCCCTTACAGTCAGATTTTCATCCGTACCCAACAAGGACAAGTAACTTACTGAGAACTACTAGATACAGGCTGGCAGTATCTCAAAAGAATTCTTTAAACTTCGATTTCTACAACAAACTTCCGATTAAAATAAGACAAGTCAACGACTTCCAGTTTAAAATGAAAATCAAATCATTCCTTCTAAAGAAGTGCTTTTATTCAGCAGATGAGTTTCTCAATTACAGTTTCGCGGCGGATGATCTGTGAAGAACACTTTTTCTTTTCATGTAACGTGTCGTATATCAACTCTTCATGTAGTTTTATTATTCAATTCTGTTACTTTCACTGTGACTTGCTAGTGTTAGCTTTTATTTCATCATTGCAGGCATATTGAAAGGGTCCGCATCATCTCTATTTCTCTATTATCATTAAGTTTATGACTATCCTTACAATATTTTATATATTTGTGCTGTTGTCCTGTCATACTGTTTTAATGACTTGTAGAATGATTTTAAAGTGTGTGTGTGATAAACCAGCGTCTTGTCTGTCTATTGTACAATTTTGACTTGCTACAAACATTCAAATATGTAACGTAGTTCAATAAACTTTACTTACTTACTTACTTACTTACTTACTTACTTACATCCAGATTGATGTCCGACATTTCCTATTCCAGAAGTTCAGAAAACATACCAAATATTTTCGATGACTTCGAGAGGGAATTCAAGGTCAAGATTCCAATTCATTTAAAAAAATTGCTAATTTTTGCTGGTTTTGACAACAACTTGACATTGGAAGATCTGAATGATGATGATTTAGGACAAATCGAAGAAACTGCTCGGGCAGTGGTGCCGAATGTTTTCAGGAATGATGAATTATTTCAATATTTAGACAAATTCGCTAGCTGTCCGGCGAGTTTTTGCTTCCTTCCTGCACAGAAAAAGCTCTTATTCAAATTGGGTTTGTTTGCGAAAAATAGAATGATAGTACCAAATGAACAAGGAAAAGCCAGAAAAATTGCTCCAAACAAGGAGAAGAGTAAAAGTCAAAGGCCAGTGGCTGCTCAAAGTGAATCAACAGAAGAAATATCGATTGAAGAAAGAAACGATATTATACAGAAAGCGATAAGATGGACGAGAGAGTATATTTGTTCTACTTCCAAAGATGATGCATCGAAAGTACTCGAAAGAATTAATGAAATGAAAATAATAGTGATGCCTGGCACTACAAAATATTGTCAAATCTGCTGTTTCATATGTTCTTCGAAATGTAAAATTTTCAGGGCAGCAACAGGAACATGGCTTCTTTCTAACTATCACAAACACTTGAAGACCCACTCAACTGATTTATCGAAATTGAACAGGAATAGCAAATCATCCTATTCGATTTTAGGATATTTAAACCAATCTACTGAAGTTTCAATTGCAACTGATTCTTCTGCAAAAAAAAATCGATGTGATCGTTCATACGACACGGAAACAAGTTGTATCCAGATACTAAACCCTGGCGGTGTCGACAATACTTCATGCGATACTTCCTCTATTGAATTTATCAGTAATGAATGTGGCACTGGACTAGATGAGCAAGTCTCTGATGTTATAGTAACATCTGCATCAGAAGTCTCGGTGGAACCAGAGAGTTATCAGCAAAGCCCAAATGATATAGACATTCTGCCAGAATATGACTTGCCAATTATTCAATTACCGAACAATCCGGATTTTTCTAAAGGTGGGAGTGCAACTGGAGACAGTACTTCCTGCCTGAGTCCTGTTAAGTCTCCAAAATTGCAAAGAAATTGGCGGAACAGATTTTATAGCAGACATGATAGAAAAATGCGGCTCATAGAAAGAATGGCTCAATCTCAAAATTTGAAAACACTCACAGATTTTTTTCCCGTTCTGGAAAAGATAAAAAGTACACTTCAAAATGTGATGAGTAGAAATATACAGTTTGAGGATTCTTTCTTGTCACACAACAGATCTCAAAATAAACAGGCGATCAACTCTCTTTTCCAAATATTGAATGATAAAATGAATAATTGTGCCAAATATGAAGGTCAGAGATATGAAGCAAAGCTCAAAGATTTTTGTACATATTTATATACCGGGTGACACAGGGTATCGGGCCACCCCTGTAACTTCTGCTTTCGTCATCGGATTTTTCTGAAATTCGATACAGTTATATAAGCAATTATTTCGGATTTGATCACATTACAATCCAATATGGCGGACTTTCGGTATTTCTGGAAATGCCAGCAACTTTGTTTTTTCAAATGAAACATCCTGTATATTTTTACATATTCAAGTTCAACAGGTCGAAACAAGTGCAATCTTTATTTCAGATGTCATTTTTTCGAAAAAAATTAAATTAAAATTGTTTTTTCATTTTACCTCGTGGATAAATGAGATGTGGTCAAGACTATTCACAATGAGTCACACATAACAGAAGAACATAATTTTTTCCGAAAAATTATTTTTTGTGTCACATATCCAGGAATCAATTCAGCCACATCACTTTTTGATCAGAAATTATTTTTTTTCAAATGGAACCCCTATGGGCCACCTACCCGTTTCCCTAGGACATACATTAAGGAACAAAATGAAATATCATTTTTGTTTTTCGGTGCAGTAACAAATTGTATACATTCAAAAATCAACAACTAGTTTATGAATTTCCTTGCAGTTAGAATAATTTTTCAACTAGGTAGGCTGTGGAATAAATGACATTTGACATCAAGATTGCACTTGTTTTGACCTGTTGAACTTGAAAATGTAAAATATACAGGGTGTTCCATTTGAAAAAACAAAATTGCTGGCATTTCCAGAAAAACCGGAAGTCCGCCATATTGGATTGTAATGTGATCAAATTCGAAATAGTTGCTTATATAACTGTACCGAATTTCAGAAAAATCCGTTGACGAATGCAGAAGTTACAGGGGTGGCCCGATAGCCTGTGTCACCCGGTATACCCTGTATAGTAAGTTGGGAGAGAAAGTGGGTAGCGAGTATTAGTCAAATTGTGTGGTTAAAAAACTGTATTTTGATCTGAAAAGTGTATCAGTGGAAGAGGATTTAGTGAAGTATCGAATAAACATCCAGTGAAGCTGCAATTTTCCATATTGAAATCATTATTACAATGAAATAAGTTTGAATGACATCTAAAAAGAAAAAGTCAAAGTCAGAAATAATCAAAATTCGAATTCCTTCAATAGAAAATTCAGACGAAGAAAGTTTTTATCTACCACCAAAATACCCAAGTGACGAAAAATATACAGAATTCAGGAAGCAGTTCTATATCTCCACTCAAGACGAAAAGGATGCAGGGAATTCAAAGGAAACACAAGAAAATCATGAAAATCTAATAGTTAGTCAAACTGCAAACAAGAATAGTGAAAATTGTACCGTATGCCTAGTGAATTTCAGTAAGAAATCATACTCAATCAACTGTACTTCATGTGGAAAATGGATGTGTTTGGTTTGTTCTACATTAACAAGGAAACAAATCAACGAAATAAAGAAATGCAAGACTAAATGGACATGTAAAAGCTGCCAAAAGGAACCAGAAGAGAATTCAAGGATTATGACTGATACGGTACCAAATCAAATTAAGAAGTTAGAAGAACAAAATGAGTTGCTTGGAACAATAATACATGGAATGAATGCAAAAATTGAACACTTGATTACTAAAATTGAAAAACCAAAAGGAATCATTGGAAAAGATGAGGTTCTTGTCTCAAAATTGGAAGAAATAGATGGAAAGCTCAATAACTACTTGGAAATAGAACAATCAGAACAGAACAAAACGAAAACATATTCCGAAATCACCAGAAGCACAGTTAAAGAATTAGTTCAACAACATACACCTGCTTTAATAATTAAACCAAATAAAAAACAAACCAGTCGACAGACCAAAGAAGAAGTTCATAAGAAAATCAATCCAATTGAAGCAAAAGCTTCAATCAAGAGTGTAAGAGAAATAAAAGATGGTGGCATAATCATAAAGACAAGTGATAATTTTATTTTATTTTTATTTTATTTTAATTTACAAACTCAACAGGTTGCCCCAATTACAGAGTAGGAAGTATAGTAAGTATAGTAAGATAGACGTATATGTAGTCACTTAAAAAACATCTCACAGTTCATCATATATTCTAGATCTAAATCTATTCAAACTTAACGAGAAAATATCACAAGAATGAGATATACCATTGTATGTTTTACACATAGTATTTAAAGGACCAGCAGAGTGGATATTCGTATGAGCATCTATATAAAATGTGTTTGTAACACGTGTAGAATATGCTGGTACATTGAAGTTGATTTGTGATAGAAGACAGATGTCATCCACATTGCCATGTATCAGTTTATGAAGAAACAGCATACTGGAGACTGTTCTTCGATTCTCAAGAGAAGACAAGTTGTATTTAAGTAAAAGTGACGCCCTCGAAACATCATTGTTGTAGTGCCCAGTTTCTTTGTAATGTAGAAATCGCAAGAACTTATTTTGAACTCTCTCAATAGTATATTTATGACACTCGTAATAGGGATTCCATATGATTGCTCCATATTCTAGTATAATCCTTACGAATGAAATATACAGTATTTTTATTGAGTCAATATTTGTAAATTGCCGCGTATTACGAACAATAAATCCGTACATTTTTGACGCTTTCCGCGCTGCATTTGCCACGTACGCTCGAAATGAAAGTTCAGTATCAATATCCCAGGTCACACATTTCAGAAACTCTGGCTAGCGCTACTCCTTCCATAGTATAATCAAATAAGAAAGCGTTCCTCTTGCGGGTGTAAGTGAAGTGTAATGAAGGAATGAGAAGAATGAAAGATCTGAGTGTGAAAGAATTGGGCCCAGATTATTCGGTACATATCACAAAAATGAATCGCCCTAGAATCGTATTCATAGGCCTTCAAAGAGAATATACAGATGAAGAACTCTTGGACGAATTGCGAGACATATTGATGCTGATGATGAATTATCCATACGATATACAAGACGATCCAAATTTTCAAAAAAATACATTTTGTATGTAGAAACATCGGGACGAACTTTCAAGAAATTAGTTGATAAAGAAATCTGTCTTGGCTGGAATGTATGTATCATAAAAGAAGATATTAATATAAGGTATTGTTATCAATGCTGTGGTTATGGACATAAAGCTACTGAATGTAATCGTACCAAAGTTTGCGCCTTTTGTGCTGGTAACCATGACATTAGAAATTGTAATAAATCATCTATTCCATGTTGTATAAATTGCAAAGTAGCTCAAACTAAATATGGTAAGACAGGAGACTCTACACATGAAGCCAATACTGTTCAATGTCCTATTTACTTGAACAGAATCAGAATTGCCAGAGAACAAATCGATTATATCAATTAATATTAATCCAACAAATAAATTGAAAGCGACGAATAGTGAAATAAAAATATTATATATAAATGCAAGATCGATGGAAACGAAGATGGATGAAATTGAAATGATAGCATTCGAAGAAAAAGTCAAAATAATTGTTATTACCGAAACCTGGATGAACAAAGAAGAAGAAAAATATTACAATTTTAAAAATTTCACTTCTATTTATGCAAGTAGGGAAAAGAGAGGAGGAGGATTAGGAATATTCCTCTATGAAAATTTGGATTTTGAACTAATTGATAAAATAGAAGAAGAATTATCATATTTGGCAGTGAAGATACAATCCCTTAATCTCATAATTTGCGGAATTTACAGACCACCTTCATTCAAGAAAGACAATCTTTTTGAAATTTTGGAAGAAAAACTGGAAAATTTAAGCAACATGGGCTCCACAAGTTTATTGATAGGTGATATGAATATCAATATTCTTCAGAAAAATGATACAAATACAAAAAGGGTTATGGAAATTTACTCAACAAATAGTTTCAATTTATGTAATACAGATATACCAACAAGAGATATAAATAATACAATTAGTCTTATAGACCATATTGCTACAAATTCGAATGAAAGTGTAGAAATATCTCAAAAAATATCACCAATTAGTTACCACCAAATTCAAATTGTCCATTTTCCCATAAAAAATATCAGTAAAAACAAGAAAGTTAAAGTTAAAGAAATAACAAAATTTGATATTGATAAGTTGAAAACTGAACTTACATCCTTCCAAATGAATATGCACATATTCCAAGACACTAATATTTTTTATGAGAATCTAATAAGAATATTTCAAGAATGTGCCTATACCAAAAAATTGAAGATGAAAGAAGATTCCAAACCTTGGTTTGATGAGACATTACATAGACTGATTAAAATGCGGGACAAATATTTCCAAAAAATGAAAGGGCAAAGAAATATACAAGTATACACTGATATGTACCAATATTATAATAAAGTTGTTAAAAAAACTGTAAGGGAGAAGAAACAAAGTTACTTTCAAGAACATTTATCAAATGGAGACCAAAAATCAATGTGGAGGACAATCAACCTTTTACTTCGAAATCAGCCAAAAGAAACCAAACAGGATGTTGAATATATTGTTACGACCCTGGCAATCGATCCCAGCTACCTGCGGCGGGAAGTAAACAAGCCATATTTCTTGGAATAGTAATTAGGTGATTCGACGGCTATTGAGATGACTCGAGAAGATTATCGACCTGTTCACGATATTTCGAGTGGAATCTAGACGTTTTATTAGGTAATATAAATAGATGTCGTTAGGGACAGGAAGAGAAGTCTTTATTTGGAAGCGTTATAATAACGATCGAAGAAGTGTTGTGAATCGGAAGTGTTTAGTACGAGTATTGTTATTATTGTATAGTAGTGTTCAGAATAAATCGTTTTAAGTGTTCTACCGAGTGTTAAATTATTACGGACCCAGAGTAAAATCGTAACAGTGGTGTCAGAAATGTGGATTTTTCGAGGACATTTGAAGACGTATGGTGAATACAAGGAGTACGTCATACGACGCGATGGAAGACATTTTGAAATTTATGCAAAATCAGTTCGCGGAACAAGAGGAACGACGACAGAAAGAAAAACAAGAGGAGGAGAAACGTCGTCAAGAGGAAAAATTAGAAGAAGAGCAACGTCGTCAAGAAGAGTTACAGAAAATTCTAGAGCATCAAGAAAAAGAACGAGAACATCAGAAAATCTTCTTCGAACAAATTCTGCATAAAACTGATGTGCAAATAGATGGGTTGAAGACAGATTTCACCAAAATTGACGACAAGCTTAACCAGGAAGTTTCAAGAATAGATTCCATGTTCGATACAATCAAAAGAGATGTAGCGAATCAGATCGCCTCGCTACGAAGTCAAGATCGTCGTGACAGGGTTGCCACATCGGGTTCTTCCGTGAAACCACCAACTTTTGATGGACAGTCGCCTTGGTCTATGTATCGCCGACAATTTGAGGCTGCAGCAAGTGCAAATGGGTGGAGTGACGAGGAAAAAGCTACTGCACTCATTGTAGCTCTGAGAGGACCAGCTTTGGGGATGTTACAGTCGATCCCAGTGGAACAACAAATCCACTTCGGAGATTTAGTGGCTGCGCTAGAACTCAGGTATGGAGACCAACATCGAGAACAGCTTTACCGGGCTCAGATGAAAAATCGTGTGCAAAAGTCTGGAGAGAGCCTACAGGAGTTCGAAGCAGATGTGAGAAGACTGACTCAATTAGCGTACCCAGAGGCACCAGAGAACTTCAAAGAACAACTGGCGGTGCAGGTATTCATCGACTGGCTGAGAGACTCAGAAATACAGAAGACTCAGAGGCTAACACACTTTAAGAGGAGCAGTGAAGCCCTTGTAAGATCTCTGGAGGTAGAAGCGGCCTTCAACACCTCTAGGCCAAAAGTGAGAGCTGTGTCCATAGAGGAGCCTTCCGAACACGTGGACCCATTGGCAAAAATGTTAGGAAAAATGTTTGAAGAACTGAAGGACTCGATCAAAGAAATGAAGAGTGGGTCAAGCAACCAGCGAAACAGATCCTGCTATCGCTGTGGCAGAACTGGACACCTAATAAGGGACTGTAAGGTGAGAGTACCACCACGATCTTCTTCACCTGCAAGGACGCCTTTACGGTCGTACTCACCTGCGAGGACTAGGTCATCTAGTGAGTCCTCAGATAGATACCAGGAAAACTAGAACTAGCCAGCGTATCGGGGCGCATGCTGGCTAGCAATAACGAAGCCCCCAGGGTCATAAACATCAAAAGGATAAGGAGAACAACTGATAGCCTGACCATCAAAGGAAAAATCAACCAAATGGATGTAACCTGCACCATAGACACCGGTGCATCAGTTTCCCTGGTACGCAGTGACATTCTCCGGCCTGGAAGTATAAAACCAACCACTTCCAACTTTGTTCTTCATACGGTCACTGGAGAAAATGCACCTATACGAGGGATGGCTGATATCGAGTTGACGCTTGGAAGACTCCATTTAGTGAACATGGTATACGTCGCAGATATCGAAGATGAGTTTATCCTCGGCATGGATCTGATAAGCGACTACGGGTTTTCATTCGACAATGATCAGAAGACCATGAAATTTGGAGGAGAAGAGTTTGTACTAACGACACCGGCCGAGAGGGAGACGTCTGTGAGGCTACGACTAGCGAAGACTGTGAGAATTCCTGGATTCACTGAGAAGATCATCCATGCGCGATTAGAAGAGGACCCTGGGTGCTGCGTTGGATTAGTACAGTCATGTGAGGAATCCCCCAGCAAGCTGTTACTTGCCCGAGCTTTAGTGACCACCGAACGAGACATTCCTGTGAGGGTAGCAAATGTTTTACCTACCACCATAACAGTAAGGGAAGGAGATATTATCGGAGCTTGTGAACCAGTCAGTTGGGTAGCAAAATGTGATGAGACTAACGAGCAGAGACGGAGGGAACGAGATGACAGTGCATTGAGAGTTCTGGAAACCTCCTTGGACCACTTATCACCAACGGAATATAAAGCTGCCAAGAAATTCATAGCAGACGAAAGTGATATCTTTGAATCAACATCAACAGGGCGGACGAACTTGGTCAAGCACAGAATAGATACTGGTAAAGCTCACCCAATTCGGCAACCACCAAGAAGAATGCCGTTTGCTAAGCAACAGGAGGTGGAACAGCTGGTTGACAAAATGATGAAGGATGGGGTAATTGAAGAATCATCCAGCCCTTGGTCTGCACCGGTTGTATTAGTGTCCAAGAAGGATGGATCCACAAGATTCTGTGTGGATTATAGGAAGTTCAATGACGTCACCAAGAAGGATAGCTACCCGTTACCAAGGATTGATGACACTTTGACTACATTGGCTGGCTCCCGATGGTTTTCGACACTGGACTTGAAGAGCGGATACTGGCAAGTGGGCATTCACGAAGAAGATAAGGAGAAGACTGCTTTTACGACTGGTAATGGACTGTACCAGTTTACTGTGATGCCTTTTGGACTATGTAATGCCCCAGCAACCTTCGAAAGGCTGATGGAATTGGTACTGCGTGGGCTCACTTGGAAAACTTGCCTGGTATATCTGGACGATGTTTTGGTCATGGGAAAGAATTTCGAGGAACACCTGAAGAACTTACGGGAAGTGTTCCAGCGATTCAGGAATGCCAACCTCAAACTGAACCTGAAGAAATGTTCACTATTCCAGAAACGAGTAGATTTCTTGGGCCACACAGTAACGTCAGAAGGAATACAAACTGACGAGACAAAGATTCAAGCCATTCGAGACTGGCCAAGACCGAAGGACAAACAAGTTAGAAGTTTCTTGGGATTGTGCACTTACTACCGTCGTTTTGTGGAAGGATTTGCTGATATTGCGGCACCACTCCATAGATTGACAGAAGATCGAGTCAACTTCAACTGGTCTGTAGAATGTGAGAAATCCTTCAAGAAATTGAAGGCTGGCCTCTGTTCGAGTCCTATTTTGGGGTTCCCACAAGAGAGAGGCTTGTTTATTTTGGACACAGACGCGAGTAACATCGGAATTGGAGCCGTGCTATCACAAGTACAGGATGGTCAAGAAAAGGTTATAGAATACTACAGCAAAGTGATGGCCAAACCAGAAAGGAATTATTGTAAGAACTGCTGGCAATTGTTAAGGCTGTTGACCATTTCCACAAATACTTATACGGGAGAGAATTTCTCATTAGGACGGATCATGCAGCTTTGAGGTGGCTGATGGAGATGAAGAATCCTGAAGGTCAAATAGCAAGATGGCTGGAAAAGCTGAACCAGTATCACTTCAAGATTAAGCATCGCCCAGGAAAACTACACCAGAATGCAGATGCCATGTCCAGAAGACCTTGTTCGGAAACCTGTAAGCATTGTCTGCGCATTGAACATCGAGAAGGAACCGCTGATGTTAGAAAAACCAGACTTGTGACCGATGATAAGTGGACAGCAGCACACATGAGACGAGATCAGGAGAACGATCCGAATATCGCCGATTTTCTACGTTGGAAAGAAAGAGGATCAGAAAGACCGACATGGAAGGATATCTCGGATAGAGGGCCTGCTTTCAAGGCGATGTGGGCACAATGGGACTCACTAGTTGTGGCGAATGGATTATTGAAGCGAGTTTGGGAATCAGCTGATGGTAGATCAACAATTTCTCAGCTGGTTGTGCCCCACATCAGAGTTAATGAAGTTCTGGAAGAAGTCCATGGCGGAAAATCTGGTGGACATTTTGGAGTTAACAAGACATTGAGTAAAATTCGAGAAAGATTTTACTGGGTTCAATGTCGTGACGACGTGGAAAGTTGGTGTAGAAGATGTCCTGTATGCGAAGCCAGTAAAGGTCCCAGAACGAGATCAAGAGCTGGAATGAAGCAATACAATGTGGGTGCACCGTTTGAAAGGATCGCCATCGATGTAGCCGGACCATTCCCTTTGACTGATGATGGAAATAAATACATCTTGGTTGCTATGGACTACTTCAGTAAGTGGGTAGAAGCATACGGCATGCCAAACCAAGAAGCCTCCACAGTTGCCAGGATATTGGTCGACAACATGTTTTCACGGTTCGGAGTACCAATGGAATTACATTCTGATCAAGGGAGAAATTTTGAGTCGAACTTATTCAAAAAGGTCTGTGATCTAATGGGAATCAGTAAGACGAGAACAACTCCACTACATCCACAATCCGATGGCATGGTCGAAAGATTCAACCGAACTATGGAAGAACATCTTTCCAAAGTAGTCGAAGAGCATCAGAGGGACTGGGACAGGCATCTTCCCTTATTCCTGATGGCGTATAGAGCAGCTGTCCATGATTCAACGAGGCTAACTCCAGCTAGTATAGTCTTTGGAAGAGAACTCCGCTTACCTTGTGACTTGGTGTTCGGTTCACCAAGTGTTGAAGAAAAGGAAGTACAAGACTACGCAGATGAGCTCCGGAATGGCTTGATGAAAATTCATGAGACTGCTCGGAAGAGATTGAAATTAGCAAGTGACAAAATGAAGGCACGGTACGATCTCAAAGCCAATTCAAAGGGATTCTTCGAAGGAGATCGAGTTTGGCTGTATAATCCTCGACGGAAGAAAGGCGTATCACCCAAATTAACACCATCTTGGGAAGGACCGTATACGGTGTTGAAAAGGATCAACGATGTGGTCTACAGAATCCAACGCAGCCCTAGGACAAAGATGAAAGTCGTTCATCTTGAAAGACTGAAGCGCTATCATGGTGAGGAGAGTTCTGTTTTTGATCGGGACGATCAAATTTGAAGAAGGGGGTAAATGTTACGACCCTGGCAATCGATCCCAGCTACCTGCGGCGGGAAGTAAACAAGCCATATTTCTTGGAATAGTAATTAGGTGATTCGACGGCTATTGAGATGACTCGAGAAGATTATCGACCTGTTCACGATATTTCGAGTGGAATCTAGACGTTTTATTAGGTAATATAAATAGATGTCGTTAGGGACAGGAAGAGAAGTCTTTATTTGGAAGCGTTATAATAACGATCGAAGAAGTGTTGTGAATCGGAAGTGTTTAGTACGAGTATTGTTATTATTGTATAGTAGAATAAATCGTTTTAAGTGTTCTACCGAGTGTTAAATTATTACGGACCCAGAGTAAAATCGTAACAATATTTCTAAGGATTCCGAAAAAATTGTCAACCCAGAAGAGATTTGTGAGGAATTCAATAAGTACTTTGTAAATGTTGGACCGAATTGAGCTGCCAAAATCAAATCGTGCTCCAAATTTGAGAATAACAGAACAAGTGATGCATCGATGTACTTGAGACCAACAGACGAAGAGGAAATTGAAGACATCATCAATACCCTAAATACAAGAAAATCTCCAGGATTTGATCAAATTTCGGTTAATGTAGTTAAGACAGTGAAATCAGAATTATCTTCAATACTCACCAAATTAATCAATTTATCATTTACATCAGGAGATGTACCAGACAAAATGAAAATTGCCAAAGTCAGACCAGTCCACAAAACTTGTCAGAGAGATAAAATGGAGAACTACAGACCTATTTCAATATTACCAGTTATTTCTAAAATTATAGAAAAAGTAATGAATTACCGATTGCAAGAATATCTAGAGGCGAAGAAATATCTTTACAGCCATCAATATGGCTTTCGAGGGTCATGTGATACGGAGTCCGCAGTTATGGATGTTGTACAAACAAGATATGTGGACTCTCATCAATTGACTTAAGAAAGGCATTTGATACTGTAAATCATGAAATTCTCTTGAATGAATTTTATTGTATTGGTCTAAGAGGTCCTGTCTACGACTGGTTTCAAAATTATTTGAGTGATAGGAAACAATTCGTATATTTAAGAGAATCATTCAGTAAGAGCGATGAAATAGTATGCGGTGTACCGCAAGGATCAGTATTGGGCCCTATTCTATTTCTTATTTATATCAACTCTATTGCAAATTTGAAGTTGAAAGGTAAAATTTATATGTTTGCCGATGACACAACCTTAATCTATTCAGCAGGTTCAGCAAAACAAATTAGGGATGATATTTCAAGTGATTTGAAAATATTATTATCATGGTTATCATGTTATAAATTGAGTATAAATTATAGTAAATCAGCATTTATGATAATTTCAAAAAAATCAAGATATAATGAGTACCAATTTCCAATTGCATGTAATAATGAAGTCATCAAATATTCAAATTATATCAAGTTTCTTGGTCTGTACATAGATGAACATTTGTCATGGTCAAAACATATTGAAATACTTAGGAAAAAAATATCTCCAATAATAGGTATACTTTTTAGGGTACGGAACCAAGTTCCTATAAAATGTCTCAAATCTATATACTTCTCTTTGATCTATTCTAAACTTGAATATTTGATTTCTGTATGGGGTTCAACAAAACTATCAATTATAAAGCCTCTCAAAACTCTTCAAAATAAAATTATCAAATGTATATACAGACTAAATTATTCGGAACCTACTATGAACCTTTACAGAAGAAGAGAATTATTAGATATAGATTCCTTATATAAATTCAAATTAATGTCGTTCATTCATTCAGTTAAACATTGTCAAAAGCATTCAAATTTGGTTTTCCAAGTCAATAGTAATCACCACAACCATACAACCAGACAAGCAGATCATTTTTCTGTCAAGAAAATTAAATCAGATATTGGTAAAAAATCCATCTATCACAATGGAATGATACAATACAATTCACTACCAAATAACTTGAAGCTGATTAATAGGATTGAAAAATTTAAAAGAGAATTCAAGAAACATCTACTCCTGTAATATTGACATCTTATCTCATTTTTATAGTTTTCTTGTACAACTACTATAGTTTTCAATTGTGTACCTAACAGCTGAGTCAATTGAGGATCATATTCATTTGAACTTGAAAAAAAAAAGATTCTTTTTGAGTGTGAGTCTTATTTTACTGTCTTCTTTATTTTATTTTGTCAAATATATTTATGTATTCACTATGTTCCCTGCTATAAACAAATGTTGTTTCTTGGGAATAATAAAGTTGATTGATTGATTGATATATTATAGGAGGGAACTTATTGTACAGAACTCTGCACGCAAATCTCAAAAATATAATCCCCAGTCCCATAGTGATTAAAAGAAATATAGAAGATGGGCAAATGATACAAGAAGGAAAATTCAGGTTTAGAGACTTGAAAGCATATCTGGAAGAGAGA
Source organism: Phaedon cochleariae (assembly GCA_918026855.4). Classification (NCBI taxonomy): domain Eukaryota; kingdom Metazoa; phylum Arthropoda; class Insecta; order Coleoptera; family Chrysomelidae; genus Phaedon; species Phaedon cochleariae. The sequence goes on from OU896715.1 coordinate 47,222,493, forward strand.
CATTACCCCCCACATATATGGATCAGTGAATATCAAACAGCCATAAACAATCGAATTGAATATAATGAGAAACTCAATGAATTGGTTGGATTTAGCTTACATTTAGATTCAGATGGTATGCCAATATTAAATAGTTTCAAATTTGAATGTTTGAAGCATCTTGAGAATTATTTTTCACAAGAGAATAAATCTAGCTATGCTAATGTCATAATTGCACAGCCTCTAGTCGATAAAGTTCCTGGATTTTGTTTGTGTGTATATGGAACTAATAACAAATTCAATGCTGAAGTCGTGCATAAGAGATGGAAGAAAATGATAGAGTTAGCTAAACAAGAAGGGCTGGTTATAGAAGGTTTCTCTAGCGATGGCGATTGTAGAATGTTGAAAGTAATGAAAGTCAATACTTGTTTACCAACTATTTATGATGATCCGAGCAGAAGTAGTTGGTTTTTTATTGATAGTATGACAAATCAACCCCTTTTTATTCAAGATACTGTTCATATTGGAACAAAATTAAAGACATTATTTTTTAAACCAAACGTTGTGCTACCAATAGGATCATATATGATTTCTCCTGAACACCTTAGCAAACTGATCAAACTCGTTTCTAAAGACAAACACTTGCTAACTAAATCAACTCTGAATCCAACCGATAAGATGAATTTCGAATCTGTCGGAAGAATCACCGACACAAAAGTTACAACTCTTTTATTTGACCACGTCGAAGGCAGTAAAGGAACAGCAACATTCCTGAAAATGTGTCGTTACATTTTGGATTCATTCTTATCTAAAAATATGAGTGCTAAGGAAAGAATCGAAAAAATGTGGACAGCTACATTCTTTTTCAGAATATGGAGATTCTGGATTAATTCCCATGAAAACTACAAACTAACAAATAACTTCATAACTTTGAACTGCTACACTTGTATTGAAATAAATGCACACTGTATCATTCACTTCATTCAGAGATGTCCAGAAACTGGTCAAGAACTTTTCTGTCCCTGGCTGCTAAGCAGCCAACCTTGTGAAAAAACCTTCAGGAAGCTGCGTTCCCTCACTAGTACGTTCTCAACAGTAGTTAACTTTTCAACAGCTGATATATTAAGGCGACTGAACAGGATAGATATGATTTACAAAATCTCATGTGATACAGGTTTGTAGAATGAATGAGTTTAATATCAACTGCAAAACTAATTATTTATCATTTCAGATTTCTGTTTTCCTTGAGAACAGAATAGAAGATTGGGAGACGATGCTCCTGTTTATAGCGAGACTATGCCATCAGATGATGACATTAATGGAGTAATCAGAATATCTTTAGAAAATGCTCTCACCCATTGTGAAGAATTAGGCATGAATTTTCCTGAAGAATGTGAAAAATCATATTTGAAACCCATTTTGAAACGTGCAGTATTCGAGATGGATAATGGTGAGTCTGAATGATGATCTGATGGATGATTTAGCCGAGGATACAGGTACGAGTATCGGTAAATAAAATAGATATGTAGTCGACTTTTATATACTATGACCATGACTAGTGTGACTTTAGTCCTAAAATCCTAAATTATATTTTCATGAACATATAATTTTAGGTTTTGATAATACGACTACTACAGACATTTGCTTGAGTTCATCTGAAGATGAATAATATGCCTATTCATTTTATTAAAATCCAACTAGAAAACGACAAAACAATCATTGTGAAGAAAAAAACGCCTATTCATTTTATTAAAATCCAACTAGAAAACGACAAAACAATCATTGTGAAGAAAAAATCTTTGTGTTGGTTGTTTCAAAGTGAAAAAACTAAGTTGAGTAATGATCGATTATTTAGAGTAAGAGGACCAAAACTCTCGATGCAAAACAAGGTTGCACCTCGTGTTTCACACATCAGGAGACCATCGCAGAAAATTTATCCTGAGGTTCATCCATCTCCTAACGAAAGCGAAGGAGAAACGGAAGAAGAATCAGAAGATATTGATCTTGATGACACTTCTTCCGATAATGGAAATATCCTCGAAAACGATTCATCGGAGAATGAGGTTGAGGAAGGTGAGAAGCAACCTTGCATTGAACAGGAGAAATACTATGCAATCTATTATGAGGAAAACTGGTATTTAGGGAGAGTCATTAATATTTCAGGAGATATGATGAAAATTAAATTTTTAAAACAGGAGTTAGAAGAATATTTATGGCTCAAGAAGGATGATATACAAACTGTTGAAAAAAAATTCGTTTTCTATGGCCCTGTAGTACTCTTAGGAAATTATCCCTTCAGATTGAGAATATTTGATAAAATAACAAAATAACTATTGACAAAATGTATAAGAAGTTAAGAAGAATTCAAATGTAGGCATTAAATCACATTAAATATCATCAGCATCAAGACATTGTTTTATTTTCAATTCCATTTTTGAATTACCTATATAATAATAGATATTTATTGTTTGTCAATTGTTTTTACTTTTTTTTTCTAAATTTGATACAATTTGTTGAGTTATTTTTCTCCTATGATTTTCTGATTTGATATGAATTAACATAATTTTGAAGGTATACACTGAGAATCCTAGATCACATGTTTATGAGAAACTAACTAATTGCCTGAACACCGAATTCTTCCGAAAATTTCACAACAAACATTTTCCATCAATTTGAAGCCTGTATTTCCTATCGTTACCAAAGCAACTGAACAAATTTGTTGAAAATTATTTCCTCCTCCTTGGGGGACGGAGCATGAAATTACACAGGATTTTTTTTTACGTTTATAGGTTAAATGACATTTATATTCAACTTCAGATTATTTCGAGTTGATTCTATGAGTCAATAAATAAAAAATTTCTTACCGAATACCACTTTAGCTTCAATTAATATCCAGGAATTTTTTCTGGAACATGAATATTTTGAAAATTCTTGTTCTCGTCTCCGTCTCGGCTTTATTTTGATTGATAGAACAAAACGTTTCAGACAAAAATGTAGGGAAATGGTCAGTAACTATGAAAATGATATCATTGATATACTTTCATCAGACAAAATTCTATAAAAATCAAATTTTTTTACTTGGTGTTGGTTGTTACGCCCTCTAGCGGACGTTTGACAAACTCGAAAATAATTTCCAGCAATTTCTCTTGGCGACTTTTATCATGATTTTTCTTTCTCAAATCTATAGGACCAATATCTTAGGAGATATGGCCGCTGGCTACCCTTAACTTACCAATTTACCAATATATTATAAATTCAACAAAAACTAACATTTGACAACTCCGCTTCTATATGCAGAAATCTGGCAAAAAATTCGAGTTCATGAGCAAATGCAACAGATGGTCGAAATGCCAGGTCCCAACTAGGTCCCAAACAAGTGTTACCATTTGAATACATGGGCGGTGTATATCTAGAGGGAGTGGTTAACGTTAATCCTCATGTTAATCTATGAGTAAGTCTGCATGTTTGCAGATTGAATCCCCTAACAACTCCTGAAGACTTGACAAATTTGTTGATGGAAAATGTTCCTGAAGTGAAATGTAAAGCTCTAAATTCAAGATTTTTAACACTGTATTTGTCTTTGCTTTGATTTCATTGAAACTCCCCTCTTAATGAGATACTGTCTACTATATAATTTGGATATTGATCTGGTTTCAGCACCTCAACAGGACTATCAAAAGTAACATCAGGCATAGCAAAAGGATTTGATAAATCACAGTTGTCATGTTTAGTATTACTGGGTTATAGCAAAGCATTTGATCTTCTGATTTGGGGAAAATGTGTGTCTATGGTTCATGAATTAATTGAAAAACAGAAAGCAAATTGTTGAGGAGGATAATATGAGATCTAATCCAGTATTCACCAATCTAGGTGTACCACAAGGGGTTTATACTGTTTTGCATATACACAACCAACATAACCTGGGTGGTGAACCATTGCAAATTACACCTTTATGCAGATGACACACAAATGATAAAATATTTGACCCTGTAGAGGCTAGTGCAACATTATGCATTATACCTAATAAATAAAGATCTTGATAGAAAAGTTGACTGATCAAATGATCATGGACTGAGAGAACCCAACAAAAAACTGTTTCTCATTTATTGGGTCAAGTGCAATCAGGTGTGAATTCTTTCAACATAACTTCAGGACTTTACATATTAAAAACAATGAGATATCCTACAAGGAAAGTGTTAGAAATCTAGGACTGATATTTGTTTCCAGTTAAAATTTTGAACCTCATGTGAACAAAAAAATATCAATAATGTATATGAAGCTGAAGCAAATCCACAAATTTAAATTCATATTTGATAAGCAAATTCAATTTATACTTAATTTAAAGTCTATTATTGCCTGGAATAGATATATTTCATAAGTTTTTAAGTTTTCAACTTGAAGGAGCAAAACAATATGATAACAAATTACAACTTTCACAAAATGCCTGTATCAAATCACAACATTCACAAATATGATCATATAACCCTTGTATATAACAGCAACAACATCCTGAAAATTGAATATTGTTATCAATTACTATTTGGATTACTTTTTTAAAAAATCATAGATGATAATAAACCCAAGAATAAACCAGCATATTTAACAGACTTTCCAACTCATTAGTCCTGTTTATTTGTGCTTGATATACCTACTGAACTGGATTTTTTTTTCTATGACTCTCTGTTCACATCATACCATGAACAGATAGACAACTATAGGGAAAAATCGAGGAAAAAATCAACTTCAGCATGTTCAGCAATACAAAGGAACAGGCTACATGTCATGGACTGTATTACCAGCATAACCATAGAAATATTATGAGATACAACATCAAACCATACAATAAAATTTTTCAATAACCCAGAATACTCTTAGAACTCAGAGCAGATATGTAGCTATCTAGCTTCAGAAGAATATGGAGAGACTATCTTATAAGTATTCAGAAATGAAATGTTATAAAAATCAAATCAACACTATACAAGGTGTTCCTTAAAGACATGCTAATATTTCAGGGGGTGATTCATTCACTCATTTTAGGAAGAAAACTTCATATGAACATATGTCCTAAAAGTCTCAACTTTTGAGACACAGAGTGATGAAGTTTTGAAAAATATTCAGTTTTTTTATAATAACTGAGACAATTTTGTATACATCTTCATGAAATTTGGTACACATCTTTTATGCATCGAGGTGCATTTTCTGATGCACCTATGATTATGGGAATATTATTGTTTATAGTTTACTTGAAAGTGAGTAAGGACAAACAATTTTAACATTTTATATAATGTCATGAAAAGCTATTCAATTATGTACAGTTGATACTGGATAAAACACTTCGTTTTTGAGAAAAAACAGAAAAATAAGACCAGACTTCAAATTTTGATGTCTTAGTACTCCATTCAGGACATCCATTACTGGATAACCACAGTATGTAACATTTTGAAATTTGTATACCAATTCAGTCACATAGCAGACTTAATTTTGCCATCAAGGAAAGCTATACAGGTTGGACAAAAATAATCCATACATATTTTCAACATTGACACCCTGTATCTCAAAAGTTAGGATGTTTACTACACACAAGTTTTATTCATGATATTGTTTGAAGAATCAACCCCTTGGATATTAGCATATCATTAAGGAACACCCTGTATATTATTAATTCATTCATTCATACTATTACATATTTTTTATATTCAAGTTATTATTGTTTTCATTGGTGTTTTATAAATGATTGAAATCTAGATTTCATTATTTGAGCTTTTTACCCCTAAGGGGTGGTGGTGTGGAAGAACCTGTCAACCAATGCCACCTTTTGTGTAATGTATTCATGTTCTTGGAAGTATGTTTTTCTATTCAATTTTTCTACATACCAATTGATTAGTAGCTGTTGAAATATCACTAACTCTCCCCCAGTAAACTGGTATGGAATCATAGAGTCTGTTTGGCTCCCATCCAACAACCTTCAAGTAGTCTCTTGTACCAGTGAACATACACTCTCCATCTGGATTGAAGCACAAACATCTTACTGCTCCTATTTCAGGTTCAGTAGACACTAAATTGAAATTTTCCAAGTCATAAAAGTTAACTGATCTATCTATGCTTCCACTTGCTAACAAAAACTCATGTGGATGAAATTCCACACATGTTACAGGGTTTATATGTTCTTGAAAATCTTTCAATACTCTCCCAACTCTTAGGTCCCAAATTTTCAGGCTTGAGTCTTCACCACCAGTAGCAATCCACTGGCCATCAGGACTGAATTTTACACTATTCACTGTACCTTTATGACCATTATAGGTGAAAAGAACACCTTTTTTCCTGGTGTCCCACATTTTGATGGAACTATCAGCACTGCCAGACACAAGAAAGTCTCCATAAGGATGAAAATCAATGCATTTGATAGCATACTTATGTCCATTCAGAGTTCGGACTAATTTGGCAGCTTCCAAGTCCCACACTTTCAAAGCACCAGCTCTTGAACCAGCACACACTAATTCTTCCAACTGATTGAACTGCACACAATCTACAGGTGTTGTATGGCCACTCAAACTCATAAAACAACTCTGCTTTCCAATTGCCCACAGGTTCACCTTCTTATCATCACCCCCAGTAACCATTACTCTTCCTGACTTGTGGCCGAGGGAAAGACAGTTCACATTGGCACTGTGAGCCATGAAGTCCTCTAAAAAAAACAGGAATTTAGAAAACAAAACAACACTAAAATAATTGATATTTAGTCAACTTACGGAATTTCCATGATCTCTTTGTGATAGAAGCCATTGTCAGGAAAGGAAAACTAATTCAATATGCAAATGTTCACCTCAGCTCCATGGGCTTTCCAATGTGAATATGATTTGCTGAATTAAAACTCATGTATTCAAAAATAGCATTGGAAAAATATAAATAGCAGCACTGTTTAAATAATATAAAAAGTAAACTTATAAACAGTTTCAAGGGACATTTCCTTGAAATGTTTGGAATAGCCGAGGTAATAGCCTTATATGGTGTCTCACAACTTGGATGTTGTCATAAAAATCATAAAATACAGAAGGAATGAACTAATGATACACAGTCCAGACATGTCCAGATCATTCATAAAATTAACATAATAAGGATAACAATGAAATCAAGTCGTGTACAAGATACCATAGATCTATTGTCTTGCTTTCAACAACACGCAATTTTCCTAATCTCCACGACCCCTTCAACAGAATCTGAGATTTTATTTTATTTTTTATGTACTCACTCAGAGTTCAGACTACTCAGAACCTCAGTCTCAGACTCTCAGAAGAAGTCAGAACTCAGAAGTCAAAGTCACGTATAACGGTTTCCATTGGGCATGCACTGGTGCAATATTTATGATACACTCGGTGTATATCTATCTTACTTTTTGACGTGTAGCAGAAAGAGAAATGTATACACTGAGTGCGCACTAGTTTTACCAATGGAAACCGCTATAAAACCAGAGTTGCCAACACAAGATTTCCCCTTTCGGTGCATATATTATATCTACTACTTCGGTCTCAAATCGGCCAATAGACGTTGATGCCGACGTGGGAAAAAATAATGTGGCAATAATGCTACTAATTTCAAATTTTCCATCCTTCACTTCCCGTCCTCATAAAGTCAAAAAGTACATCTTCTCATTTTGGTCCCATTTTTGTTGAGACATCGTATAGGCGATGCGCCATATATAGAAATAGTAGATATATGGTAATATGTTTGCCAAAGGTGGATTGTTTGCCCATAGATCTAATTTTGTGTAATTAGATCTATGGTTTGCCCAAGGACTAAGATGCGGTATATGATAAGACCTTATATGATAAGGACTCGATGGCGCTATTTTCGATTTTTAGTACTAGCGTACCAGAACTTGACTAATAGTACCACAAGTAGTACAGTTATACTAGCAGGAACATCCCTGCAAATGACAAAAATAGAGGAAGACATAAACAAACTACAGAGTGTAAAGTATTTAGGTGGAGGTGGTGGGAGCAACTATTTCCTAATGACGCAATATCAATATATTTTTGAATTTCTATTTCTTTCACTTCACCTACTTCCACAGTTCAACCGTGTACTTGCTACGGCATCCAGGCCATTCATTTTCAATCCGAATGTTCCCGTCATATCCTTCATTTTTTGTGAACAATAATAATATGTCTTTTCAAATAATTATATGATCATCTTATGACATTCTTGAATAAATCTAGTCAAATAACTAGAATTATATGTATATAGTTTGAAGGTTAATGAAAATATCTATAAAAGGGTCATAAACATACTTATAAAATTGAACTTTTGTTATTTTTTCTTCAAATTTGATTTCAGTCCTGTTTACTGTAATTTACCTGCTAGAGGTCTTGTAAATATCATTTCAACCAGATAGCTTTCAAATAAATTTCCATTTTTTCAATATTAAACAATTCAATAAGTACCTAGTCAATTTTGCTTTATTTCAATTTTCGAATTTTGATCATCGAGAACATATATGTTAGTAGGTTAGTTATAGGCATTTCAGTAGGTATCAAGGATTACCTATTAACTCCCAAAAAACTGTTTAGAGTTAATAGTCATAAGGCCTGTTCGTTTGTGCTTGATGCTCTACTTGTTGAACTTGATTTTTTTCTATGACTTTCTCTGTTTACATCATGCCATGAACAGAGACAAATATAGGCAAAATATCAACTTCAGCAAGCTCAGCAATACAAACGAACAGACCTATTGGCATATGTCTACTATTATTTCTATATATATACATCGCCTATACGCTATCTCAACAAAAATGGAACCGAAATGGAAGGTACTTTTTGAATCTATAATAAGGAGGTTCCTAAATAATTATTTGATCATAATGAAATATTGAAAATCATCAATTGTTGATAATACCACAGTATAATACCGTCAACTTCGATTTATCCCTTTATGATGTGGTCAAAATATAGCAAAGCATAATGTCAGTAACCTTGGAGGAACAGGAGAAAGCCATTGCAGATTGCAGATGATAATAAATGAAGTGCAAAAATGATTTCATTCAGTTCGGTGGAATCTCGTAACTCACACCCTTTAATCCACCATTATTGCATCAGATCTTGGTATTGTAAATTGAATATAATCATTGAATAATCGGTCAGGGTTAACCTACGTATATGTATTCTCGTTCAACACTACTTATCATTTACTGATGGTTTATTATTACTTTAAGAAAATTTCCAATATATTATGAAAAACATCGAATACTTCAACTCACGTTTAGCTAGTGAGAGTTGGGACGCTGTGTATCATCATGATAATTCAGAAGCTGCTATGGGAGCATTTTTTCGTATATTTTATTCACATTTCTACGAAGCTTTCCCATTAGAATACTCTTATAATCGGAAAAGTAGTCAAAAAAACCAATGGATCACCCCTGATCTCGTTGAAGAAGGTGTTTTTTTAAGAGACATATATATAGAATCACGAAAACATATCCAGATGACACTGATTTGAAGGAAAGATATAAAATCTTGAAAAAAAAAACATGAACTGAATATCACAAATACAAAGAAAATTTTCAATACCCAAAATATTCAGAATTCATTCAACAAATCTCGCACAACATGGAAAATTATAAAAAACTCACTGAACTCAAACGATAAAAAAGACATTCCAGATTCAATAATTGATGAAAACGAGAAGGTAGGTAATTACAAATTCTGTAGAAATGGCAGATGCTTTCAATAGTTTTTTTGTAAATAGTGTATCCAAACTGACCCAAACATTTCATGTAAATAAAGAATATAAACAAAGAATTTGGAATAATAATTGTGCTTCGTTTTTCTTGGCACCAGTTACCTCCCGTGAGGTGTTCGACATTATTCAAGATGTTTGTAAGAAAAAATCTAGTGGTGTAGACGAAGTACCTACCTTGCAATTTGATAAAAGAGGTCTCCCAAAATATTGTGGAAGTTCTCACATTTGTGATAAATATTTCCTTCAAATTGGGACAATTTCCATCACAACTGAGAAATGCTGTAATTGTTCCAGTTTTTAAGAAAACAGTCCCAGCGATATAAGTAATTATAGACCAATAGCATTACTGTCCGTATTTTCTAAAATACTTGAGAAATGTTTTCAAATCAGACTCTTGAAATATCTATCTAAATTTGAGCTATTAACGAAACGCCAATATGGTTTCACTAAAAATTATTCGACTCAGGATGCCATCTTGTCATTCTATGAAAATATTCTTGAAAATTTCAATAACAAATGTAAGACCTCTGGGTTGTTTTCTGACTTTCAAAAAGCATTTGATGTTGTTAACCATGAACTACTTCTGAACAAAATGGAAAAATATGGAATAAGGGGCCCCCCTCTTAGATGGATAAAAACTTATTTGGAAAACAGATCCCAGCAGGTCCGCATTAGACAAGAAGGCTCAGATAGTCAGATATTCTATCTGATACCTTGCAACTGTCCAGCGGCGTCCCACAGGGCAGTACATTGGGACCAACGTTTTTCTTAATTTTAATAAATGATCTGACTTTCAACTTCCAAAATGGATTTCTCACACTTTATGCTGACGACACTTCCGCAGTGGTGAATTCTAACAATCTTGTACACTTAGCTTCTAGATCAACAAATTGTATCGCTGAAATGGAGAACTGTTGTCATCAAAATGGTATCATCTTGAACGTTGCAAAAACTGTATCACTGTTGTTTTCACCAATCAGCTCCAAGTCTGACCTAAGCCTTCTTGTAAGATCAGGTATATCAAATGTATCCATCAAACAGAGTGAAACTGTCAAATTTCTAGGCTTACTAAAATTTGTTTTGTTTGTTCTAAAATTTGTTCTATCCGTCATTCGGTTGCCCCCTTACGAGCAACCCTCAAAAGTCTTCGAAAGTCTTGTGCGAGCAAGGAATGACGGGGGCCTTACCTTTTGACGTGTGATCCCAAACACTTTCTTGGGCCATCAGAAAAATTTCTGCAGTCGACGGGGATCGAACCCACGACCGGCAAGCGAATGCGAATTAGAATATAGACACTCTGTCCGCACGGCTACCTGACCAAAACCTTTCCTGGGATGCTCATACTCAACAATTAATAAAAAAATTATCCACAATGAATTTTGCCATTTTTCAACTTAAGAAGGTCACCAATACAGAAGCTTTGTTGTCCTATTATTATGCTTGTGTTAATTCTGCCCTAAGATATGGGTTATACTTTGTTGGGGAAATAGTGAAGGAGCAAATAGAGTATTTCTTAGCCAAAAACGTATAATTAGGAGTATTTTTGGTATAAGACAAACGGATTCCTGTAGACCATTTTTCATTGAATATGGAATTCCAACTGTATACAATCTTTACATTCTAGAAGGAGCATGTTACATTTTCAAAAATCTAGACAAATACAAAACATGTGGACAAGTGAATAGTTATGTAACGAGGAATGCTCATAAACTGTATGTACCATCTTTTTCAATTGCTCAGATAAAGAAGGGGCCAATTCATACCTCGATAAGGTTATTCAATCATCTACCTGATTCTCTGAAAACTTCACCCAGCCTCTATATTTTTAGAAAAAATGTTAAAAAATTTTTAGGTGCTAGATGTTTCTATTCTTTGGAGGAATTTTTCTCTGACTCATAACGGTCCATTGTAAATGAATAATAAGAATTGTGTTAAATATGGTTGATTATTGTGTCCTTGTTCGTATTCTTACATGTATTTTGAATGTATTATTATTATTGTATTGTTATTTCACTCTTTATTATTTTAGCATAGCATATATTATGTTGACAATCATTTATTTTAAATTATGTCTATATTTTGTTTTAGATCATTTTTAAATAAGTGTAATCATAGATAAGTATTGACAATTTTCAATACTTGGAAATCCAAGTCTGAAGGAAATAAAGTATTCTATTCTATTCTATTCTATTATGCTTGTTGCTGGATGATTGAAAACTCCATTGAAATTGTATGAGAAAAATGATGAGGCTGAAGCTCCATTGTCAGCCTCATATGTTGAACCAACCATTACCTACAAAGCTTGGGATCTTATCAAATGTTTCAATGCTTCTTTATTGATAGGTGAAATAGTGTAATATGGAGTATTCTTGAGGACTTCATTACTAAGAAACGGTTTATGTAGAAATGCATTTCTCATCATCTATATTTGCAATTCCAGATATACATTCCAGTGAAATCAGTTGTGTTACACGATATAGGGTCGGCAAATTTCATTAATAACCAGGTACAAACTTTATGTTCGACTCATATATAGCTGGTCGACTCGTTACACACTTCTCTACTTCAAACTGAGTCAGATTGATGTTTCTAGCCCTAGGAAAGTATCAGGCAACCTTCCTGTGATATAGGAGCGCTATAGCTCTTGATTGATAGGGTAAATAATGATGAACAGGAACGGGAAGTTCTCAAGAGGCTCTAGTAAGCCATGCAAATCAACTGAGTGATTCCTGAAGACCATACATTCGTGTTTTAATGAGTCTGTAGAACTTCCTGGTTCTTTTTAGAAGGAATACATAGTCATGCATTTAATGAGAATATAGGAAGTTAAATTGAGAAATTTCCACCTGTATCTAACTCTGTTATTTTGGAATATTTTTTTATTCGAATTCACTCAGTGACAATAGCAAGGCCAAATCCTGACGCACCGCAAGCTTACGAGGTCGAAAAGGCATCTCCACTCGGCTGAAATTTGAGCCAATCAACAGCGAGGACACCGCATGTCCTTGATTTAGTGGCTCGAGATCTGTATAAATCTGCAGACTGCAGGGCGCTCACTCTCATTCACTCGCCTTCGATTTCAGAGTCCAGAGTTCGGTGTAGATATTTTGAAGAGTGTTTTTTCCGGTTGTGCATTATCCAGTCCTGTAAGAACTTTCATGTTCATCCTGTGTACATTGATTAGTATTCCAGTTTCCAGTTAATTATATATTATTCCAGCCTGATGATTTCCAGTTTCGATTATTATTTAGATTTGAATGCGTGTTCCAGATTTTTTCGATTAGAAGTTACTTTGAATATGCTTGCTATCTTCCTGAACAATTCAATAAAGTCGAAAAGCAATCGATATTTCCAGTCTATCGAAAACCAGTACAATATAATTTACATAACTTAATTTCATCGACAACATTGACAGCATTAAATTTATTGACGAGTGGAAGTTAACGGAAGTTAACAATTAACGGGAGTTTGACATCCAGTAAAGATCCAGTACCTGACGTACTAGAGTAAGAATTGTTGCTAGCTTTACGATAAGTCAATTTTCAATTTTGATTGATCAAGTGAATCCTGTTCTGAAAGTGATCAAAAGTTCAGTAAAACCCAGCGTAATTAATCGGATGAGCTATAGGTAGTGGACTCGTCTGTCTGTTCAGAGAGCCTGGGCCTAATTTACCCGCCCAAGGCCTTCAGCATCTATTCTGCTACCTCTTCGGTATTTTTCTTTATTGCCTGTGTTTTTTTCTTCCTGCCTGATTGAGTTAACGACATATCTTCTCTTGCTTGCATTTATTTTTTCTTTCGCTTTTCTGCTTGCCTGTTGCTAAACCTTTGCTAATGCTATTCGATAATGATATAAGGTGTTTGCATATCCCAGTTGGAACAAACTGTTCCTCGAGACTGGGTGAATTTAATTATATAAACGTGTAAGTATATGAATGCATGAATTATTGATAATTTATTTACCTTTAGGATTTCATATAACAATTTATGCACTAAAAAAGGAATTGAATGAACCTGTACTCGCCCTGTCTATGTGCTTCTGATTTTCCTGTCCTGATAAGAAAGGTACGAAGTCATTTCCATTCCAGCAACCATATTCATGATGATCAATATTGGGATAGAATCAATCCAACCCAATAGTGGAAGTATTCATTATTCCACATTTTCTGGGATTTTCCAATTCCTCCTCCTCATTTCTATGAATTAAAAATATGAATATTATTTCAATATACGTGTAGTAAGGACAAATCAGATGATTTGCCCCAAAATGTCACTGCGTTTGAAGAATTCTCCTATTATCAGAGAGCCCAACAGAAAAATTCACTTGCCTGTCAGTGACAATTTGTATTCCTCCTCCTCCTCCTCACCAGTCTTGTCTTATGATGTTTGTTCCGCACCTCGTTCAGTACACACGTATATTAAACCAGCCTGCAACCGTTCGTGAAATTACAGTGTATCTACTAGTTATTGCCTATACCTGAAGTCTGTGAGATAATCAAACAGAGTAAGTGACCTGTGCAGAACTATTAACTACCTATTTCAAGTTATCCCAATCCTGGAAAGCAAATTCCTGCTTTTCATTATTCAAAGAGAATCGTCATTGTTTATATTTTGATATTGTGGCATGCTAGCAAGCATGTCCCCTCCCACTACCACCGCTTGCTATCTGTGCACGGAGATTCTGACCGACGGTGATAGCGAAATCAAAGTGTTTTGCTCAGTATGTAAACGCCGCAGCGATGCTAGGTGTGCTCGATCTTCGTCAGGATGGCCCGTCGACGTTTTATCGACGCCGTTCGTCTGGACATGTGATGATTGTAAAAGCTCTTCTCGTGCATCCCTGCAGATTAACAATGATCAATTTCGAGCCATTATGGACCAATTCGCAATTTTATCTAATTCGATGGCTACTTGTAACAATAGAATTGAGGATCTCAGCGCCACTCTGTCTGCCCAATCATTAACCTTAGCCAGCTGCCTTGAAGACATATCTTCTCTACATTCCGAGAATCGAGAACTTCGTGGTAAAATCACGGCATTAGAAGACAAACTCAACAACCAATCCCATCTGTCATCCGAGGAAGTCGTGGTCGAGAGCTCTGAAAGAATAAAACGCGAGAAGAATGTTCTGATTATGGGAATTCCTGAAAATACTGCATCTGAGGATCTTAGCTATGCCAAAAATTTGCTTCTCCATATCGCACCTGATTCCGCAGAACAAATTGTGTCTGGGATTCGACTAGGCAAATTAATAGAGTTGAATAAACCCCGCCCCTTCCGTCTAACTTTCAGTTCATCCGAGGTCGCTCTTGAAGTTTTACGAAAAAAATCGAACATCACTCGTAACACACACCCCTCAATCACGATAAAATCCGATAACACACCGAATCAACTTCAACACCTCAAAAACCTACGTGAAGAACTGAAACTAAGGTCGCAAGTTGAAAATAACCTTACAATTAAATACGTGAACAGAATACCTAAAATTGTTACTACTCCATCTGGAACTATGACAGCCACCAAGAGAGGTCGTGACGAAGTTTTTTCCCCTAGGCGTAAATCTGGAACAAAAATTCCTAAATCCGGACAATCAAGCAAACAATAGCAACCCATGAATATCACATTCTGGAACTGCCACGGACTTTCAAACCTACAGGACTTTGCTAGTGACCATAATAACTTCCATATTCTGTGCCTATCTGAAACCTGGATGACTAATCAATTAGTTCCATCAGCTCATCTGCCAGCTTTTAAAGTTGTAAGCTCAAACGCCATAAGAAAAAAATCATCCGGAAGAGCTAATGACGGGTTAGCAATTTTTTACAATGAACAACTTTCATTAACAATCATTGATTACACTTCTTGGTGGATTTTTTGTTTGATTAGTCATTCTGGTTGCAAATTCATTTTATGTAATATTTATTTTAAACCTAGCCTAGATATCATTCACTTGTTAGAATTATTTCAATACTCTTCAAGCGAAATTATCGAACAATATGATTTACCAATAATAATCGGCGGAGATTTCAATTCTAGAGTTTCTGACAATTATTCGACTCCAACTGAATTATTCGAGAATACAAACTTGTACCATGAAAGACGTAGCAGCGACGACATCCTGAATACTCGGGGTCGTAAGATATTAGATTTCATGAATTGTAACGGTCTTTCTTAATCCAACTGAAAAATGTACAGTATGCAACCAAAACCAACTTGAATCAATCAACCACATCATGTTTGATTGCCCAATCTATTGTTCAATGAAACCCTTGGATTCAGATTGTTTATCTAGCCCTGATTCTCTATTCTACGCACTTGAAAACTTGTCGAATGAATCAGCTAAAACGATTGCTCGCTATATTTGGAATGTCCTCAAGCTACGATCCTTCATTTTAAATGAATAATGCTCTATCATTAAGTACAGGTCACTATTATAATTTTGTTTGTTTTTCTTAGTCGCTATAAATTAGATAATAATATGTTAGGTATAGTTGTAATGCTCCCCAGTCAACCATCGTGTGACATCAACATCTGTGTGATGTAACAACCTTGCATAAATGCAATATCTCGTTAACACATCTTATCGACGTAGATTCGATATCAACGTCGCAAGGTGACATCGCAACCAGGAAACTATGTAATGTGGCAGCGACTTCTTCAAACTACATCTCTTCGACGTTTACTAAATAATTCACATTGATATTCTCATGAGATATCTTTGTGACCTGTGAGTGTGACGCAGACATGCGCAAAACGAACGCACACGCCAGACGCCATGTTGAGCTGTGCATGGCCATGTCAGTCAGTCAGTCAGTCAGTGAGTGAGTCCGACTCCGTACAGACTATTTCCTTCCAAATTTCTCTGTTGAAATATCTGAGATGATTTATAGCACATATTATAGCAGCTTCAAATTGGAGGTATACAATCATTTAGGAACGACGGTGAGTTCAATCACAATAGGTAATATTGTAATTATCTCTGAGATAGATATATTGCAATCTGAAACAAGGTTGATGAAAGATCCCAAGATAATGTAAGTGTATTTGATATGTATCATTTATGAATAATGTATATTTGTATTGCTATATAATATATGTGTCATGTTTTACTTCAAGATTACTAATTAGGGTGATTGTCATGATAAGTTTTGTATCATCTGTTTTCACTTTCGGAAAATAAACATTTTCTTCGTAAAGTTGAATAATTATTATTATTATATATATATCCCACGAATATCACATAGGTACGGCGACCACATCATCGATGTCACAGTGTGATGTATTTGTAATATGAAATGTACACTTGTATGTGATCTGGTAGTGATTTTTCATGTGATGTCGCATTCCATGTCTGAAGGACGTCACAGTGATGTTGCTTGAGTCGGACATTTTCACATCGCCACGTTGTATCGGTAACATGTTTGTGACTTCAAATGCGATATCGCATGTCACAAAGTGATGTGGCGTATACATCACTTATACATCTCATGGTTGGCTGGGTCTCTTGATATATATATATAAACATTAGTGCCAAACATACTTGATAACCAAACCCTTGCTGTGAAACTGTCTGTTTTTGAAAGCAATAAAGTTAATTGAATTGAATTGAATTGACAATTTGTATTGAAAAAAATTTGGAGAAGAGAAATAAAGGTATAATATATAAAAAAATATCAAATTTTCACTTATCTTTGGACGTTTCGGGACCGAATCTGCTCCCGTCTTCAACATAAAAAATGGTTATTTCAATAGTATCTGTCTTGAAACTTTTCAGTTCTCAGTGACAATTGGTGACGTTGGCGATCAAACGAGTTACAGAATGTCTTCATTAATTGATCTCGAATTTTCCATTTGATTGCCAAACGTCACTAATTGTCACTGAGAACTGAAATGTTCCAAGATAGATACGACTTTGCTATTGAAATAACCATTTTTTATGTTGAAAACGGGTGCAGATTCGGTCCGGAAAAGTCCAAAAATGAGTGAAGATTTAATATTTTGTTCATATACATTTAAATCTCTTCTATCCAAACTTTTTTCAATACACATTGTCACTGACAAGCTGGTGACTTTTTCTTTTTGACTCTCTGATAGGAAAATTCTTTAAACGCAGTGACATTTTGGGGCAAATCATCTGATTTGAAATAATATTCACATTTTTATTTTATAGAAACGAGGAGGGAAAATATCAAAAAATTTGGCGAATTATGAATGTATCACCTCCTCGATTAACCTACAGACAATTTTTAGTGCAAGTATTCCAGGATTCCCCAAGGGGCTGTAATTGAAGCCTACAGTCTATTCCCCTTGATTCCAGGTCAAGTCAACAGCACTGATTCCTGGTTTACTAGACATCCTCTGTGTCTTCTCCACTGTGCTACTTTTGGGCCTCTGTATGAAAATATTTTGTGCAGAGCAGGTGAGGTAAAACTAGGGTCCCTTGATGGAAATTGACATTAAAGTCATCTTAACAGGGTACGGACAGATCCTCGTCTCCTCTCACTCTAAAGTGTTTGTGAAACAGTTATATAGTTCCATTCTTATTCAATTCTGGGGATAAACACTAGATTTTTGACATTCGTTTTTTTTTAGGTTATATTGAGGTCACTGGCGTATCATACGTAATTTCCATATGGAATTCCTGATTCAATACTCAATGACTATACCAAGAAATAGATAAACAATCCTCTAGTTTTAGAGTCTACTACTCCAGCATAATCTTTGCGACGTAGGAATCATATAAATTGTACTGAAAGCTCAATATATTTCAGCATAAGAGACTGTCCTTAGACTGTAAATCAGGGTTGACTGATTGACTTAATGAATTCTGACTTCAAGCTGAGCAGAAGTTTATCTATGAGCTGAATGAGCTGAGCCTTATGATTGAGAAATGATGGAAACCTCGATGTGGGTATCTGAAATACTGTATTCATGTCATGTGTGCTAAATATATTTTCGGAAATACAATTCTGAGAAGAATTTATACGGAGTGACTAATATGACACTATGAATACTACTTCATCTGGGACGAAAAGTAGGCTCAAGGCTGATGAAAAGTAATACGTAAAATGTGCAGGAAAATAAATGATACGATATACTTTACCCCAATGTTGTACATATGATTTTTCCGTCTCCCCTGAATAAAAAGTCATTTTCGAATAATTTATTGATGAAAGTAACAGAGAAGTAGGTATACGCAGTATAACTTACAGACACGTCATTTTCACTCTTGCATCCTACATATTTTGTATTCGTGGTAGAGTAATAATTATATAAACTGATGTATTTCGCCATATTGGATTCGTCTTCTTGAATTTTCGAATTTTGACGAAACAATCATTACCTCCTACCCCGAAAACCCCCAGATACCAATCTTAAATAGAAGCAGATCATAGTTAGGCATTTATTTCGCTCTATATTGGATCCGCCATCTTGAATTTTCCAAGTTTGACGAAACAATCATTATCTCCAACCCCGGAAAACCCCAGATACCTTCTAATTTTGAATAGAATCGGATCATAATTACAAAACTCGTTCGCCGCATCTGATCTTCCTCAACAAGTAAATATTTGTAAATACCCTGTGCATACCTATTATTAAAATTTTGAATGATTTTTGTAGCGCCCATGATTATGACGTGACAGCAATGTCAGGGATGCCAGTAGACAAAACTAAAGTCTCTAGATCATTAAAAAAGAATGCAGCTATGATCTGTCCGTACCCTGTTAAGGTGACTTTTACATCAATTTCCATCAAGGGATCCTAGAGTAAACTACCTCAAAAACAATCTGGCGTCCGAGACACCCCGACAGGTTCCAGAAGTCTGTTCAACAAGCGCCAAAGTAAGGGCCACTGAAATAAAGGTCTTTACAATAGCCTTCATTATAGTACCGTCCTACCTCTATGCATCAGATGAGATATTATTATCGATAGCTCTCTCCTGAATTCTGACTTTAGTTCTATAATTTTCGGTTTCAGATCAACCTACTTGTTCGCAAGCCCAAGATTGTGAAGATAAACTTACATATGAAAAGAGGATTCCTGTCTGTTCTCTACTCCGCAAATACTGTTTATCGTTTCACTAGACATGGTTGAAAAGTTCAGTTTAGAATCTATAGGGACGGAAAGTGAAGGATGGAATCAGTCATCTTGGTTCAATTATTGGTTTGACAGATTTCGAATTAATTTTTTCCAACGTCGGCATGATCGCCTATTGATCGATTTAGAGACAGAAGTTGGTCCTGCTTTGAGGACAGGTATGCTTCATATATAGAGTAGTAGATATATGAGTAATTGACATGACATTTTCGACTGACGTAAGACATAATGACTGACATAGGTTCAAGGTTGCCATATTTTAAATTTCAATTTGTTTATCTCATTTAGACATTGATCTGGTGAAATTGACACCGCAAGGAGTCAGATAACCAAGAAATACAAAAGAAGAAGAAGAAGAAGAAGACATATTTCAGGTTAATGATCAGTCATGGTTAATGTTTAAACTTTAAAGTAGTATGAATAATTACTATCAATATATTATTCTCAGGATCTCATCTCAAGTATATCATTGCGGTTGTGTTGTCTGCGTTCGTGAGTGAAAATTGGACAAGGCACTCCACTAGGCTTATAATATTTTATATCTACAACACCTGGTGCAGAACTAGAAACTCAAGAATTATGATGAACAACACAGCATATTTTGATTTATTCAAACAGGCTGCACTTATTGTGTTCACTCCACACTGTTTTGATAATTATTTCATGGATTTCAATTACTTGGATGGTAAGTGAACTATTAGCTATTTAAAACCTTACCAATTTATCATACGCCTCAAGAGATGGTATTGCATCAACCAATTTGTGGAATGATTTTTTTTTCAATATCTACCATTGGGCTTCTAGGTAATATATCACTGTTGCTTTATCACCATACACTGCCACACAGCACTTATCCATTGGTCTGAATTTGTTGAACATGAGTGATTCAAGTTTTTTGAAATATCTTGATTAAAAAATCTATGTCCCTCTCCTAGACATATTGTCAACTTTTTTATTTTTTATTGGTTTTTATCAAGGTTTTTCTGTAGATACCTATTTGACTCAATTTTTTGCTTTGTTTCAGTTCAACTCTCATGCTAGGATTTTCGAGGGGTTATTCTCCAGGAAAAATGTGTACACCAGACTTCCAATGAACCAAGACTTCCAAAGACTTCCAATGACTCCCAAAGACTTCCAAGACTTCCAAGACTTCCAAAGACATCCAAAGACATCCAAAAGACATCCAAAGACTTCCAAAGACATCCAAAGACTTTCAAAGATTTCCAAAGACTTTCGAAGACTTCCAAAGACTACCAACGGAGTGTACACCAGACTTCCAAGGAGATTTACCCCTCTAGGATTTTAGTGGATTTATAAACTCAACTGAGAATAATTAACAATTTTATTAAAATGAGAATCCAAGGACCTGATTTGTTGAATAATTCAAATATACCAATCACATTCCATAGATTCTTAATGTAATTGGGTGATTTTGCACTTAATGGTTTTCAGTGTCACTGGAGTGAATTCATGATTGTTGTAGAATCTTTTTTGCTTTGGAATAGAGTTTGAAACTAATGTCAGGTTCAAGAATCCAGTTTTCTTTTTTCTTTTCATTAAACCAAAAACTGTTTGTTCCATAACTTCCAGTCTGCCACTCATCTTGAATTGCCATGGTAACATGATGTATTATCCATTTTGTATCACTATTAGAAGTTACTGGAGAAATTATATTTACATAACATTTACATCCATTAGGTAATGTTGTATTTTTACTGAAGTAGAACAAGATTTTATATTGGTATATTTGCTTATGTATTTGTAGGATTTACATTATCATTCGTAGTTGATGGGAATTCAATGAATATTCAATTTTATTTTGCAAGGATAGTTATCATTTGAAATTATTTCTCTTGTGTTTTTTATTAGGTCATATTGAATGACCCCTGTGAAAATAAAAAGAAATGGTCACCACATATCATTGATGTGGCCATTGAACTACTGCTGCTTCCTGCTAATGTTGTTTACAGGCCATAAGTGACAAGCTGCAAATCAATAAACCATTTCAAAGGTTACTGTGTTGCTTCTTTTAACATTCAGTTTTGGACTTACATCATTGCAATCTAACTGTTTTAAGTTAATATGATTATGATGATGATGATGGATTGAGGTAAACACACAAATACGGTGCTACTACCCCCAAATCTCAAAAACCAAGTAAATTCATCATTTCTGAAAATTTCTTTTCCACAGCATATTCAAAACTAACAGAGGAAAATTACCTACCTTTTTTCAGAATTTGTATCTCTATGCTCATCCAGAAATCTACCCCCATATAGATGAAAATCTCCAAGATCCAGTAAATTCATCATTTCTGGAAATTTATTTTTCACAGTATCCCTACTCTATTTGACCAAAAAAAAACAAATGTACCCTCTTACAGAATTTGACATAATTATATAATACTGACACAGCCATTTTGGCAGAATCAAATGAAAATAATCTAGTATTCAATAACTATTTATTAAATATTTTTTAACACCAACCTGCATTTTTTAACTTAACCTCAAAGTAGCACAACCCCTTCACAACTTTCTACTCAGATAAGTTATCTCATAAGTTATGGAGATGAGTCAAATGCTCTTATTTTCAACTTCTCAATAACTCAAATGGTTTATTGATAATTTGAATTTGAGAAAGTTTGAATGTTCCAAAGGGGTCAAATATGCATTCAATACCTAATAAAATGCATTCAACAATCAACAAATTTCCATTATATTTAATTAATTGTGCTGCAGTTATTGAATATTAGATAGATTAGATATAATAATATTTCCTTGAATTTTTCTTTCCGATATTTCCCATCACAACTGTACTAATAAAAAAATATGTATCATTCACAGTAGTCAAGGTGTTGATGTTAAAAAATAGTTATTGAATAAATATCAAATACTAGATAACTTCATTTGATTGTGCCAAAACAGCTGTCAGTTTTATATACCTAAGAATTTGAATTTCCAATATTACCTTGGAAAATATTCCCATATAGCTGAAAATCTTCAAAACCAAGTGAACTCATCATTACTGGAAATTTCTTTTTCACACTTCCTTCAAAATGAACAGATGAAACATACCTACTCTTCTTCAACAATTTGTATTTCAAAACCAAGTGAATTCATCGTTTCTAGAAATTTAATTTTCAACAGTATAAAGTAGTGAACCAGTAATTGATACTAGTAGACAGGGAATTGAAGAAAGATATGTCTATCATCACAATTTTGGATTTTAGTATGTGTTTTTTATATGTACCTGTGGAGTTCATGCTTTGATAATTCAATATGAACCTCGATATGAACTGAAGTTCTGGGTATACAAAAATTTGAAGTGAATAAAAAAAATGTTTCAAAAAATCTTGTTGAAGTTACCAGTTATTGACACTTTATTTTTTTATGTGCTAGTATTAGACACACCAATAATTGCCACAGATTTTTTTGATTTGATTTGAAAGATTTATTTAGCTTTCGCTAGTTTTCTCATCATATTTTTTACAATTATAAACAATTTTTACAAAGTATAAATTCTTGAAATAACTATTAATACATATAAACTATACTAAATCTTGAAGTAAACTTTTCATAACATATTCTTAAAAATTTTAATATTTGTTGCAACTTTGACAATAAGTGGAAGGCTGTTGATTATTGATTGTTATACAGGGTGATCCACGGTGGATGGCCTATTAGAAGTATCTGAATAACAAAAAGACAGAACATTCTGAAAATTGAGATGCTTCAATAATTGAACATTTTCTATCCGTCTGAAATATTTTCATTGATACAGTGTTGCCAATTCCATCAGAAACAACTAGCAACTTTGTTATTTCAAATGGAACACCCTGTATTTTATTGCATTTTAGATTCTTCCTGAAGAGCTGATTTCATCAATGCATCACACTTGGGGTCTAGCAGGAATGAATACAGAGATATAGGGTGTTCAAAATCGAGATTTTTCAATTTTAGGATTTTTTTGTGTCAAAACTATTCATTATCGATCAAAACAGCTTACATGTCCCTATCTCAACTGTTGATTCACTATCTACTGGAATTTAATTGGAAAAAATACAGGGTGCTTTAAGATTCAGAATTCTGATCACCCTGTATCTGTTCCAATTGAATGTCAGTAGATAGTGAATCGAAAGTTACGATAGGGACATGTAAACCGTTTTGATCGATAATGAATAGTTTCGACACAAAAAAATCCATTTTGAGCATCCTATATCTCTGTAATCATGCATGCCAAACCCAAAGTGTGATGCATTGATGAAATCAGCTCTTCAGAAAGAATCTGAAAATGCAATAAAATACAGGGTGTTCCATTTGAATTAACAAAGTTGCTAGTTGTTTCTGATAGAAGTGGCAACGCTGTATCGAAGTACATATTTTAGACGGATAGAGAATGTTCAATTATCAGAGCATTTACATTTTCAGAATGTTCTGTCTTTTTGTTCTCCAGATACTTCTAATAGGCCATCCACCGTGGATCACCCTGTATAACAATCAATAATCAACAGCCTTCCACTTATGTGAAACCAGCCAAGGGTTCCAGCCACCACTTCTAATATTCCAGGTGCACTCCATACCACCAATGGTCATTCATTATTAGTTTATATTCATGGCTGGCCGGGAGATTACTAAAACCTCCATAATATGTTCATGGATGAAACTATTTTCCATTAATGTAATCCTCTGAGGGACCTTAATAATCTGTATATCTCACAATAATTTTTTTTCTTCAGAATTTGGAAAAAAAAATCATTACTTCTTCAAAATACACGTGGATGAGAGTTTTTTTTCTATGAATGTGTTCGTCTGATGGTACTTGTTAATGTGTATATCTCACAATAATTCGTCGGGCAAGAATTAACCCCACAGGCCCCCCTTTTTTGAATTCCTACAAAACATCATAACTTTTTCAAAATACACGTTTATGGGAGTTTTTTTCTATGAATGTGTTGCTCAAATGGTACTTGATAATGTGTATATCTCACAATATTTTGTAGGGCGAGACAATTTAATGCTGAATGAAGCTAAAACTAAGGTGTTGAATTTCAAGATGAATACTGGACAACAATATACGTTGAACCAGTTTGTTGATACTGCTTTGGAACTGAACCTAACTAACTCAACAAAAATGCTGGGTGTTGTTTTTGATGACAAACTTCAATGGAGGACTCATATTGACAACTTATGTAATACACTTAGAAAATCATGTTATTCTCTTAGGTTTCTTTCCAACCATTGTGGTCAAAGTACTCTATTGACCGTCTACTATGCAAACTTCAATTCGCATCTTAAATATGGCATTCTGAACTGGGGCACATCCTCTACCATATCTCGGGTGTTTTGTGTACAAAAATATGCTATTCGGATCATTGCCAAGTTGGGCTATAGAGATTCATGTAGACAAAGTTTTCAGAATTCAAAAATTTTAACGCTATCAGGAGTATACATAATGGAAGCTTGCACATATATCTACCGGAATAGAAATACATTAGCTGCTAATAGAGCCTATCATAATCATTCTACCCGAAATGCCCACTTGTTATTACCAAGTCAACATCGCACAGCTCATTACCAAAGAAGTTTTGAGTTCCAGGGCTGCAAACTTTTCAATAAACTACCCGATAACATAAGAAATTCTGGAAATTTACATACCTTTAAATCAAAACTGAAACAACTTCTTCTGTCAAAGAACTGCTACAGTATAGATGAATTTTATCTGTAATCCTGTACCATATGTTTATATAGAAGGGAATTACTTACATTATATCATTGTGGAGGAGTTTCTCTCATGATTTGCCATTTGTACATATGACGTGTATGTGTTGTTTCTATACCTATATCCAGTTTCATTTATTTATATTTGTCATTTTATCTATATATCTTTTATTCTATATGTTATGTGTATAACAATGTTATTATTATTACCACCCTGTTGGTGTGCAAAGTAATTTGAGAAAATAAAGAATTTATTATTATGATTAACGTCACCGGCGCCCTTTCTCCAAATTCCAAAAAAGGGGGCCTGTGGTGATATTTCTTGCCCGAGAAAATATTGTGAGGTAAGTATACACATTATCAAATACCATAAGAAGAACACATTCATAGAATAAAATTCCCATACACGTTATTTTGAAAAAGTTATGATTTTTTTTAGAAATTCCAAAAAAGGGAGCCTGAGGGGTTAATTTTTGTCCGAAAAAATATTGTGAGATATACACATTATCAAGTAACATAGAGGAACACATTCAGTGAATAAAACTCCCATTCACGGGTATTTTGAAAAATTAACGATTTTTCAAATTCCAAAAAAGGGGGCCTGTGGGGTTAATAATTAATAATAAAAAAACGCCTATTCACGTTTATTTTGAAAAAGTTATGATTCTTTTTCGAAATTCGGAAAAGGAGGGCCTGTGGGGTTAATTCTTGCCGGACAAATTATTGTGAGATACACACATTATCAAGTACCATCAGAGGAACACATTCATTAAATACAACTCCCATCCACGTGTATTTTGAAAAAGTTATGATTTTTTTAATTCCAAAAAAGGGGGCCTGTGGGGTTAATAATTATTGATAAAAAACTCCTATTCACGTGTATTTTGAAAAAGTCATAATTTTTTTTGAAATTTGAAAAAGGGGGGCCTGTGGGGTTAATCCTTGCCCGACAAATTATTATCAGATATACACATTATCAAGCACCAAAAGAGGAACACACTCATATGAAAAAACTACCATACACATGTATTTTGAAAAAGTTATGATTCTTTTTCGACATTCCTAAAAAGGGGGCCTGTGTGGTTCATTCTTGCCCGGAAAAATTTTGTGAAATAAACACATTATCAAGTACCGTTGGAGGAACACATTCATAGGAAAAAACTCCCACCCACGTGTATTTTGATAAATTTATGATTTTTTTTCGATGTTCTGAAAGAGGAAGCCTGTGAAGTTAATTTTTGTCTGACAAATTATTGTGAGATATACAGATTATGAAGGACCCTCAGAGGAATACATTGAGAAAAAATAGTTTCATCCACGGACATATTTTGGAGGTTTTAGTAATTTCATGGACAGCCATGAATATAAATCAATAACAATTGACCATTGGTGGTATGGCGCGCGCCTGGAATATTAGGCATAGTCGTGGCTGGAACTCATGGCTGGTTCCACACTGATTGAGGATACCATTTCTGTTGATTGTATTGAGGTTTCTTTCCCAAATGTATAAAGTTTTTAGGTGTATTTGTTGACAACAGTATGAATTGAAATACTAATATTAATCACATTTGCAAGAAATTGAATAGTGGTGCAAATTGTGCAATTAAAAAATTATAACCCTTAAACGTGGGAAATTCAGAAATTTCAGCTTATAGTGTGCGAACGGTCAGCTCATATAGTCGGGGCAAATGGGTCTTGGTTCATTTACTTACCATATCATATAACTTTGTCAAAAATATAACATAAATATATATTATAAATAATATAATACAGGGTGCATCTTAAATGATGACTTTAATTTCAGGTGGTGATTCCTTGTCATATTTCATGACAAAAAGTTTCTTATAAACGTGTGTCCTAACTTGCTCCTTTTCCGAGTAACGGGGTGTCCAAAGTTTAATGAAACATCGGTTTTTCATGAATTACTCAAAATACTATTCAACGATTTTGATCAAACTTCGTGTGTTTGTGATACATGAAAGTAGATTTTGAATTTTGTGTCCAGTGGTGTGGCAGAGGGTAACCTGATTGATATTCAACCTGCTAGTTTATTTCTATTTCATTCGGAAAACAGCATAGGAAATAATGAACAATAATTAAAGCAGATGCTCAAAATAGGAACCTCAACTTAAAAAACAATTGATCTCCTGGTCCAGATGGAATAAACACTAAACTAATTGAACACATCCACACAAAAATCGCATCTCCTTGTCCTATAGCTCATATCATAAACCTTTGTTTCGCGAGTGGAAAGATCCCACTACAATGGAAGGAGACAGTAGTTACTCCTGTATTTAAGGCCAGGGACCGCTCTCAATTAACAAATTACCGTCCTATCTCAACCATGAATAACTTTGGTAAATTATTTGAGCAATCATTAAAGCACAGGTTACAAAGTTTTCTGAGCAAACACCAAATACTGACTGCAGATCAATATGGTTTTATTAAAAACTCTTGCACAGAAGATGCAGCAATGAGTTTGCTGAGGGAGGTGTCGGGGGCCCTTGATGGGTCGAGGAAGTGCCTTGCAGTTTTTCTCGACCTCGCAAAGGCTTTCGACACAGTTTCTCACAGCATACTCATTGACGAATTGAGTAAATACGGCGTAAGAGGCATTCCACTAGATTTATTCAAAGATTATTTGAAAAACAGAATGCAAAGAACGAGAGTAGGAAGTAAGCATAGTTCAGAACAAACAGTACAGATAGGAGTCCCCCAAGGAACAATTCTAGGGCCCATTCTATTTTTAATATATATTAACAGCATTGCCAAAATAAAAAACTCCGAGGGAAAATTAATTAGTTACGCTGACGATACCGCGATTGTCTTTATGGGTGAAAACTGGAGTGAAGTCCACAGAAAAACAGAAACAAACCTGAAATACATTAAACTCTGGCTAAATCACAACCTTTCGAGCCTGAATATTAATAAAACAAAATATATCACATTTTCACCCACAAAAACCGATTAGAATAGAATAGAATAGAATAGAAATTTATTGATTTCATTAGATTACAATTTCCCATTTTATACGAAAAACAAAAAAATTGATTGGTCTATGAAACAGGTCAAAGTTTTACAAATTCATTTATGGCACAATTGAATAACATTTTGCTCATAAGATGAAACTAGCTTTAGCATTTAGGTATACACATAAAAGTAAAAGTAAAAGTAAAAACACGTTATCTGGGACAAGTTGAATTACAGAAAAATAGATAAAAAAATACCAAAAAATACTAACAAAAATACGAAAAATACAAACATCAAGTACCTAGCTCGAATTCAAGTGAAGACTTTAAATAATCCTCAACTGTATAGGGCTCCAGCTCAGTCAAGTATGCTTTCAGTGACCCCACAAAACCACTGGTCTGCTCAATCTTTTTTATTGCTTGCGGCAGACAGTTGAAAAATTTTAGAGCACTATACATTGTCCCTCTTTCTGTGGAGCTTCTAGTGTGCCTGGGAAACACATAATCGCCATAGAGCCTAGTGTTGTAAGCGTGTGAACTTTTGTAACAGTTGAACTGGTGCGACTGTTTCGTAAGAAATTTAATTGTTTCTAATATATACACAGCAGGAACAGTGAGCATGTTATTTGCCTTGAATATTCCGCGGCATGATTCTCTAGCTTTCATGTTAAACATTAGGCGGATAGCCTTTTTTTGACTCAAAAAAATTTTGCCCAACTCCCGGCTACCACCCCATATGGCAATTCCAAACTTAAATGATGAATAAAAATTTGCATAGTACACAGTAATCAATACATCTCTGTCCACATTTTGTTTCAGAGTCTGAATAGCAAAGATTGTAGAAGCTAATCGCTTACATACATTGTCTATATGACATCTCCAACTCAAAGTGGAATCCACTGTGATGCCAAGAAATCTAACAGTGTCACTGCAGGACAAAATTTGATTATTTATAGTTAAAGAATCAGGTTTCATATTTTCCTTATTTTTAAATATCACACAACTTGTCTTATCATTGTTCAAGACTAATCTATTTTCCGAGAAGAAAGACTTAGTTCTATTCAACAATACATTTCCATCCTGGATGATGTCTCGTATGTCACAGCCGCTAAGCAGTATATTTGTGTCATCAGCGAAGCATACCAGTTGGGAAGATAAGGGGTCAACAACAATATTTTCAATATCATTGATAAAAATTAAAAATAGGATGGGCCCCAGGATACTCCCCTGTGGAACTCCAAAAGGAACCTCCAAGGCCTCAGATCGCACCCCATCGCCATTCCTGTTCATCTCCACCAGTTGCATTCTGTCCCTCAAATATGATTTCAGCCAATCAAGAGCGTTTCCTCTTATGCCATATTTATACAGTTTATCAAGCAGAAGCTGGTGGTCTATGCAATCAAAGGCCTTGGAGAGGTCAAGAAAAATTCCACAGGAAAGATCTCCCCTTTCCATGGCCTTCAGAATTTCATTTGTGAAGTTAAAAAGTGCTGTGTCAATGGATTTGTTTTTGAGATAACCATGCTGACAGTTTGAGAATAAATGAAAGGTTTCAAAAAATGACAGCAATCTTTTTGCCATCAATAATTCAAAAATCTTTGAAAAGCAAGTTAACAAACTAATCGGTCTATAATTTGATAATACTGAGGCATCACCCTTTTCAAACAATGGTTTACTAAAGCTGTTTTTAAGTTGTTCGGAAAAACACCATCCTCAAATGACTTATTTACTAAATATACAAGAATTTCAACTATATAAGGGGCACATAATTTTATAACATGAATTGGGATTACATCAATACCTGTGCTTCGTTTATTTTTCATATTCTTTATAACATCAAAGATTTCCTCTTCTGTTGCTGGCTTCAGAAACAAAGTGTTGGAATGAAAATGTATGAGATTTTCAAACATATTTGTGTCTGCCCTCGGCTGGGATGACATAATATCGGATACATTGTCGATAAAAAAGTTGTTGAATTTACTAGCCATTTCCGTATTTACCTGTGCTGAAGAACTTTGATGAGATTGTACACCAGTTACTTCTTTTACAATAGCCCACACTGCTTTGGATTTATTATCTGATCTCATGATTCGATTCCTATAATGATCTTTCTTTGTACGTTCAAGAATATTATTGTACTCCTGTTTCAAATTATTGTAGTCATCCTTATGAATTTTATCATTTCTAGCTAATAACTGGTAAAGAGATACTTGTTCTTTCAACAGTGATATTTGAGGTGAATTAAAGAGATAAGTTTTTTTTGGTTTTATTTTAATTTTGATTTTAGTAAAGTTTCTTTCAAAAAAACTTGAGAAATGATTTGTAAAAAGCAGGATAGCTTCATCAAAACTTTTTGCCATATACACATTATCCCAAGTCTCGATGCTAAGCTGCTGACAAAAATTTAGAGTATATTCTTCTTTATAGCTACGACGCTCAATATTTTGGCTTAGGCCAGATAATGGAAATAAATTGCATGCAAGAATAAGAGCCTTGTGGTCTGAAAACCCTATATCTACTACATTACCCACCTCATTTCCTAAATGATTAGTAATAATATTATCTAAACAAGTTTTGCTATGTGCCGTAACTCTTGTATAGTCTCTTATTGTTAATTTAGCATTGAAACACATCAGAAGATTTATTAAGTCACTGGCAGCCCCACTGTCAGAGAGAGTGTCAATATTAAAATCTCCAGCTACAAAATAGGTTAGTTTAGTGTTAAATAAGAAATTCATCAAATCCTGAAATTTCTGAAGGAAAAAGGCAATAGAACTATTGGGTGATCTATAAATACAAACAATAATAATCCAGTGACCATTCATATTGCATTTGACACCACAGCATTCAAACACCAACTCTTCACCCATACAATATACCTCATGAATAGGCATATGTGGTATATTGTCTGATACATAAATCACAGATCCTCCATGGGAGTCAACTTGGCGACAGTACTTAGCAGCCTGATGAAAGTTTTTCAATTTGAATAATTTCAGTTCATCTTCCCCTTGCCAATGTTCTGACAAGCATATGATTGGGCACCTTGAATCATCAACTGCCCTCTGTAACATATTTAGGCAGTTTCCCAGTGACTGAACATTGTGATGGAAAATTATATTTTGAGTTTTATCTTGAGTAGCATGTTCGCTTGGTGCTATCACTTTGTCACTAAGAGCTGTGGTCTCCGGGATAAAAAATGAGATACCATAGCACCTTTTGGCCAAACATTCTGGGACCAAGCAATATCCATCTCTTCTTCCCTCACAGATATTTTGTAAGACGAATATGACTCTGGATATTTAGATTTCATGGCTACACATCTCACGTCTGTGAGACTGAGTTTCAAGAAGTCAGTAAGTTCTTCAACTTTTATATCAGGTCTAATGCGAGTTAGGTGAAGATCTACATATCTTGGGACCGTCATCAGTACACCACTCCTTTCACCAATGAGGAAATCATTCTTCCTGTTCTTACGTCTTGGTTTCGCTTGAGTCCATGAATTGGTTTTATCAGACACTGCGTTCACCTTTAACATTAAACTTCATAACCCCAAATGTAATCTCCCCGAATGTGATTGCCCATCTATAGAGTGTGTAAAAGTCATGAAATATTTAGGTATCATGATTGACCAGCATATTAGAAGGTCGGATCAAATAGTTTTTCTTACTAAGAGGGTACGATACATAATGCATAAATTTTACAACATCAGAGATATTTTATCTAGAAAAATTCTATTAATGATATATAGGTCATTGGTAGAATCTATATTAAGCTACTGTATAACCATTTGGGAGGAAACGTTCACAACCACAATACAAAACTTACAAACGGCTCAAAATACCTAAATCAAAATAATATTTAAAAAAGACAGAAAGTTTTCAACTACACTACTCTACGAGGAAACCAACTTGTTTAAAATCAGACAAATATATATACGAAGGCCTGGAAGAGACACATACAATAAAAAAAATAAAAACTCTTCAAAATTCTGAGTTATAACTCGGAATTTTAAAATTCCGAGTTGTAACTCGGAATTTTACATCAAAATTCCGACTTATATTTCGGAATTTTAAAATTCCGTGTTATAACTCGGAATATTGGATGTAAAATTCCGAGTTATAACTCAGAATATTGGATGTAAAATTCCGACTTATATCTCGGAATTTTAAAATTCCGAGTTATAAGTCGGAATTTTGATGTAAAATCCCGAGTTATAACTCGGAATTTTACATCCAATATTCTGAGTTATAACTCGGAATTTTAAAATTCCTGTTGTATATTCATATACAATATGAATGCATTTTCTATGCTTAAAGTAATTATAAATACTTTTTCCTACAAACGTCAGTAAAAGAATAATTTTGAACGCATGCTATCAGTGTCTGAAATGCCATTTTATGAAGTGATTTATTTTTTTGAGAAAATATGAAAACATGATTCAAAATGAGGTGTTTATTCAATTGAACGGCCAATTAGCGAAGTTACAATGATAATACGAAATTCCATGGCCAGTCTCATTGGTAGATGTAAACGAATTTATTTTGGTGAAGTTTATACCAGGACAGAGAGCAATGTTATCCGCCGAAATTTTGGACGAAATTTGATCCGCAATGTTCTGTTCCTTTTGTAGAAAAAATAGTGTCGTTTGAGTACCTATCTTAGTTTAGCACTTTCTTCCAAATAAATCCTATATCATGTACTCTGTGATAATAAAAATTATCATTATTATTATTATTATTATTATTATTATTATTATTTATTATTACTTTTTTCTTAAAATTTTAACACCCTATAGCTCGAAAGAGGTTTAGGGCATATGTTCTTATGAACTTTTTTAAATGAGCTGAGGAACCATATCCTATATACTATATACCTATATATTCAGAATTCTGATCACCCTGTATCTGTACCAATTAAATATCAGTAGATAGTTGAGATAGGGCATATAAGTCGTTTTGACCAATAATGAATAGTTTCGACACAAAAAATCCCAAAGTTGAAAAATCTCGATTTTGAACACCCTATATCCCTGAAATTATTCCAACTAGACCCCAAGTGTGATGCATTGGT
Source organism: Phaedon cochleariae (assembly GCA_918026855.4). NCBI lineage: Eukaryota > Metazoa > Arthropoda > Insecta > Coleoptera > Chrysomelidae > Phaedon > Phaedon cochleariae. The sequence goes on from OU896715.1 coordinate 47,256,064, forward strand.
GAAATCAGCTCTTCGGGAGAATCTGAAAATGCAATAAAATACAAGGTGCTCCATTTAAAATAATGAAGTTGCTAATTGTTTCTGATAGAAGTGGCAACACTGTATCGATGAAAATATTTTAGACGGATAGAGAATGTTCAATTATATATTAAAGCATTCTAATTTTCAGAATGTTCTGTCTTCGTTCTCCACATACTTCTAATAGGCCATCCAACGTGGATCACCCTGTATATATAGGGGGTCCCTATGAATGTAATATTTTCGATTTCGCCCGCTATCTCGAAAACGAAGCAGTCTATGAAAATTTTGTGTTTGGTATCGCGAGTTTCACAAGAAGTAGCCGATGTTTGCCAAAATCGCAAACATCTATGTTTAAAATAAGCGAGATATCCCGTAAGGACATAAAAAATAAAACATCCCGGACTCGAAGCGGGATACATTCATGAACAAATCACATTTATTTTGGAAAAGGTATTTTTTTATGTAATTTTTCAAGGAAAATTTCAAAATGTGTCATAAGATATGATTTTTTATTATGAAATATTCTTAGACGCCTATATTGATGAGATGAAAAACATGCATTCACGTTCGAGGTTTTTGTGATTTCAAGGCCAGCCACTAGTATACATTGGTATTCGACAAACATTGATAGTTTTGTGCGCGTTCTGAAAGTTGTTGCTAGTACACTCGTCTTCAGAGATCATGTCGCCCATGGACGGTGTCAGCTTCCTTGATCACCGCTGCATTAAGAGCGCTCATACCGTCCAACCGCGACATGTTCGCTGATGACGAGTGGTCTTATACTGTTTTATTTCCAAGTAACACAATAATAATAACATTCTTTTGTTTCAGGGCCTTGTTTCAGCTCTACCTTGAGTAAATGTCTTGGTTTAGGAATTATATTGGGCTCGTTGACTGTGAAGCTACCCCAGATATTGAAGATCATGAAAAATAAAAGTGGAGAAGGAATTAATATGTTTAGTGTTACGCTCGACCTCAGTGCTATTACAATTTACATGTCTTATAGCTTTGTTAAAGGTTTTCCATTTAGTGCATGGGGAGATGCAAGCTTTCTTGCGGTACAGACCCTTTTGATAGCTATCTTGGTTTTAACATATAAAAACTTGATAAGCCAAGCAGCATTTTATGCAATTGGCTATTTGTTGATTTGCTTTATAATGATGTCAGGTCTTACTAGTCTTAATGTTTTATGGACCTTACAAACATTCAATATTTTGTTGGTGATAGCTGGTAAACTGGTTCAAGCATGGACTAATTATCAAAATGGACATACTGGTCAGTTATCTGGCCTAACCCTGTTTATGTTGTTTGCTGGCTCAGCTGCAAGAATTTTCACATCCATACAAGAGACTGGTGATCAAGTAGTGGTTTTGACTTATATAGCTTCAACATTATCTAATGCTGTTTTAGTATTTCAGTTGTTGTATTACTGGAACGTTGATATAAAATCTAAGTTGGAGTAAAAAAACAGTTTCAAGTGACATTAAAAGAATCATATTGTTACCTGAGTATATGGTTGAAAGAATGTACCTGAATTAATCAAATTGTTATACAAAGAAAGGAAGATTCCGATATTTGTGAGAATATTTTATCATGTTTTTCCAAACTGTTTTAATCCCAGACATCTCAAAGAGGTAATAATCACGTCCAATTGAACAAAAACTGGACGTCCTAAAGAACCCAGGTAACACGGAACTCTCCGCGATATCTTTAAGTAGTTATCTGGATCAAAATACGAAATCCTCCTACGAGGTGCCAAAGATCCACTATAGGCTGTCACCATGGAAAATACTCTCTAGAGTCGTCCGAAAGGAATCGCGGAGATCTCGCCTCAGATCTGAAAAATTCCCCATATTTGCGAATTCCTAAGGTTATCTCTAACAGAAAATTAATAAGCATTTCTTTCTACGAGCACCCAAGGATATCCTGGACGTAACAAGAACAAGCATTTTCCGTTGCGAGCTCCTAAAGTAATCACAAACATAGCCTGAATAATTGATGAATATTTATACAAAAATATTGAGTTGTTTTTTCATTCACCTTCATAATTCAGCAGTGAAACAAAATATTCATTTCACCTTTAAATACCGAGTGTTCCAGGTTATCGAGCAAAAGCAATAGGTATATTGCTTATTTGTCAAGAAGAAAGATTTGGCAGCCCTCTGGAAGCTACTAATCACTTTCTGTTTTCAATATGGCATATTGTCATTGAAAATTGCTTGACTTGAAAGATTCGGACCACGAGTTTGGTTGAAAAAATATTTCATTGTCAAGTGAATCGTACAATATCTGAGTTGAGACTGGATGAACTGTGTTCTTACAAATCGGGAATAACAAAGTATAAATCAGCACTTCTCACGAGAAATATCAAAGTGCTGGTGGAGCGTTTCCTATTTCATGGCAAACTCCTCCATCTCTAATGGAAAGCATTTTTTTATAGACTGAAAAATGCTCGAGGGTGCTCTTCTGGTGTTGAGATCCGCGTGGCCTCTGATTCTTCTTGCGTGTTCTCTTCTGATGATCTTCGGTTTCGGAGGAATTTAACAATGCGATAGACTCCAGCTGCTGACATCAATCGGACAAAGATCATCCAGTGGCTGCTCCGTAGTTTCTCGGTGTGGCTAAGAATCATCGGTTTCAGCTTCTTCTGCGCGCTCTGAAGTGTATGGATTTCGTCTAGTGGGACATCATCGATGACGATTTCGGCTTTGGAAATCTTTGATAAACCATGAGGGATACTGATTTCGGGCAGCAGCATTGGTTGGCCATTTGATAGATCTTTCTGGTTGCGAACTGATCGATATCGGTTTCAAATCGGCATCCTAGGGACAGGGCAATTATTGCCTTGCAGAGTTGTGAAGTCAGTGCGCCCGCATATATTCCGGTCCAACTGAAAAATTGCAGGAGTACAACCAGTTCCTAAAAAAGGTAAAAAGACCCTACCTACTAAGAACTCACGGCGCAGGCAGGTCAATGCTGTCAATGAAGATCTTGCTGAAATCACAGCCTGGGGAACAAACAACCTAGTTGAATTCAACGCCACCAAAACTCAAGCCTGCATTTTCTCTAGAAAGGCGGAACTCAGTATGCCCGATATTGTAATGTCTAGCTCCACCATCCCCACCAAGCCCACCATATCTATGATCGGTATTTCCATCAGCAACACTCTTTCATGGGATAATTATGTCAGATCCATCGCAAAAGCTGCTTCACAAAAACTCGGATTCTTGTTCCGTGCGAAAAGCTACTTTACTCCTCAACAGCTTCTCATGATCTACAAAGCGCAAATACGGCCTGTTCTAGAATACTGTTCCCACATATGGGGTTCAGCACCAAAACATACGCTGATGCTCTTAGATTCCATCCAGAGAAGAGCCATTCGCCTGGTGGGTGACGCCACACTCACTCACTCTTTGACATCATTGGAACACCGTGGAAAGGTCGGCGACCTTTCACTTTTCTATCGATACTTCCACGGGAAATGTTCTTCGGAAATCTCTGCTATCATCCCTTCACTAGCAATACCAATCAGACGAACTAGACAAGCCCAGTCAGCACATCCTTTCGTTGTCAACCTCGAAAGATGTCGAACAGCACTTTATCAAGACTCCTTCATCCATAGAACGGCTAGGCTCTGGAATTCATTGCCTGTGGAAGTATTCCCAACAACATATAATCTCCAAAAGTTCAAAAAAAATGCCAATACCTACCTCCTGTCCCTATCCTTCCTAGGAACGCACGATGTTCTTTATAATAATGATGATAATGATGATAATAATAATAATGTGTCTTTATTCTTCAATACAACCAATACATAGAGTGGATACAATCACTAACCCTGAATAAAAAAATATAATAAATGAAGAATAGGCGAGGTGTCAGGTGAGCATGATGTGAATCACACCCTCTGTTTTTCAACCTAATCGTGATACAAAAAAAAAGTACTTTCATTCATACTTTCAAATGGATTCAATGATCCTAATATCTTATATACAATACCTAATTAACAGCATGGCTAAACTACACTTTATTTCATTAGTGTGAGTAAAATGAAGGTTCAAATTATGTTAAGAGTTAAGCAACAACAGTAAAGAAATAGAGAAATAAAAAAAAATAGATTGAAGATCATGGAGAAAGCTATCAACATCGAGCTCATGAAATACCTGGAACATTCAGGTATCATCAACGATAGGCAATATGGCTTCCGTCATCAGAGATCAACTGGTGACCTGCTCGCTTAGGTCTGACATATATGGCAGCAATCTATTGAAAAATATGGCGAAACTTTAGCCGTGGCACTTGATATCTCCAAGGCATTCGATCGAGTCTGGCACCACGGACTCCTCGCCAAGTTTCCATCTTATGGCTTCCCTCCCCAGCCATGTTCTCTGCTAGCTAGTTTTCTCTCAAACAGGTCTCTCCATGTAGTGGTCGACGGAGTTTCATCTGACTCTCTTATCATAAATGCTGGTGTTCCGCAAGGATCAATTCTAGCACCAACACTATTTCTACTCCATATCAACGATTTGTTGGAAGCAACTCCATGTCCAGTACACAGCTTCGCGGATGATAGTACCCTCCATACCGCCTTCTCTTCCAGGGCTCCAATACCAGCCAGGCATATCAGAAACGAACGAGGGAGACATGTTGACAACATAAATATAAACTTGGTAACAATTCTCGAATGGAGATCCAATAACTTGGTAGATTTCAATGCAAACAAAACACAAGCATGCCTTTTCTCTTGAAAAGCCGATCTCACTGTGCCAACATAAGCTTGTCAGGAGTAACCATACCTTTGGAGACATCCATTTCGATGCTTGGTATTACCATCAGCAATAACCTTTCTTGGGAAAATCACGTGAGATTAATTGCTAAAAGTGCATCCCAAAAACTTTGTTTTCTGTTTCGGACCAGGAGCTATTTCACTTCCAGTCAGCTGCTTATGATCTATATATAAGGCACAGATCCGACCTGTCCTGGAATACTGTTCCCATATTTGGAGTGCAGCACCCAAACAAACACTGATAAACTGTTGGATTCTGTCCAAAAAAGGTCAACTCGTCTCGTGGGTGATGCCTCGCTCACGAACTCACTCACTTCTCTGGAACGCCGTAGAAAAGTTGTCGATCTAAATTTTCATTCATGATCAGTTAGGTATTAATAGGGATGATCGTTATTGAATTTCATGTTGATATGGAATAAAAGTGGTATAATAATAAAAGGTTTCCGGGTGTATTATTGGGAAGTGTAGAACGAGAACAATCTTTCTGCCTGAATAATATGCTTCGATTTCTATTATTTCGTAATTCTTGTGAATGTCATAGCCCTTTCAGACCCAAGGTCACAAAAACTATATTTTTTGTGCGAAATTCATATTATATACCTACTTAACGAGGCATGCAATCGGAGAGGCAATTCATGTTCATGGATTCGGAGGACATTCAACAGGATTCCAAGGACACTCACAATTGTGTTATATCGTTACGAACAATGTAGACTCACATTTGTGATGGAATAATCAATGAACAAGAAGATACTGTTGAATCGTTTATTTATCTTTTATGAAATCCCATTAAACAATTTTGGTCTTTGCTAAGGCACAAGTACACGTCACATTTACTGCATTTTGTTCTCGAGAGACTCCTACAGCTCTCAAGACGACAGTTCGATGGATGCTTCAGGTTTTCACTGATCGGCCAGTGATCGAAGCTGTCATATCTCTTATCTCTACATGGTATTGGTGCACATCTGGATTTTTTCTCCTTAGATTCTAAAGAATCGTTTTCGTCATTTTCATCTTCCATTTTGCGTTTCTTCGTACCACATGAGAGGAAGTCGGCCAAATCCAATCTGAAGTCCAGCAGATCCTTCATGTCTTTGACAGGCAATCCATTTTTCTTTAAATCTCTGCGGTTTTCCATCCAGCTGTTAACAATAGCCAAATCAAATAGGTGTAGAATTACTTTTATTGGCCATTTCTTCGTCTTGAAGAAAGTTCGGTGACATTCCAACATCATATCACAAACATCTACACCACCCATTTTTTCATTGTAAGATTTCACAACATTTGGACAAGGAATTCCTCTACGAACCTTCTGGATTTTATCCCATCTATTTACTTCATTCATTGGATTCGCTCCAAAAGCTGTGGAAGCCATGACCACACACTTATTGTCTTTCCATTTGGTCAAACATATGTTTTTATCACCTCTGACTATCGGATCAGTCTCTCCCCTTGACAAGGTATTATCAGCTCTGAGGTTACAATTCTTACCCAGTCTATTATTCATCATGGTTCCAGTTCCTTCCATGCCGAGCACTTTCAGTTCATCAAACAGGGACAATGTTGAAAAGTATCTGTCAAAAAAGATGTAGCTCTCAATAGGTAGTGTTTCTACCAAACGAATGACTACAGATGGATGGTCAATCATCGGTTGAACTTTCCACAGACGGTTGTTTTTTTCGTATCTTCGGAAACGTTCAAATTGTCTACAATGTGTAGAATATTACGTAAAAGGAAGAATCTGTCTCTTGGCATTTGATCTGATATTGCTGGAAAAATGAATTTCTCACACCAATACAAACGAATCCTAGGAAACTTCATACAGCCCATGCTTACATGAATGCCGAAAAATTTCTTGATCTCCGTCGGTGTAACAGCTGGCTTGATTTCTCTTCCGTTTTGCTGTAAAAAGAATTGTGCTGCTTTTTCTGCTACCAGTTCGTAAAATGATTCACCCAAGTATCTGCTAAAGTATCCCCACGGTGATAAAACTTCATTTGTGTCAAAGCTATTCATGTTATCTTTTGGTCCATTTTTATTATCGAAAACAATTCGATTCCACGACTATTTGCTGTATTTATTTGCAAGGTCGCTCAGTCTCATATTCATCTCTGGATCATCATCATCTGATTCATCTGAAAGTTATCTTTCAGAACCGATATCGATACCATTGTCGAGTTGGGCAAGTGACAAAATATCGTCTTCGGGCTCGTCATCGTCGAGGTCATTGTCGACTCCGAAATCAGATCCAACTTCATATAATAGGTAAATCAAACATGGCATCAGGATTATCTCGAAGATGATCCAAATCAATGAAATTCCTGTCCTCTGGAAGAAAAAAAAATCTCAACTTCCACGATATTCCTGAAGTAGTTGAGTCCTGATGCTCACAACTGTGATATCATGAAATCAACCAATCCCAGAAGTCCTGATTATTAATTTTTTCATATCAATCAATGTGTAGGCTCAAATATTGACCTTTATTGTCAACATCATGTACATAATATGAAAAAATAGCTTCAACCGAGATATACTTACTTGCTGAATTCATATTGATGTACGAATGTAAACAAAACACTGAGGCATGCTTTAGACAGGTCTACTCAAGTTGGCTGTTACCAGTCAAATGGTGGAACTGCGGCCTTTTGCGCATCTATACGTACCCTCACAATCATGTGATGCCGGTCTGAACCGAATTGATCGCGAATTTAAACATACCATGTGGCATTTTGTGAACCCTCACAATTGTGATTATCTGGAACGAAAGGGATTGGCGACATAGGAGAATATCAATTGATCAAGAGAATAGAATAGATTCAACAATGGGTTTTAGTTCTTCAATTTTCAAAATACTATAAGGAACTTCAAGTTTAGCAAACGTAGGTAAAATATGGGACATAGATACTTTGATTTTGTAACAAGTATAGGCTATGTATATATCCCATACTTAGAGATCAATAACAAAATTGAAACTATGCGTAGTCAATTATAGTAGGTGAAATAATTGAACCGCATAATCAATGTAACGATATTCATCAAAAATAGAACAATTTTTCTAGGAGAAAAAAAATTCACTTGATTTTTGTCAGATGAACGAACCAAAAAAAAATATATAAATTCTTTATAACAAAATCAAAATCCCTATGCTGCACCGGAGTGGTGGAAGATGGTAACTATTCATGATCTGAATCTACCTCATCCCTCAAATTTTCAGTTTGAGGAAGTCCTTGAAAAAAGTCATGGTACTGAGAAGGTATAACCAGTTTTTTGCAAAGAAAAATAAGGTGTTTATATTTTTTTTATTTGCCGGAACTGAAGTTTGATACAAGAGTTTCATTGAGTAATCGTTTTTTTTTTGCATTGTCTTTCTACCCTAATGTAGCAAATTCATTCTATTATAATATGTAGCGTCATAGTCATACTTGAACAATATTATGTCCAGATACTGCGGGTTCGTCTCTATGATTTTAATTTTCTGCCATTTTACTTTTTCATTATTAATGTCCTTATCCCATTTCAGAGAAGTCTGTATATTTGCGAGTTTTTCAAATCGAATATAAACTCTTGCCATTCCGTGAACCTTGGAACATTTTTGGAGACCCTTTCTTTCAGGCTATGTACTTAATCGGCTTCGTTCTGTGTGTGGCCTTTTTCCAAATAATTATGACGAATAATTCCGATGGAATATTTGTTTGTTGAATAATTATACAAACAGTCGAGGTATTTATTCCGGTTTTGTCCAGAGCAATTGTCGAAATAAGAGGAAAATTCCTTCATGACCTCTTCAACTTGTTCATCAACCAATAATATAAGACAGCTTCCTATTTCTGATGCACCTCTCTTGGCGATTCCATCATGCCACACGTAACAATCATATTCTTCTGAAGCCAGATTGAAAATGGTAAAGTTATAAGTGGATAACTTCAATTTGTAATGGCCAACTCCCACTTCTGATTTTGGTACTGGCAAAATTTGTTCAAGGTCAAATACAGCTACACAAAACTCCTTGTCATTTTTTCCGTTTTCTTTGTCTTTATTTTTGAATTCTCGAGCTAAATCTTTAGTATCTTGATATGAAAATTATACTCATTTTGTAGTTCGGCTTTTTGATCAGCTGAAGAATGTTCATATCTGTTACAATCATCACACTGGTCTTTTTTTGGTACCAGAAACGATATGTTGGATTCACAGGTTAATATATTTGCCAGTATACTGCAGAACTTGCAATGTGTGAGATGTCGCTACTTTCACAAAACCCCTTATGAAGATCATACATTTTTGCTACATTTCAAATAGGCGTTAGTAACAACTGGTTGCTGTCCTTACGACAATACTGACTCTCCACTGGCACAAAGGAGGTTATATGCTGACGTACGGATTCTTTAACCTCTTCAGGCAATTGGCTGTTTTTTAACTTTAGCGCGTTTATCGGCATGGATAGTGAAATTTTCTGAAGATTTTTGAGCAACCCTTCTAACTACTTGAGAACTTATAAGTATCTAACGTATATTGAGAAAAAAGGTTCTGCTTAGCCGCAACTATTCTGTGCCGTTTGAATGCGGCAAGTTATGAATATATGTATAGTTCCTTATTCTACTTTTTTCGGTAATTTCTCCATTTTTATCAGCCCTTGGTCGACATCTCGATATTGGGAAAAATTTGACGTGGTTCGAAATAAAATCGCTTTGTCTATTTATGTTTCCTGAGCCCCAATATTGATCAAACACTACCTTTCTATTCTCTTCACTACCGTCAAACGGGGTAATATGGAACAAAATTTCAGAATATTTGCTCTTAACTTTTTTATCTAAGATTAATTTTCATTTCATCACTCCTCTTCCAGACAAAAAAATTAATTAGGCAGACCGCTCTTACTTCTGTTGTAGACAGCGCCCTCGGGGCCACCTTCCACTCTTGATAATAAGCATGGACAGCCTTGTAGACCACAAGGGGCGGCAACACTTCTCCGCTGGCGGATATTGCGAACATCACAGATGTAGACGTTTTTGAAGTGTCCAGTACTAGATGCGCATGCTTACTTCCTTTTGCAGCAAACACCTTTTCTTTGCTTGGGTCATCAGTTAGGTTCGATTCGTCGTAGCGATATTTTCTGCAGGCACACCTCTCAATGTGTTTTCAAGATGGTCAAAGTATTCATTAACGACTTCTTGAGACACTTTAGCGCGAGAACGTTTTTTGTTATCAGAGAATCTTTCAGAAAGCTCTCTATTGCGCCTCAAGAAATCTTTGATCCAGTCCGTACCTGGTGAATTGTATTTAAATACAGTAGTAACCCCTTTACGATTGAGGTATCGTTGAATAAACCCTTTGAGTTTTACCCTCGTGAAAGGATATCCATAGCTGGCAGCAGTACCTAGTGCTTTGCATATCAAAGGATATCCATAGCTGGCAGCAGTACCTATAGTGCTTTGCATATCGCGGCCTTCTCGACAGTCGATAATACCGTTGGTCTTCCCAATTTGGAATTTCGTCCCTTGTACCTGCCATATAGGCTTGTTTTCGGGATACCATAATGCTTGGCTGCATTTGACAAAGTCCGATAACCATTCAAAAAACCATTCAGGGCTCTTTCTACGTTTTATGGATCGTAGTCACCGTGTATTTGGGCACCAGGTCTCTTTACATATTTTTTTGGCATCGTTCCAAATTACCACTGAAAAAACAACGAATCACTTATTAACCTCCAAATTTTTCAATTTGTTTTTTCATCAAATCTGTTCACATTATCGAGGAGGAATATGTTCAAGGAAGTAATAAGTTTTGGTGTACTTTATTCAAACTCACCTGTACTAGTAGAAAATCTTGAGCACAACGAAATTCCGCGAAACGTCGATTTCTGAAACGATGTTTACGTTATGAGTAAGGTTCATATATGAGAAGTCGATAATACAGAACTATCGCCCAACTATCCAAGTAAAGAAATCTTTCATCAGGAACCAGTTAGTTCATCTATTCGAGGAGGGATGGCGTCACATTAATTATTTTTTAATTTTGTTCCATAAAAACCCCCGTTTGACGGTATATCTGAAACCATTATTTTGCCCAAATCGTAAGAAATCAACGTAACAATTCAATAGAAACTTAAATAAACTTTCCCCCACAAGAAAATACTCAGCCTTATATCTTCAAAAAAATAGGAACACAAAAATACAAGTTTTTCAAACAACAACACCTCTTAGTCAATCTAGATGTCACTGGGTATATTTTCAAAAATTTGCCTTCCCCTTCTCACTTCCTTCGAAGCCAGACTTCGTCAGATTCTGGTATCAACTCAGAGTTTTCAGACACTTCCTTACTTGTACTAGCATGTTTGTCAAATTCTGAAATTTCGGTTTCGCTCTCAGGCCAACTCTGTTCTTCCTCGTCATTATCATCACTTTCTATATCATCAACTCTGCTATCTTTTTGTTAAAGATCTTCTGACCTCAAGCCTTTTCCGGAAGAAGTATTAAATTTTTTGCCTCTCTTTGGTTTCGGTCCGTTCTCTTCTGCCCATCTGCTTTGTTTCAAACAATCAGTGAAATGTTTGCTCCACACTTCGCTGGAATTGTCCCGTTTTTGTATATCTTCAGAATTTCCAGGAAATTTCTGCAAAACTATGCTAAGCGCCATTGTTTTTTCATCTGGTCGAAAAATGCAACGTCCAGGGGCTGCAACAAGTGTGTGGCGTTGGGTGGCAGAAGAATAAACTCATTTTCCTCGCAATGTTTTATGACGTGTAGCGATAAGTGGCTGGAGAGATTGTCACCAATCAGAACTTTCTTTTCATTCAAATTACGGATATATGGCCCTCTGGGGCCCCCTTCCATCCAAGTTGGATAAAGATGAACAGCCTTGTACACGATATATGGGGAAAGTAGAACTCCTGAAGCACTAGCAGCTATCATAATGGAAGTGCTGCTCTTGGATGAATCAATCATTCTATTGACATGCTTAGTTCCCCTCTTACAAATCACTTTTACTCTTCCCGGATCGTCGGTGAGGTTCGACTCATCGTAGTTGACAATATTCTCGGAAGGAATATTTTCGAGGGCACTTCTCAAATTCACAAAATATTCCTTCACTTTCTCTCTGTCAACTTCAGCTCGGCACCTTTTTATGTTCTGAGAAAGACGCTCATATTGTCATTTAATGCAGGAATTTTTTATCCGGCTCTATCCAGATAGGTTTTGACTATTTGTCGAATATCATGTCTGGTCAACGGAAATCCCCACTCAGCGGCAAGTGTGATTCCAGTCGCTATATCCAATTCTTCATTCGCATTGAGTTTCGTTCGCCCTCCACTTTTGCCTGGATGCTTCCCGGCGATTTTATCACCAATGTGAACTTCGGAATATGATAATACTCTGCCGCTTGCCTCAAAGATTTTTTTCTTGTCTCCACATCGTTCAAAGCCCTCTCCAAAGATATTGGAGAGTAATTGGACCTTTCCTTGGCCCCCAGCTGCCGCTTATAAACTTTTGGCATTTTGTCCGAAGACACCCCACACCGTGTCGTTTTTTTTCTAAAGTGTGAAAAAATAAATAAGAGAAAAATTATGCGTAACACCAGTACATATGATTAGATAACATAGAAATCTACAGGAAATTGTAACCAAACTTGAGTGCAACCCCTTGACAGTGGCTGCACAGATAATTGTTACCGCAGTTATCAAAAAAGCAAAAACTACGAGCGTAACAAAAATTTTGACCACTTTCACAATACTGCTCCCAACAGCGATTTCTGGCCGACTGAAGTCTTGAATGTGCTACAGACAATAGTAGTTTTCAATTCGAGGCCGTATGGGGGCAGGATGACTCAAGGTCACGCAATTTATATGCGCGCGCTTGAATGTCCGAACTGGGACTACCCGTCCGATCACTCCGATCTCACCTCAGATGACGGTATGTCCAACAATAAGATATTTTTATGAGTTATGCTCTTATTTTTTAATTCCATGACATTGTACATAAAGGCAAAAATCAGGGACCTTAAAATAAAAATAATTCCCTCTGGAATGAGTGGGTCTATGATATTATGATTGATATAATGCAATCTGGATGGTAAACCACTATTTGTATGTCCTTAAGTTCGTTTTTCAGTTATGTCATGAACTTCAGTTTGATTTACCTATAGAGTCAAGCACAAATAATAGATTATTACCTATTTTTTTGTTGGGCACTACAATAATTGTCGCTGTATTAAACTATTTCCAAGTCATCTGAGTCACATTCAACAGATTTTTGTTGAAGGTAAGAAAGGATACACGACCCTATTTCTGTTGCACCTTATCCTCCCTCACCTTCATGCCAAACATAGCATTCTGTTGCATCATTAGACATCTCTGTTATAGTGAAATTCATCGTGTTCGATTACGATCTGTAATAAAAAACTGAAATATCTCTTTTGGGAATTGCATGTCGAAACAACTATCACAATAGCTTCTGTTGACTTTTTTTTCATCATTGTCCATTTCAATACGACGCAACACTTTCTCATTTTGATGCTCTTTATACTCTGTATGTAGACTCGCCTTATCTTCCTGATTGGCATTTTAATACTTGTTGTAACATAAATTAGGTACATTGGTACTTTTTGGGCACAAAAAATGAGATATTGAATTCTCTGTTGAGAATATCAGAATAAATGTGATAGTTTGCAGCCTGTTTATCATCATTTCTACATAGAGCCTGATAGTCTCTATGCAAATCTGCAATGGTCTTACCACCATCTATAAATTCTTTAGTAGTTTGTTCTCTGAGATAATGGCTCGAGGTATGGACATAATGTGTTGCCTTACACCTTCCTTAATTGCATTGGCAACTTTAGTGTGGTTACCATGTTTTCCCCTGGCGTCTTCAGCTACGGTTCCAAGAGGTGTTCTTTTTTTTTAGCAGTATCAACAGTTCGATCATTTATATTTAACGTCGCTTTGAAATACTTTTTACAGACTCGTATTTTCTTCTGATCTACAGTGAAATAATAAGCATAGTTGTAATTTCTGTTCGTCTCTCTTCTATACTTTGGTTGAATCATGTTCGAATGATGAACTATGAATTCTCGTTTTCTATTTATATCAGCCAAGCTGTAGAATTCATTGAACAATGAGAATCGTTGTTCTACAGTTATTTTTTCTTTGCATTTGTATGTGCATTTTTCTCCGCAATCTACCTTGACAGATTTTTCTCTAATAGTTTTTTTCAGTTTACCAGTTGATACATATTCTTTCCCTGCATTTCTCAGTACTTTTGTTTTATTCCTTATCCAATCTCGTTCATTACGAAATCTCTTGCGAGTAAGTTTTTTTTCTGAATTATAGGTGTGGGTAATTTTCTTTGTTTGTGCTGGGTTCATAATTGACTTCCTCAGTTATAACATTGGAAGAGGATTTCGAGGAAGAAGAGGAACTTGAGAACGAACAAGACGAAGATGATGACGAAGATGTAGAGGCATCAGGGTCATAGTTATTATCTTTCACACTGTCATCATCGTCCTCGGAAAAGTCAGAGAGGGTATGCTCTTTGAGCACGGTCTTTGGTGAATTATTATTGTTCGGACATAAAATATCGCCCTGTCTTGAAATGATGTTCGATGTGCTAGGACAAAAACTTGAAGAATTGTTTCGATTATCAATTCTATCACCCTAATATTTTGCTGATTTAATAGCTTGTACGTCACTGAAGATTTTATTGATATATCCGTCAGTGACAAAAAAAGAATCGTCATTTTGTGTGATACTTCTGTTTATCGACGATAGGTTATCACAGTCCTTGATTGTATTTCTTTTGTCCTGTTCTCCACAAGCAACAGCTGTTTGTTAAGAAGTATTTCCTTGTCGTTCACTTCTTCTTTCCCCGTTTGTTTTAAGATTCGAAATAATGAAACCAACATGCTGGTGACTCACCAAAATGTTAGATTCCTCCATATGTGATTCTTTGCCTGCAATAATTATTCTTGGATAAGCATGCTGATTATCAATAGTACCATCAACTTCATCATTCAAATGATACTCGATATCACTATTGGCTAGTCAAGATTTTGGTATAATTTGGGGGTACCAATTTTTCTTCATACGACAGTTATATATTTATAAAAGGATCTCTAAAGACTATGATTGCCACTTTGAAGTGGTAGCTAATAGAAATGGCGGCCAATACAAAATGGCGGATGTTGACTTCATAGAAACAATCGTATCTCTGAAAATAATGATTCGATTTCAATTCTCTTGAGCTCAAATCAAAGCTCTCATTGTACTCTATTTTTGAATTTCCTTAGAGATTTTTCATATTCGCAGCCGTTAATTAATAAAACAGGAATGAATGTTGTTTTATACTTCAAAATAATTAATTGATTTATTGAGAGCTACTCAAAAACGATGAGATACCTGGAAAAAATATATTCAAATCAATATATTATTCTAGCCAATCATTTATATTTTCATAGTTCATAGGCTACTATATAGTAGGGATGCTGACAACATTTTTCTTGACAGACTCAATTATAGTTGTTGACAGACTCAATTATAGTTGAATTGATTGGCAACCGTTGAATATGATTTCTGGTTTTGAGTTGGCAAGAATTCGGTCGAAATGTTGAAGAAAACCAATTTTTAAATTGTCGACGTTTCGAAACTTTATTGTTTCATCTTCAGGACACTGAAGTGAAAACAAGAACATACATATTATGATGATATTTCAAAATGAGGGGTTTTGATAAAAGCAAAATAAGTTATGTAAAATATCATCGTTGAAAATAAAACACTTCTCACACTTTACAGAAAACAACATTGATAGATACTTACATTTAGGGTGGCTTTCCGGGTTTAAAAATAGTGAAATGAATAAAATCGACATAAAGTATAAATACGTACACACAGGTTCATGAGAGACCTTAACACAGACACGAACATGAAGGAATGAACAAACTGAACTGTCGTTGAATCGTTCTGCTAGATAATACGCCTCTGCAGCTACAATATCTCTTCATTTCATCATTTTATCGCCCCCTCAATAGCGATTTTATGCAATTTTTCATCATTTCTTGGCTCCGCAACTTGAGTAAGTGTTTCTCTGGTCCTGCTGCATTTTTTATATTTGCTCTATTCTTCACAAAAAACACAATTTTTGTTATATGTCGCATATTTTCCGCTACTATCCCGTTTCAAACGTTTCTCAACCTGACTATATGAACAGGGAGTTTCAGATGGCTCAGGTAAGTCCTCGGACGATGTGGCTTCTGCCTCCAATTTCCTCAGAGCTTTAATATTCCTGAAATTGGCCCCACACTTTCTATGTAATGATTCATCCGAAATATCAGTATTGTTTTTGATTGGTTCAATATTTCTCATTACAGCAGCATCATACAAAACTTCATTGGGTGAGGCTGACCTTCCGCAAATAATACACTCATATGATTTATGTTCTGGGTTTATACACTTCACTTTCCCAACAACAGATATTTTGGATCTACCAATTATTCCATTGTATTCCTCCGAACATCCACACTTTGTAACAAAAAGTAATTACAACTATTAGTAGTATTCGATATCAATCAATTCGAATAATAGTGGTGGTAATCACTAATAAAACTTGTAATAAATGATGTTTCAACAGTTTCTACGCTGAGTAGTAACTGTTTGACAATTATGAACATAATAGAGAGATATTGATGTAAGTTATAATATTGATGAACACATACATTGTGAACCCCAGTCACTAAAATAAGGAAACATTGGTCGATTTCGATTCATTTTGAAGCCGTTCCAGTGCCACAAAACAGTAGTATGAATATATCAAATTGTAGAGAAAAGTTGAGACAAGAATATTGGTTTCAAGAGTTTTTTTGCGAGATCACTCAGTTTTTGATTAATTGAGAATAAATAAAAGAAGAGTTGTTAGAACTTAAAAATTAAAAATACATGTTTTTTCAATGAACGGCTGTAAATACTCAGAATTACTATAGCATCTAAAAAATAAAACACATTATAACCTTTCATTCGAATTCTGGAAATGATCAATCGGACAATCATTTCCTGAGATATGTCCATTTTCATAAAGCCATGATCCGCCATCTTGAATTGACCGCCATTTCTATTAGCTACCACTCTAAGATGGCAATCATGGTTTTTTGTGATCCTCATATCACCATGTACCTGTGTTAGCATGAAAAATTAGTACCCCCAAATTATACCGATTACTCGAATTTGCCTAGGTAGCCAATGGACTACTATGTGTGTTTCTCAATTGTTCAATTTCGTTATCCAGCAAAGCATCTTCATTTTTTTTCCTTTTTTTTTATCACAGCATCGACCATTGCTTGGGATCTTTTACTTATGCAATTCCTGAGGATTCCACTGAGAAAATATTTATCATGAAATATGTTCGTATTTTGAATCAAAACTATTTCGGTTCCAATAATTATTACATTTCACAAACCTTTTCAGGAAAAAGCTCCAGTTAAAGCTTTAGAAGAAATTAACAGAATAATGCCTTCACAAAAATTCAACTAATTACATTATGATTTTGAGGAAAAAGCAATTCGAATAGTTTAAAAAAATGGAAGATCGCTAGGTTTACGTTGTAGGATCATCAATAAAGTCATTGTCTATTTCCTGGCAACATCGTTTTAAATGGAGATAATATTCAAAAAGTATGCTTACTTCCGGTGAAAACTGTTGTTTCTTCAAAATAATACACTTCTGCCAAACAAATTTTCCAGAATTCTTACTTTTTCCCAACAAATATGTATCAAATCAAAATGATATAGTATCGCTCATCACGAAATGAGCGTCAATAAAACTTATTTCGGCGCAAAAGAGTATCATTTTCAGATACTACTCTCTTCATGGAATTCGATGGAGATATTCCATTAGTCAATTCGATATAATACAGTATTGCACGAAAAGTAGAAGCAAATGATTGACTTGATACACTTTCGCTCGGAAAGAAAACCTACTTCACGCTTCAATCACAGTATGCTACTGTCTTGTCGGGAAATTTTTGTGTAACTCCTTCCCAGCGAAAGATACTTGTGTCGCCTCTAGCGGCTGATTTCAAAAATCACAATAATGCGGTTTCGTTGGTAGATCGGCAGGCTAATGTAGGTACTCATTATTTATGGAATATAATGGAATCAAAGATTTTCTGAGATAATACACTGTTGTTCGGGATGTGCGATATTCTAACATCACTAGTCTTTTTTGGTATACTGCCACTATAGGCGATGCCCACTCACTGTGAGCAACTGGTTTCAAAATACGAACATCAACCATTTGTTTCAATTTACATTCTACTTTAGGTTTGACAGTATAAGGCATAGAATATGATCTTTTAAAAATCGGCGTTACATTGTCCTTGATGCTGAACTTTACGTTAAAATGCTTTATAGGGCTACACATGTTAAGGTCAAGAAACTTTTTATATTCATTTTGTAATGTTTCAGCTAAAACCGTATCTTTGACATTGTTGATCCGATTTTCATTAGAAAAATTACTTTGCCAATCAGGGAACAACACATTAAGCCAATTCCTGCCAAGAAGTGGCACAAACTCTTTGTTTGACTGTATTACTATTAATAGCAATGAGTAATTTTTACCTTCATACTCAACCTTAACTAATCCTTTCCCTATATAGACCCGTATATTTTGTCCAGACACAACATTCAACTTGAATTTAACAGGAGATAACGGAAACATGTTGAAGGCTTAGGTTATACAGGTCACTGTTCACTTCTTCTTGATACTCTTCTTCCAGTAATGCAACAGTCTGAGGCATCTCTGATGGACACAGATTTATCGCATGCCCAAACTTATTACATTTGTAGCATTTCGATCTGACAGCTGGACACTTATTCTTGATGTGGTTTCTACCACACTTGTTACA
Source organism: Phaedon cochleariae (assembly GCA_918026855.4). Taxonomy (NCBI): domain Eukaryota; kingdom Metazoa; phylum Arthropoda; class Insecta; order Coleoptera; family Chrysomelidae; genus Phaedon; species Phaedon cochleariae. The sequence goes on from OU896715.1 coordinate 47,274,751, forward strand.
GCCACTGCTCTGGCCCACATCAACATTCCATTGCTGAGCAGTATTATCTTGACTTAGTGTTCACTTATTTCCATCTGATATAATTCACATTACCACCTATAGTTTCACCATCTGTTCAATTTTGGACATGTCTTCCTGTAAGTTCAGCTGCTTGAGCAATGTTACATGCTCTCGTGAAGGTGAGCTGATCTTGTGACAGCAACTTCTTCTGTATACCTTCAGCCAAGGCCGTGCCAGATTTTTGTTTCGGGGGGGCATCTCAATAAAAAAGACCTGCTAATTCAAATTTAATTAATTACCATTACATTGGCACGGGAAAAGCCCGCCACTGCAAAAACTGTACTGGAAAAGCCCGCCACTGAAAAAACATATTCGTTTTTAATTTTAAAAACTTCAAATTTCCAGTTCAGTAAATTCACAATACAAAATCAAGCCTTCTATTGCCATTAGGGCCAACCCGGTTAGCCTGTCTTGCCAACAAGAATTCCGTAGGTAGGTTTTCAGGCGCCTAAGTGTGGAAAATAACCTTTCCGGGGTGCACGTGGATACAATAGTAGAGTTCAGATGCCCTATTATTGTACCATGTCATGTGCAATGCTTTGATAAAAGCTGCAGTTGGTCTTGAACTGTTTCCTTTTTCCCAGGATATGAAATCGAGAGGTCGTCAAAAATTCGTCCTCGCAGGGGGGTGGGGAAAAGGGTAAATGTGAATTTCATCATTTTTTTTCACTAAACTATATTGAAGAAAAAAACGAGACCATTTTTTTGGTCCAAACCGGAATGTTGTACTAGATATATGAGGAACTCAAATAAATATTGATATTTCTAAAATACACTGTCTTATATGGAGCCATTGAAAAAAAAAGCGATTTTTTTATGCAGTTATTTTTTTATTGGATGCTTAACACTTTAACTGCTATGTGCAGCAATATGATACACACCGCTCAGGGCTCTGGCGCGTCGTGTAGCTATATGCTACACAAGTCTGAACGGTTTTATATTGTTCTGTGTGTGACGAGCCCTGAGTTATATCAATTCTGCGTGTAACAATGCAACACAACGCCTGAAACTACCTATCTCTGAAATCGCTCGTGAATTGGTGGATTTTTAGTAGGGTTTAGAGTTGTTTCATCAAAAAGCAATGCTCACAAGTGAATAATCCTTTTATTCGATTAGACAATTGTTATGAAAAACAAGAAATGCTTTATATGTTATCTGCCTACAATACAAACAGATAGGAACTTTCATTTTGAACTGTACTGATGTGTGTTGAAAAAACATTCAATACACAAATGGGGAGCATTCGGACATGCAGGACATACATATTTTACTGTCGGTGCTGCTTTTTGCACCGGCTACGGTTATCCTTGCCATTTTTCTTCGAAATTTCGAGCTTGTGTTTATTGCCTATATCTCTGACAACAATATTTTTAGAGGCATACTCGAAAAGTTGAAGACACAAATTTTGCCGAAAATTTGTAATACTGATGTTACCTCGATTCATCTTGTTATACAAGTATAAGGAATTGGTTACAGATGTTCCTAGTATAACTTCTACGGCCACCTTTCTGTACCACTTTATTGAACGTCGTACTGGTGTCGAGTATGCTGATTTTTGATCAGAAACATCGATGAATGATTTTGATTCATTGTATGCCACAATTGCAGTCGGTTTCTTTTTTGTTCCTTCACGATGTATAATTTCGTCCTGTGTGTCCGTATGAAGAGTACTAAGAAATAGAACTTCTCTTTTATCCTTCCATTTCATAACGGATATTCCCTGTTTAGTTTGTAATCCCGTCAGCTCTCCCCTTTTCATTTTAGCATCAACTACTGTCTTAGGAATATATTTTCTATTACGTCGTAAAGTGCCAACTAAATGGGTCTTTTTTTCTAGAAGTTTTCTGGCAAGTGGTATACTGGTATACCAATTATCAATATAGAGTATTCTACCTTTCTCTAAAATTCCATCCATGAGGAACATAACCACAGAAGTTGTTACTGAATCAGAGGTCAGTTCGCTCTTGCCACAATAAACTTTCATATTATATGTATACCCTCCATCTAGGCATAATTTGAAAACTTTGATACCAAATTTATGGCGCTTGCCTTTGATGTATTGTCTAAAATTCAAGCGCCCTCTAAATGGTATCATCGTTTCGTCAATACATAATGAAATGCCGGGAGTTATGACTTCCTTGTACTTTCTTATCAAAATATCAATAAGATGTTGTACTTTATGCAGTCTGCTACCATCAGGACATACCTCATTATCTGCAAAATGCCACATACTTAAGAGCAGCTCGAATCTATCTCTTGTCATATATTGAGTTGCAGGGCTCTGATATAACACAGAACGACTCCAATAACTTTGAAGTGAGGGCTTCCTATCTAAACCCATCCACAATAGAATTCCCAAAAACACATGCATCTCATTATACTCTGTTGGTTTCCATTTATTTAGTCGAGATTTCTCAGAAATTGATTCATTTGCAATTCCCATAATAATTGTTTGCTGAGCATAACGATTAGTCTCGTTTACTAGTAAATTTATAACTTCATCATCGATGAACTTTTTGAAGAAATCAATTTCTTTTTTATCCTTCATTTCAGATTTCAACTCGTCATTGATTCCTGGAGTATCGACAAAATTGAATGATTTTACTTTCATCACATCAGGTTTATCCCAAGTGAAATTGGTTTCGGTTGAGGAAGTTGTTGTAGGTGGTGGGGTAAAAGAATTAGCACCTTCATCCGAATCAAGATCATCTTGCTCATTGTCACTGGTCTCATCAAGGTCCAATGAATCTACTGTAGAAATATAAAATTGGTAATTCACATTTATCATAAAATCATACTCAATTCACCTCTGTTCGTGTCAGCAGATGTAAAATCATTGTTATAATTCATTCCAGAAGTTGAAGGTTCCCCCATTATGTTTGGTGGCATTTTCTTCATTTTTTTCACTGCTACCCTCACTGACCCTGCGCCAAAGAAGTAGTCGATAAACATTTCATAAGATGGTTTCATAAGAGAGTTTAGCTTCAGAACTAGTACTGCAAACATAATCAGGATCACCGTCGGAATCATCAAATTCTGAATATGAATGATAATCCAGATCTTCCCCACTGACATCACTTTTGTTCATAATTTCTTCTGCCAATTCTTGTAATAATTGCTCATGATGTTGATGCTTTCTAAACGACATGTCGATGTTGAGCCGCGAAGTAGACACAAAAACAGTCAGTATTCAACTGAAACTGGTAAACAAACAGGAGCCAGCGCGCACGCGTGTCGGGACAAGTCTGCTGTGTGTTATATTGCTACACACAGCCTGAGACATGGATAATCATGTGCAAAATAATGTGGCATGAAAAAAGTGCAGTAATATGCTTTGTGTAGTTATTTTATACACTTTGATTTCTCAGAAATGAAATGACATTTATTTTTTTTTGAGCGATTTTTATCATCTCATCTAGTCAGTATTTGCACGAAATTGTGAAAACAAGATTGAGCGATTTTGGGGCCCTCTCATATTTTTTTGGAAGCAGTTAAAGTGTTTAACTTCGTAAATTCAGAAAAAGTGTAGCGCCCTACCGTGATACGGCCTCAGTCCGTCTCACGGCGGGCAACAGCAAGTTGATTTGTTGGGAAAGAGAAAGCAGCTATTCAATCAATCTATCAATACAAAATCTTTTTGTCGTTACCAAAATTATAACGAGTCAGCAATATTGTGAAAAACTTTAAAAAAGAGGAGAAAAGATGGATTTAGGATGTGATGGAGTTTTAGCTGAGCTTAGTCAAAATGATAAGATAGTAATTGTTTTATGTGAAAATAAAAATTTGCATGTACATAACTTCATAATGCCATAATGGGTTAATATTTGGAGATAACAATAACGAACTCAATCATTCTCTGATTCGGAATCAGATATTGATTCTCGATATTTTGACTGTTTTTGATGGCTATTGCCGCAACCTGTTTGTGCCATACATTTGCAGGACCCAATACATGGAATATTTCTCTTACTGCTTGAGCACTGACGACCCTTGCATCCTGAAATTTCTTTGATCATATTATTCAAGTATTTTAATATGAAGTGAGTTCTTGGTACCTTTTTTACATTTGCAAGTTGTAAGAAATGACGTATCCTCCGGAAAAGCTGTATTGGTCATCAATATTGGCGCTAACTGTCCATTTTCCATCATATACCAACCACTTTTGACCGGATCTTGTATATTTGCCATAGGATGAATGCTGTTGAGCCATATTTTTGCCTGATGGTGAACCCGAAGGCAATGCTGTCTGAGGCTATCCCGAGTAGGTGGTAACTTCTTTACCGACTTCGAACTTGCCAGAATGCTTCGTAGATGATTAATGCAATCGACTTCCGCATCCGGAGAATATAATTGTAAGACAAATTTTTGAACGTCTTCGAAAACTTCATCTGTCAGTGTCTCACTTATTCCCAATTGCTTTAAAAGTCTATGAGATTTCAAATAAATTTTCCAGTATATTTTTTTTCTAGTCCCACGAATTGACTTGTTGTATCGTATGTGAGAGCATGAAATGCCGGCAAATTTTTCATCAGTTCACTGTTCATCTTGATGTCATGGATATTGATGAATTTTTTCTTATCTTTTTGTCCCACTCTCATCCATACTTCTTCTGTCAGAAAATCTTTAATGTGCACTAACAACACCAATACATCTGTATCTTGACAATTAATTATGCATCTTTTGTACCCTTCTGATTTGGCTGAAAGTATATGTAAAATGATTCTAGTATCGGCTTTTTGAACTGATGAGATTATTCTCCATTTCATAATTTGCTTCATATTGCAGAACATTCAGAAATCCTCCACTTGTGGTGAATTTTAAAGGCTTATTTTGTGATCTTCGAGATATCTCATTCGATAAAAATGATGTCAAATATCGTTTATTACCGACTGAATGAATGAACAAATGCCATTGTTGTGGCAGAACAGTATTAACATTATCAATCTTTCGATCAATTGTCTCTTTCATCAAACTCCTTTTTACTCGGGTACAATGTGTGATTGAAACATCTTGGTAATAATCCATCACAAGATCTATCCTCTCTGCATTGTATGGATTCCTGAAAATGATTGATTCGAAAATGGATACATAATCTCCAAACGTCTTCGCAGCAAACGGTTTTCCTAATGCTTGTACCAACGCCATACCATCGAATAAATGGCAAGTTCTTAGGTTACTAGGTGGTAGATCAACTTGTTGTGAATGATTCGATTATTTGACCAAGTGAACTTTTGTTACTAGGTGTAGAAATTATTCCGTTTGGTGCGATGGATTCTGGAAACTGAGATAACTCATGTTTGAATATCTGCTCATAATTTATGTCTCGACCCGATTCTTTCACAGCTAAAATTTTCTGCAAAAACTTCTGTCCTTGCAGCCAATTATTTTTAGTCAATTTAACTCTATCCTTCAACGTGCAGCTTTCCAATGTCTTTAAATTGTTTTTCTTCAGAGGTTTGTAGAAATCTTTCGAATGTATGGTTTAACAAAAATCGCGTAGTGAATTTTCTCCTATCCTCTGTGCCATGAATAATGACTTCTGTATTTTTTCTGTAGCTATCTCTTTTGTAGAGATACACATAAGTGTCTCATGTGACATTTCATGACAATGGAATCACGAAAACTGTTTATCATTGGATCCTATAGTGTTAAAACTCAAGAACCACTCATCCAATCTTGTGCTATTTTTTGTCAAGCCCACAATACCTCCAGCTTCTTTGGAGGTCTTATTGATGTGCTCTAATGCTTGATCTACAGAAAGCTGGTTAAAATTTCCTGCCAGGCGCTTCACAACAAAGTTGCCATTCACAAATTCATTATATATATCTGGAGCAGAATTGGACAAATTTTGCATATCCGCGAGATATCTCCCCATCTTGAATAATTTGTGTGGTCGAATGCGAAGAACCATGGTAGCATTCTACGGAAACTGTTCAAATGTAATTGCCAGTTACCAGTTCTCTCACTATAAAGAAATTCTAGAAGTATTTCCACTAGTTCCAGATATGAAATCCAAAATTTAAAAGTGGGGTGTTGTGATTGGACGAATTCGGAAAATTCTTTGGATAAACTTTTCCACAAATTCACAATCATTTTGAAACTTTCTAACAAATTCGATTCATTCTTCAGTTTGATATTCTGGGTTATTTGTGTTGACTTCAAATATATAAGATTCAGAATATGAATTGACTCGCTATTGCAGTCTTTGAGCCATTGTTCAAAAATTGATAATAATATTCTCATCAAACTCTCATATGTCAACTTGTGAGCTCTGATGCATTTATTACATTTCTTACCATTCAGAATACCAGTGACTGTAGCTTCTCCATATTGGCCACTTTCTAGCCATACATCAGATAGACCCGATTTAGCCATGTATTGACCGAAAACCTTTAAAAAATTCATCATAATGTGAAAACCACCTGAGCGAATTATTACATGTTTGGTTGCTTCGGGTTTCATCCACTGAATTTCCTTCGCTTTATAATAGATAGCTTGATCGAATGTTATGACAGTATGTTCATTATTCAGTTTTTCAGCGATTGCGGAACATCTTTGAAGAACTGTGGAACTACTCCATCTTCTTTATGGTTTGTTCTGCATGAAATCCATGCCATATTGTATTCTTGTATAAAACTGTTACTTTCAGTTTCCAGATCATGTGATCCCATGACACAACTGTTATATATATCCTGGATTTATCGAAATTAAGCGTTTCGCGAAAATGAAAATCTTCAGGCGTTGACAGTTTGGTGTTATATGGCAATAATTTAGTATGACATGATATATATCCATTCGTCGAACCGCGCTGAAATGCTGCAATTTGTGTACCATGAAATGTTGGTGATTTGTCTAATGTTTCTCCTAATATATCAATATTGTCAGCAGCAAACTGAATGAATCTGCCAGGTACCAACTGCCTAGGAACGACAACATGATCGTTTTCTACGAAGAGATTAATTTCTTCCTGTGCAATTGAATTTCTGAGCCCTAACGTGGCTGCGTAGGAAATTGAATGGCCACAAGAATGCAATGTTTCTATTATTCTTTTTGACCGTGTTTCTTGATGAACTAAGATTTCCAAACCAATATGCTTTGAAGTATGTCTAATTCTGTAGTTATAAATTATATCCTGACACACACTCATTACAGCATTTTCCTTATTCGATGTGCCGTTAGAATCATCGCAAAACAACAAATTCACCAAGAAAAGCAGTTTTTCCGGTATAAACTTCTTGTACTCTGTAATGCTCAGATTATCGTAGGACATGAAAGTTGGGATATTGTCTATTTCATTCTTGATATCTTGACAAAATTTGAATATCACCGAAATTTCTGATGGACCTTGGAAAATGAGGTTACTATTATCATTCTACTGTTCTACGATTGTTGAAAGCATTACTTTCCTATCTATTGCTGGTATTGATAACCTCGGTTCATTCACTCTAGATGACTTAATTAAATCGATTCTACCCTCGAAATGATCAGTGATTTCTTTTATTAACGTTCTTTTATCTATCAGAGCACCATTGAGTTCGATGTATCTATCATATATTGTTGACGTAGTGTAACATTTACCTTTCTTCAGTCCAACTTCTATTTCACTCAGTATGTCTATTATTGCTTTGTTGCTTGTTCTCGTCTCTTCGTCCATCACATTCATTCCAACACATTTTCTCCACTCATTCGTGAAGCATGGTATTTAACTTCCGTGGCTATTAAATCAGTTTGGCCAATTATGGCGAAGCATACGTGCTCTTTACTAGCGATAATTTTTATTTTTTGCTCAAGATTTTTCGTCAGAACCTGAGATAACTTGTGTTTTCTCAAATATTTTTGACAGAATAAACATTTATTACTGTCAAAAAGAAGCGCGAAGAGGTCGAGAAGTAGAAGGTGCAACATCTGATATACATTCTCCATTATATTTCAACCTATAAAGGTTTTTTTTACTCGTATAACTGAAGTAACATATCTTATGCCACATAAGTACTTTGGTTTTGATATCACCAAGATTTTTGAAAAATAAATTTGTTCTTGTTTCATTATCTCTGCCATTATTATAACGAGCACGTAGTTTCACGCATTCAACGAATTTTTTTCTCGATAAATCTGTAGCCGTCACCAAATTAACTGACTTCTGGCATACGATACATTTGTTATTCGAAATCAAGTCACTGTTTCCTTCCCCGGCGATTTTTATTATAGATTCTAATTCGCTATCTGAGCTTGTAACCTGTAATTGTCAAATACGTAATTGAAATTCTGAATAGACGACTGTCATAATATAGGTACTTACTTGTCACTTGATTATTAACTACAACAAACCAAAACTGGAACAATTATATTATACATATTGAAATACTATCACAACAAAAGGAAATATCTACTTGCACAAGTGTCTCGTCTCCAAAATAGACTAATAATGATCATAAGGTTGGATAGTTATCGCGGTGGAAACGAAAAATAAAATTGTTCGAAATTGTGTGTTCGAGTAAATTGCGTTTGAATGTGCTCGAGATCCATATAACACCATGTATTTCGGAAACTTCAACAATTAATTGAATGACTTTTGTGCCTCATAGAACATTCCGGTTTCTACTGAAATGATTGATATATTTTTCTTATGATGTTCGACTGATAAAAAAAATAGGGTGAAATTTACATTTACCCCTTTCCCCACCCTCTTGCAAGGACGATTTTTTGACGACCCCTTTATTTCATATCCTGGTATGATAGGTGAGAGTTTAAGATAGTTTCCAGCTTTTATCAAAGCGTTGCACACGGAATCTGTTTAGAGAGCACTTATTGCCGTGTATGAACTCTACTACAATTGCCTGTCGCACTCTCCGACAGTCTCAATGGCGCAAGAAGACCGATCCGAAGGGCTCTTGCTCTGCCATAACAATTTCCATAGTTGAAATTCGCCTTGTGCCTCGTCTAGTTCTACCAGGTCCTCGTACATCACTAGGTCCTCTCTTGGGAATGGCGTTTCCTTCTCGGAACAGACTTGGTATAAGAGTGTACATAGCAGCAATCACTTTCTTGTGGTCAGTAAATATTATTTTGAGCTGGTGAGTTGAGTCTTTTGATAGGGGTATTGCAACAATTATGCGGTAATACTGTTCGGGGTTATTAGTATTTGGATTAGCGCGATGCTTCTGTGTTGATGTCAACCGTGGGACCTTGATCTCTTCATTGATATCGGCCTATGAATCCATTGCTTCTGTAAATGAATTTGAAAACTCTTTTTCAATATTGGATCGAATATCTTGAAAGTGCGATATTACGTTCTCAATATGGTCGAGAGCTGTTATTATATCACACAGATGTGACTGTAGGACTTTGCATAGGAAATACCTTTGCCAAAAAACAGAGTGATACCACGAATTCGCTGGCAAGAGCAGATCTCAGAAAAGAAGAAGCTTTCGTCGAGGTCTCCATATCCGGGTCTATGCTGAATTGTTCTAAAGTCTCAATAATAGATTTATAAATTTGTTTGAATTTCAAAAAACCGTTGTGATTTTCCACCCAACGCGTTTCACACATTGGTGTTAATTTCTGCCATGTTGCATCAGGAAAGTTGGCCCTAATGCGTGCCTGAAGGAAGCTTGTTCGCTTTGGAGATGCTCTCAAAAAATTTCCGATTGCTTTCACAGATCCTATACAATTTCTTATAGGAGGTACACTACATGAATGACAAAGGGCCAAGTTCAAATAATGAGATCTGCAATGGACAAATAGAGCTCGGGGAAATGATTTCCGTATTATTGCTTGAACGCCATTGAAAGCACCTTTCATCACAGCTGCACCATCGTACCCCTGTTCCACTATATTGTTGCAGTCAATGTCAAGGTTTTTCAGGGATGCTATTATCGTGTCGGCCAAAGGTTGTTCAGTTGTATTATCGACCTTTACAAATCCGAGAAAATCTTCTTTCACAGCATAACAAGTTTCGACCTTTTTTGTGTATCTAACACATAGTGAAAGTTGTTTGTGACCCGAAATATCAGCAGTTTCGTCTACTAAAACGGAGAACACCTCCGCTTCATTCAAACATTTTACAATTTCCTTCTGACATATATCCCCACAAATTGATATCAGATCATTTTGGACCTTAACGCTCATATATGTCGCGTTCAAAGCAATGTTTTCGCTGTGTTTGAGCAATTTTGTATCACCACATTTCATCCTCATTCTTACGATGGCTCTGAAATTGCCGTCATTTGTGACTGGCTCCTCATCAGTCACAGAAACAGGGCCAGAATCGTTTGTTCCCTCAAAGCCAGTTCTTGACGCCAACAAAACTTTATAGTTTCCACAATTGAATATAATTCCTCTCTATTTTCTTCTACTTGTTTTCTTCTCCCGGAGTCAATAACGTTTCTGATATCCGAGTGTTGGTTTTGCCTAGTTTTCCAACCACAGCTTCGTGATGGTATTGTTTAGATTGATGGGATTCGAGGTCTTCGATTGCGTTTTTCCATTTCTTATACGGAACTGTTACAAGCGATTTCAAATCCTGATTGCCTCCTTCTCCTACGGTGTGATGTGAAAAAAATTATACACAATATTTGCACAGTGCGCCGTTACTGTATGTACAGGAAAATTAACAATTTTACCTTGCGGAATCTTCCAACAAAATTTCCAAGACCCCACGCTCTTGATCAGTGTTTACTCCATCTTGGAAGTCTATAGAACAAGCTTTAGAGAAAATAGAAAATGAATCAGCATGCCTAATAGTAATCAAATTTGTAAGAATTGGAGTCAGACGATGAGAAATATATAGGAATTCAATTAATAATAACACTTGATGGAGAAATAAATGCTAGTATGATTTATTCACCTTGCAGACTCGCTATTGAGTCTTAGAAATTGGAGAACAATGTGATAAAAACTCACCAGCCACTTCGTGTAATACCTATGCTCCAGCACAAACTGATGAAACTAAAATTCACATTCAACAGTACACACCAAAATTTTTTGTGTTAGCAATTGATATTTGATTATTAGGCCACTCCAGGCGTCCTTTGCAGTCTAACATGTTGACTACGACTACCTACTGCATTCCAACCTCGACCATGAGCCGAAGAGAATATCACTACGTCATGGGAAGGTCAATCATTTTATAACAAATTATTTGTTTCTCTCAAGAACAATTTCTTATTCTCTAAGCAATTGAACTGTAGAGAGAATTTGTTACCAGTTAATAAATGGTAAATCAAGAGTATGATTCCAGAAAGTTTGTATATAACGAACAGGTTTGTGACAAACTCATAGAAGTTACTCCTGAAAACATATGTTAATATTGAAATAATTAGCTCCTAACCAGTCCTTTGTTTTCGGTCAACGATTCTTCTACAAATTACATGGTAGTATTTAATAAGGTATATTGATGACAAGAATATGGCGTTAATATTCAACGAAGCATACTCAAACAAATCAATTTATTTATCATAACAAAACCTTTTCCTCAGTGTACACAATATTTGCACAGTGCGCCGTCACTTTTTGTGTAAACGAGCCACGGGAACCTATCAAGCCACTGCCTTTGGAATCGAAGGTTCTTCTTCCCACTTACGATTACGGGAAATTGGAAATCTTCCCCTGGCGTCCACGGAGTACTCAGCAACTTAAATTTTAAGTTATCATCTAATTTGTTACCTACATAGCTTCCCAAATCAAAGTGGTGAATTAGTAAGTTGCTTTCTTCAGGTCTCACTTTGCTGATCTCAGTACACGTAGAAAATAAGACGATGTGCTTGCCTCAGAGACAAAAGGTCTAGCAGATGTAGATGAGTCACCCGCAGTGTTCGTCTTTTGAGCCTTTGTAGAATAAGTAAACAGTGACGCTTGCAAACTAGTTCGTTTGGACATCTTGATGATCAATGACCTAAAAAAATAATACTAGAAGACCTGTGTAGATTTCTTTTCAATTTTCCCATGACTAAAAATAAGTTTTGACGATTAAATAGTTATTTATGCAACAAGAGCAATAGGCCGAGTTGGACAACACGTCGAGTGCAATAAACAATTTTTGCACAAGTTGCATGCAACTTTTTTTTTACGTTCATGCAAAAAGCAAAAAATGATTTATTGAGGTGCAGCACTAGGTACAATTCTGTTAATTGTCGGAATTAATTTTTGACTGACGTTTCTATAACCACAGTTGCCATATAAAAAATGTTTGTCATGATGACAGCACGTTGAAGTAGAATGACAGATGAGTGCAATAAAAACTTTATTGCACTAAGTGCAATAAAGAACATCTTTTTCCACTAAATATAGTTCAATGAAGTTCTGCTTTTTGCATGAATGTAGAAAAAGGTAATTATACTCACCTTGAATGAAAAACCGTTGTTTTCGATATTGTATCACGTGTATTAAACTGCACAGAGACACAAGTCTTAACTGGTAGACCACAAAAAGACGAATGACCGCACAACGCGAAGACAGATGGGTAATAGGCAGTAGCGACAGGGCCGTCGAGTTGGGTGGGAATTCGTTGTTGACATGCTGCGTGGTGAAAATACTGAAAAGATTAACATCTTTGGAATGTTTCCACCTGGAAGTCGATTTTATCTAATGTTAATCCATTTTATTTCGGGGGGTGTCCGGACCCCCTGGACCCCCCTGGGCACGGCCTTGCCATCAGCACCCACTCCACATACAAATCTTTCTCGTAGCGCTTCATCAAAAAACTGCCTAAACTTACGGGAACCCGTTAATTTGCGTAACTCTGTTGAAAATTTTGCGATATTTTGATCAGGTTCTTGATAACATTTATTGAACACAAACCGTTCATATATCTCTGACACTGGAGGTGCATATTGAGCTTTCAATTTTGTTATCACATGCTCATATGTCAAATCCCTTCTAGGGTGTCTGGTGAAACTAAGGTTTTGAGTGTCTGATATATTTCGGGACCTGCCAAAGTGATGAACATGGAAACCTTATTATCTTCCGGAATAACATTCACTTCAAATAGGTGCTCTAATCTTTCCAGATATGTCTCAAAATTTCCAGCCGGTCCTTTGAATTGCTTAATATTCCCAATAAGGGACATTTTTGATTATTTGCTCCTCTAGAATCTCTAGGGCGGATCAATTTCACAATTCGACAATTCCTACAGTGCCTTCGAACAGTCCTGATTTCACTACTTAACCCTAGACACGACGTCGCAACCAGTGTTGCCAGATGAAAATTTGATGGAGCAGTAGATGGGCGAGGATAAAACAGTAGATCATTATAACAAAACAGTAGATTTTAACAATCATCAGAATTTGCTGTTATAAATAAAATAAACATAAAAACTTGAAAAACGAAAAATTTAATAATTTTAGGCTTTCATACAGTCGTATTCAATAAAAAAGCGTACAAGTATTAAACATAGAAGATTTCGGCATTCTATTTCTGTGTAAAATTGGCTCAGCCAATGCTTTTGTGTTTTTGAGAACCTATGATTACTCTACTGTCAACATTTGGTAAACATTCATTCCTGATAGCCCGTTGTACGCAAATAGGATGACGTTAATTTATATCTCCATTATATTCGTACGCTTTTTTTTGATTACGACTCTACCTATTAAAAATCAAACAACGAATAACAACAAATAATGAAATTAGGAATACATTTTCAAAAACAAAAACCAAAATAAAAATTAACACTTTCTTCAATCAGTCTTGATCTGATAATTCTAGCGTATATCGAAGACTGGAACCTTTGGCACGATTTTTCAACGCCTCGACACGTGTTTCGCTAACTATGTTATCATCTTCAGGAGAAGATTAAAACTGTTTGTCAAGAAATAGATGTCCTAAGGATATTGTGTGTTATTAGGGTCATTTCCAATTCTTTTAATATTTTATTGCCGAAGTCAAATATTCGATTAATTTGATTACAACTTTCTATATAAAACTGTAGACATCTTGTCCGTAAAATATGTGACTTTTCCCCATTAAGCTTTCTTTCCAGCGATAATATATCGGCACCTAAATAAATTTCCTCTAATGAAAGAAAATTGTTCGGATCTTCAAAATTAATCTCTATAATATGGTTATCAACTATTACATTTTTTTGAATGAAGCAATACAATATTGTCTTGTATGTTGCAGAAACGATTGAAAGTAATTTGTGTATTTTTGGCTTGTAAGACTACATTTCTAAGTTGAGTTTTGAAAAAATGGTGAAGCAAATTCTGAAAATATTAATATACATTGTGTAAGTGGGTCTCTCAATTTTGTTAAAATTGTTTCTGCTGCCACTAATCGTTCCGTGCAACAGCATCAGTGAAATATAGAATTAATGCATTATATTGTTCCAATATCCTTTTTACAACACTTTCCAAAAATTAACCATCTCGTTTGGGCTGGATGAAGTTTTTTTATTTTGGTGTTGGTAACATTTTGAAATTCTTTCAGTGTCTCAATTCTTCTTGGACTTGAAAATTATAGACATCCCTCACAACATCCTCAACTAATTTGGGTAATTTTTCGCATGTTGCTGAAGCACATAGATGGAAGCTATGACAAAGACAACGCTGGTGTCAGGTTTAAAGTGCGGACACAACACTAGTCTCTGAAGTGTAACGAATTCTATTCTCAGGTATTTGGGCGAGGTCCCAAAGTGTCCCAAGTAGGCGAGCTTACGAGCGACTTCTCTATGTGGACAGTCAGCTTCAGCTAGGGGAATTGGCTACGCAATGTGTCAACCGACAACAAATCTGAAACCACGTAAAAACGAACTGGCAACGGCTCTTGTTAAACGCGAATGATTCAGAATCCCGAATTCCCGATATTCGAAGGATTTCTGAAACAACGACAAACAAACTCAAGAATTAATAATCGACAACACGGCTATCGACTATCCTATCTGATTCTCTTGCTAAAAAAAGTGCCACTTTTTATAGCAAATCTAAAAGTCTCTTAGGCTCCGCCTTGATAAAAAACACGAAACTCGAACGGCCATTGGCTTAGGGCCCAACGTTCGCTGAAAAAGTATTGATTTTTTACGTGGACACGCGCCAGCGAGTCTGACGCCTGTGATTGGCCAAATCTCAAGAAGTGAGCTAAAGATCTAAAAACTCAAATTTCTCGGCTATTTATGGTTCGATTCACTGGCTAGGGGTGTCATTCGATAGGGAATTGATTCCTCTATCGAATTATGCTAAAATTACATCAAAATTCCTTTAATGAAGTAGCCAAATCGACGACACCCCCCCCTTTAAAACGATTGTAAGCTCGCAGCGTTGGTCTACCTGGGGACCTCTCGTTCTATAAAGAACGATTTGGGTGCTCAGAGAGCGGTGCTTATCAAGCAGGTGCAATGATACTGTTGCTCCTTGGCTCGGTGTGGCTCGTTCCCAGATAGCACAAATTCCTTTTGAGGCCCTTCTGAGGCGTTCACAATCATGTCCTCAGGACGTCGAGAGCGAGCCTGAGGACATTCTCAAGACGTCCTCCTGTTACCATTCTCTACATACTAATAACGTCTCAGAACATCCCTATAAAATCTTTTCAGACAACCTCAGGACATCATGGTAACAACTTGAGGCGGTTTTTGATGATGTTTCAAGGAGGTTCAAGATTTATGGGAGAATATTATTCGTATACAGAATGAGTCACTTATAGTGTGTTCTCCTCCGATATTAGCCAAACCGTCAGATATATAAAATGAAAATTCAAGTACAACAGTAATAGGGTTTCATAAGAACAATCACCTAAAGTTGTTTTCATATCTATAGGTTGTTCGAATTCCAAGATATCAGTTGATGATTGAAACACCTTGTATATTATTGCATTTTTGAGTTTTCCCTGAAGAGTTGATTCCATCAATGCATCACACTTGGTGTCTAGTAGGATTTTTTGTGTCGAAACTATTCATTAATGGTCAAAACGGCTCACATGTTCCTGTCATAACTTTTGATTAGCTATCTACTGATATTTATTTGGAACAGATACAATAAGCTGATCAGTATTCTGAATGTTAACCCACCCTCTATTTGTTCCGATTGAATGTCAGTAGATAGTAAATCGAAAGTTTATAAGGATATGTGAGCCGTTTTGACCAATATTGAATAGTTTCCACAAAAAAAATCCTAAAATTGAAAAATCTTGTTTTTGAACACCCTATATCTCTGTAATCATTCCCGCTAGACCCCAAGTGTGATACATTGATGGAATCAGCTCTTCAGGGAGAACCTAAAAATGCAATAGTATACAGGGTGTCCCATTTGGAAAAAAACAATCATCAGTCAATATATCTTGGAATTCGAACACCCTACAGATATATATGAAAACAATTTAATGTGAAAGTTCTCATGAAACCCTATTACTGTTGTACTTGAATTTTCTCTATTTATCTGATGGTTTGGCTAATATACAAGAATAACACACTATTGACTCACCTTGTATTATGCAAATGATAATTTCTTCAAAATAATATGGATCTCATGATATTTGCAAAATTTCCCTTTATTTATAATAGGTTTAAATGAAAAACCAAATGAAAAACTTACATTCTATTATTTATAACTTATTCTGAAAAATTTCAATTTCCTTTCCAAAGAAATGTATTTCAGCTTCTTGTTGAGCACTACTAGGAGTTATTGCCTATTGATAGTTATATTTCTCCATCATGTTGTTTTTGATTTCTGAACTCTGGACATTCCTGATGCAGAATAATCAACTGGAAGTTGAAGCCTCCATGCAATATTTTATAGATTCTGAAGAAGCAAAACTATCTTGGAATGAAAATATCATCAGGTTTGTGTTTTGCATAACCTTCTGAAACAAACAATGTATTAATATTTCATGTCCAGTACTTACTATCAATGATATGATTTATGTAGTTACAGGTACCAACCATTATCGAATCTACTGAAAGTTCAAGTCTGCATATGTACAATCTTTCATAATTTCCAAAGAACAATCTTTCATAATTTCCAAAGAAGCCAAAATATCTTGGAATAAAATATCTCTGCTCTGATGATATCATCATTTTGTGTTATCAATAACCTCCTGAAACAAATAATGTACCTATTAATATTTCATGTTCCAGTCCCTACTATATCAATGATTTGATTCAGGTACCTACCTTTATTGAATATACTGGAAGTGCAAACATGCATATGCAATCTCACATAGATTTCGAAGAAGCCAAAATATCTTGGAATGAAACATTTCTGCTCTGATGTTCTTGTGTTCTCAATAACTTCATCTGAAACAAATAATTAACCTATTAACATTCCATGTCCAGTACCTACTATATGATTTGATTCAGGTACCTACCTTTATTGAATTCATACTGAAAGTTCAAGCTTCCATACAATAGTTTATAGATTCCGAAAAAGCAAAGCTGTCTTGGAATAAAACATGTTTGCTATGATGATATCATCAAGTTTGTGTTCTCAATAACCTCCTGAAACAATGAATAATGTAAATGAATGTATCAATATTTCATGTCTGGTACTATATCAATGATTCTATTTAGTATTTACTCACCATTGTTTCTTGCTACCTGAGAGAAATGTCATCAACAGAGATTATCATCCTTTTGTTATTGTTATCTTTTAATTCTGTGCAATAAGTTCTTCTCGCAATCATTTTGTGAAATAGAAATTTGATGAAGGTATTCAATGAATACTCTAATAATTTTGATATAATCATTAATATATTATGATGTATCTTGAACAAATCATGACTATCATGAGACATAACCTCAATTCTAGTTCTTCTTTCTCTTCCTTTTGTCTTCGATGACACGTTATTTCATGGAATGTCATCTGAAGACGTCCGTAGGTACGAAATTCTTCACATCCTCAGGCTGTCACTGAAAGAACTCATTTAGGACAATTACAGCGCTAAATTTACGCCTGATGATGTTCTTAGGTTGTAGAAAACAGAACGTCCTCTCCAGGCGTTTGGCGACACATTGAGGATGACCTTAGGCGAGTGTGTGCTATCTGGGTTGTGGCTCATGGTGGATCTTATGGCTACCAGTATCATGGTGTGGCTCTTTGCAGATGCTGAACAATCAAATCAAAGATTCGTGGTACATGGGTTCATTCATTCCCAGTTTCATCGTGAGTCATACGTGATCTTTTCTTTTCAAGATCGCATTTGTCCGTTCCACGAGCATTCTTCAAAATTCAACCCAACATATACACCAAATCAAACGATATCATTCCGTAGAACGTCTTTATAAGCACTTCACTCTTTGTTTTCCAAAGTCCTGGAGGGCACATTCCTAAGAACGTCTTTAGTGGCACATTACTAAAAATGTCTCTTTTAGGTACACTATTCGGCGATGCTACACACAATGTTTAGGATAATGTGTTATAGAAAACACTTAATCCTACCAACTCCTTGGACAGGACACCATATTGCCCAAGGGGGAAATCCCAGAACACGAATAGCGACCTTTTCGGGAACACATCCCCTTCAAGGATTCAACCTTCTGTTGAGCCTTGGATCCAACTGTTCTTGCCCAACACGCTGAGCGGGGGCAAGACGCAAATCGTCAATATGGATAACAGTATCCAACCCTTCCTTATTCACCAAATAAGTTGTAGGTCCCAAACGCTTCACAACTCTATTTGGTCCTACCCAGGTTTGACCAAACCGGGCACGACACGCCTCGCTGTTACGACACAACACCCAATCATCGACATCGAACTCCACAGGATGAGTTTCACGTTCAGGAAACAAATTCCTTTGAAAAACTACCCTGCGTTCATTTGCCCAAGCAATCCTCTGTTCCCTTACAGCAGGTGAATTTGCAGACACTTCATCGACAACTGCACGCGCCTGTTGTGCAGGAGTTGCCCATTCTCCGGAACGTGGCAACTCATATCCTAACAACAAATTACACGGAGTGAAATTCGTAGAAGAATTCATCCGAGTCCTCAAATCAAACAGCATTTCAGGAAGAACTACATCCCATGTATTCTTTCTTTTCGACAACAACCTAGCCCGGAACCATTTCTTAATTTCCTGGGCACTCCGTTCCACAGGGTTAGCCTGTTGATGGTGCACAGGCGAAAACTTAATCTCGATGTGATTAATCTCACAGAACCTTTCCCAGTCTCGACTACTGAACTGTGCACCATTATCACTAATCACCTGCTCAGGAAAACCCCATCTGAGACAGATAAATTCCTTAAAAAAGTTCACAACCGTCTTCGCATCAACATCCTTAGTGGGGAGCGCCTCAACCCACTTACTAAAACAATCCACTGCGACCAACAAAAACCTATTTCCATCCTTACTCGTAGGGTATGGTCCCATAACATCAATCGATACCATTTGCCAGGGGCGGTTCGGCTCATTAGGTCTCAAACCAGCCCTTGGCTGCGGCGGCGCCCTCTTCGTTGTCGCGCACACCAAACACTCCTGAACAAACCTCCCAATACATCTCCGCATCTCCGGCCAAAAGAACGACGCTGAAACTTGCCGATAAGTTTCATCTCGACCTGGGTGTCCTGTTTCGTCATGACACCTGGAAATAACCTCCTGCCATACTCCTCGTGGAATAACCAACCTCTTCGGCTCACCATCCGCAGGAGAATAATACAAAATACCCTCATTTGTAACCTCAAAATCTGCAAACCAAGTATGATCGGCATTCTCGTCTGCAGCATTCTCCATAATCCTCTGAACAAATCTACGAACACCCTTACTCGCCTGCTGCGCTTCCTTCATCCTATGGAAGAAAGTTACCATCTGGTTACACAACGCACCCTTATACAACTTTTCTAGAAAATCGAAACCTGCAATATCCTTCTTCAGCATATACAGGACCACCGGTCTCTCTGAATCCTGCTGAATTTCCACCTTCGGATGGGGGAACATCATCCTCTCCAATTTCTGCGCAGTATCTATCCCCGACTCGACAGCTACCGGATTTCGACTAAGGAAGTCAGGAAGTTGATTCAACTTCCCAGGGAAATCCACCTGGAAATCATATTCCTGAAGCAGAAGTGACCACCTAGTCAACTTTGCTTTGTCATCCTTGAATCGATCCAACCACAACAACGCAGAACTATCTGTATACAGCTTAAACCGACCATCCTGCAAATAATGTCGATATTTCCTTACTGCCCAAACAACTGACAAACACTCGATTTCGTTGATATGATACTTTCTCTCAGTATCATTCAACTTCGCACTACAATATGCAATGATATCACGACCCCCATCTTGCCTCTCCTGAAACAAAACAGCACCTAAACCAATATGGCTAGCATCCGTCTGCAAGCAATATGGTCTCTCCGGGTCCGGTCTACACAACATCAGCGGTCGAGACACCAAATCCTTAATCTCCAAAAACGCCTTCTCTGCTTCCGGCGAATACTTGAACTTCTTTGTTTTATCAATTGAATCAGTTAAGGGAGTTGTCACATCGGCAAAGTGAGGAATGAACTCTCTCAGCCATCCTGCTGTGCCTATGAAACCCCTTAGCTGTTCAATTGACTTCGGAGGAGGGTAATTCTTAACATTGAGAATATGAGCCTCCTGCGGGAAATTACCCTCCTTCGTCACTACCCTTCCTAGATATTCCAGCTTATCCTTAGCAAATTGACATTTTGAGGGAGACACCGGCAAACCGTGCGCCCTCAACCTTTCGAATACCAACCTCAGATGATCGAGATGTTCCTCCAAATCATTCGAATAAATGATTATATCATCGAGATATACCTCACAAAATTTATCGACATAACTTGCTAACACTGCTGAAGTCAACTTCTGGAACGCCGCAGGACCATTCTTCAGCCCGAACGCCATCACTCGGAACTCATACACCGACCCATCAGGACCTCCAAACGCAGTATACTTTCGACTCGCAGGATCCAACAAAACCTGCCAAAAACCATTCCTCAAATCTAGTGACGTGAAAATGGAAGCTTTGCCCATTTCACGCACTGTCTCTTGAATAGGAGGTAAATGTGGTGCCTCAGTGACAATCACTTTATTTATCCTCCTATAATCTACACAAAACCTCAACTTTCCATTTTTCTTGGGGATCAAAACCACTGGACTGCAATAAGGCCAGTTACTCCTATTAATAACTCCAGCCTCCAACAACTTCCGGATCTCCTCATGGATAATCTTTTTCCTCTCGTCTGACAACTTAATGTACCTATTCTGCCTAAACGGTTTCTCCTCCTTCACATGAATCGTGTGTACTGCGGCATGAGTAGTGGGCTGCTTCAATCTATCCTCGAAAATATCAGCAAACTCCTTCACCACTGGATACACAAACTCCCTAGTCTCTTCCAAAAACTGTGTGGGCTCCAGGACCAACTCAACTGGAGGCACACATGACCTCTGCGACCTCTCCTTTCCTGTCGAAACCAAGAACACCGTCTGACGAGGCAACGTCCCAAAATAAATACATTTCCGGAACATATCCAACACAGCATGATTCCTAACCAACCAGGTTACTCCTAAAATCAGCTTCTCCTGCAAATCACTCATCACTATCGCCTCCACCTTCGATGTCCTATCCTCGATTTTAATCTCGAAACCAATACGACCTAGTGAATACGACGCCGAATTCTGACATCCCAGAATCACCGTTCCTGGACTCTCGAGATTAGTCAAATCAAAATCTCGAAGAATATCAGACCGAACAAAACAATCGGAAGCACCAGTATCAACCAAGGCCTGGATATATTGACCCTCGAACTCTACCTGTATTCTAGGCAGGTGCCCAGAATATTCATTCAGGCCTCCCTGAGCAAGAGATAACAATACTCCCTTGCCAATTGACAACTTCACTTCCACTCCTACTCCCTCAACAACCCTTTTCAATTCGACTCCACCTGGTATACACGGGGATTTCGTATCACCCTGTATATCCGGCCGCAACATCTCCTCGAAAACTTCCACTTCATAAATTCCATCCTCGAATTTACCGAACACGACATCACCCTGTACAACAGAAATACCACCCTGTACATTAACGTCGACCGCATATTGAGAATCTTCAACTTTCTCAATATTCTCGAACTCAGCTTCCACCGGAACAATCTTCCCCTGGAAAACTTCCTTCTCAACTCCCAGTTGAGAATTCTCAGCAACATCAACTCTCGGTTTTAACTGCAATATACACTCACTGTGTACAGGGAGAAACTCACCTCGTATACAGTCTAACGACTCATCCAAATCGCAATCCTCAATCCCAACAAAATTAAAATTATTAACAAACGACTCAAAATCCAAATCATCACTACACGAACTACCTATCCCTTCATCACTGGAAATTTCCACAGAATCCCTACTATGGACTGATTCTGCGGAACTGCAACGAGTTATATTTACTTCCGAAGACCATTGGGACGATTTCCCTGGTTGAAATCGCCCCCTACGCCATTTCCCGACTCCTTCGAATTTTCTCGACTTCTTCTTTCCGGCTCCCGTCGCTCGTACCTTGGAGAATCTCTACCATCATCATCCTCTATGATTTCGACAATCTGCGGCCGACTTGGCCTAACCACCTGATTCAAATTCATCCTTCTGTCTCTTCAATTTCCTCGATTCTCGAACCGAACAACCTGTCGATTATTATTTACATAATCTCGACCTCGCTCCTCATTTTTCCTATCATATAAAGCATCCCTTGGGTTCACCGACCCCTGCATTCCGGTGGCCTTTTGACAATCATTAACCCCGATACGGTTGGGCACCCTTTGTTGCTCAATACCTAACGGAATATTTTTATTATACCCGCGACTTGGGTTTTTGACCTGTAGAGACGGCAGGAATAAAATGATTTAGTGATCTTAGTTTGGTCGTCTGCTAGGAGACTCACTTGTATAAGCTCTTCTAAATCAGCAAAATTCCTTCCACGCAAGAAACACCGAATCTCGGGTTTCAATTGTGGAATTACCAGCTGTATTAATTCCCCTTCTGACATATCTGGAACAATTCGTCGAGCAAGTGCCGACTTTTCAACGATGAAACACTCCGGTGAAATATTAGACTCGTGCAATTGACCATACAATTTCGACGTCAAACCCGAAATCAAACTACCACTATTGAATTTCTGTAATAAAAGATTACAGAAATTTCCCCAAGGCAATGAATTACTTCCAAACAACGAATTAAACCAACTAGATGCCTCCCCTTTTAGTTGTTTTCTCACCAATGCAAAATATTTGTCCTCTTCAATATTCGGGAATTTTCCAAACTCCAACTCGCATTCTTCGATGAACTTCTCCGGATCCTCAGACTCCTTTCCACTGAACTCCGGCAAACACAACTTCTGAGTATTCGTGTTCAAGCCACGAATTGCTCTAGTTAATTCTAAAATCGGATCAACCAACCGATTTTCCACCATAATCGGATTTCGAATACTACTAGGGCGCCATTGACTTTGATTTCCGGAAGTCAAAAACGGATTCAACTGATTCACAACCTGAGACATACCGAATCTCTCGAATGTCTCTTCCTCAGGTAACAACCTCAAAAACGGATTTCCAACAGACACCTCTGACAACGATCCTCTGCTATACGGAGTACTCTCAAAAATCGGTCTATCCAAGTGGATTCGCCTACTCTCCTGAGTAGGTTGTTCTGTCACACTCTCCAATGTCCTTAACTCTGGATTCGACAACAAATCAGCGACCCGCGGATCCATGTTGAATTCAACTCTACGATATCCAATCAAACCTTCATCAGTCATATAAGACTGATAAAACTCTCCAACTCCTTGAACATTGGCTCCAATACCTCGAACATTAGCCCCACGCACTTGGGCGCCATGACAACGTTGGCTTTACGTAGACTCTATAGAATCCATATTCTTCGAAAGAATAGTAAAATGCCACGACTAACCCTGCTCAGGGTTTGGATTCTTCCTTATAGAGCTACGCCAAGTCCCACAAAAAGTAGAATAAACCGATTTTCTCTCTGCAGTCGAACTAGACTCTATCAGTACCCACTCTCTATCACACACACTTCTTTCTCACTGCAAACCCCTTAATTAAACTCCCAGTTTAATTGGTTTTAACAAAGTGACTGTATGCTATTATTAAGAGTGACTGATTTTAATTTCCCTATCAGAAAATTAACTAGTTTCCGTCTAACCAATCAAGGACACCACGTCGGCGTTGCGCCGGTCCAAGATTGTTCCCTAACGACCTAGACCTAACTTGGCAGAAGGCCTACGACACACAAAATCCAGGGAAGTCCTATCTCGCGTCGCGTCCGTGAGCCCCGCAGGTACTCGAATCACGTTCAACGTCTCTCAAGCCTGTGCGTGCAATGTGTTCGCTTACCGAAATAAGCTACTAACGTAGGGTCAAGATCTGAGACGGCTTTCCTGAGATATTTATCCGGAAATATCAAAGGAATGCAACGACGTACACCAGGGGTAAAGCCAGACTCAACTTTACTGGGATACTGGGATGGAAGTCTTTCCAACCTGGTGTTTTCTCGTTCCCTGAAATAAATAAAAGGACGGAGGGGAAGGATATAAGGTTCTTTATTCGCTGGATCTCTTCTCGCTCAATGGGTGTCAGGTTTAAAGTGCGGACACAACACTAGTCTCTGAAGTGTAACGAATTCTATTCTCAGGTATTTGAGCGAGGTCCCAAAGTGTCCCAAGTAGGCGAGCTTATGAGCGACTTCTCTATGTGGACAGTCAGCTTCAGCTAGGAGAATTGGCTACGCAATGTGTCAACCGACAACAAATCTGAAACCACGTAAAAACGAACTGGCAACGGCTCTTGCTTAATCGCGAATGATTCAGAATCCCGAATTCCCGATATTCGAAGGATTTCTGAAACAACGACAAACAAACTCAAGAATTAATAATCGACAACACGGCTATCGACTATCTGATTCTCTTGCTAAAAAAAAGTGCCACTTTTTATAGCAAATCTAAAAGTCTCTCAGACTCCGCCTTGATAAAAAACACGAAACTCGAACGGCCATTGGCTTAGGGCCCAACGTTCGCTGAAAAAGTATTGACTTTTTACGTGGACACGCGCCAGCGAGTCTGACGCCTGTGATTGGCCAAATCTCAAGAAGTGAGCTAAAAATCTGAAAAATCAAATTTCTCGGCCATTTATGGTCCGATTTACTGGCTAGGGGTGTCATTCGATAGGGAATTGATTCCTCTATCGAATTATGCTAAAATTACATCAAAATTCCTCAAATGAAGTAGCCAAATCGACGACACCCCCCCCCCTTTAAAACGATTGTAAGCTCGCAGCGTTGGTCTACCTGGGGGCCTCTCGTTCTATAAAGAACGATTTGGGTGCTCAAAGAGCGGTGCTTATCAAGCAGGTGCAATGATACTGTTGCTCCTTGGCTCGGTGTGGCTCATGGTGGATATGGCTAGCAGTATCATGGTGTGGCTCTTTGCAGATGCTGAACAATCAAATCAAAGATTAGTGGTACATGGGTTCATTCATTCCCAGTTTCATCGTGAGTCATACGTGATCTCTTCTTTTCAAGATCGCATTTGTCCGTTACACGAGCATTCTTCAAAATTCAACCCAACATATACACTAAATCAAATGATATCATTCCGTAGAACGTCTCTATAAGCACTTCACTCTTTGTTTTCCAAAGTCCTGGAGGGCACATTCTTTAGAATGTCTTTAGTGGCACATTCCTAAGAACGTCTTTATTAGGCACTTTCCTAAAAATGTCTCTTTTATGTACACTATTCGGCGATGCTACACACAATGTTTAGGATAATGTGTTATAGAAAACACTTAATCCTACCATCTCCTTGGACAAGACACCATATTTCCCAAGGAGGAAATCCCAGAACACGAATAGCGACCTTTTCGGGAACACATCCCCTTCAAGGATTCAACCTTCTGTTGGGCCTTGGATCCAACTGTTCTTGCCCAACACCCTGAGCGGGGGCAAGACGCAAATCGTCAATATGGATAACAGTATCCAACCCTTCCTCATTCACCAAATAAGTTGTAGGTCCCAAACGCCTCACAACTCTATTTGGTCCTCCAGGTTTGACCAAACCGGGCACGACACGCCTCGCTGTTACGACACAACACCCAATCATCGACATTCAGGAAACAAATTTCTTTGAAAAACTACCCTGCGTTCATTTGCCCTAGCAATCCGCTGTTTCCTTACAGCAGGTGAATTTGCAGGGACTTCATCGACAACTGCACGCGCCTGTTGTGCAGGAGTTGCCCATTCTCCGGAACGTGGCAACTCATATCCTAACAACAAATTACTCGGAGTGAAATTCGTAGAAGAATTCATCCGAGTCCTCAAATCAAACAGCATTTCAGGAAGAACTACATCCCATGTATTCTTTCTTTTCGACAACAACCTAGCCCGGAACCATTTCTTAATTTCCTGGGCTCTCCGTTCAACAGGGTTAGCCTGTTGATGGTGCACAGGCGAAAACTTAATCTCGATGTGATTAATCTCACAGAACCTTTCCCAGTCTCGACTACAAAACTGTGCACCATTATCACTAATTACCTGCTCAGGAAAACCCCATCTGAGACAGATAAATTCCTTAAAAAACTTCACAACCGTCTTCGCATCAACATCCTTAGTGGGGAGTGCCTCAACCCACTTACTAAAACAATCCACTGCGACCAACAAAAACCTATTTCCATCCTTACTCGTAGGGTATGGTCCCATAACATCAATCGATACCATTTGCCAGGGGCGGTTCGGCTCATTAGGTCTCAAACCAGCCCTTGGCTGCGGCGGCGCCCTCATCGTGGTCGCGCACACCAAACACTCCTGAACAAACCTCCCAATACATCTCAGTAGAAGATTCTTGCGTGGTCTGAGACTCCTCCTCAAGGTTGGGAGGGAATATGACCTTGAGGAGGAGTGAATGCAGCCTTGAAGTCTGCTCGTGAACTTGAAGAGGAGTGAATTTGGCCTTGAAGTCTGCTCGTGACCTTGAGAGGAGTGAATGCGACCTTGAAGTGTGTTCGTGATCTTGAGAGGAGTGAACGGCTTTCGCGAGATTGGAGTAACTTTGAGAGTGAAGTGACCTTGAGGGTTTAATGACCTTGATAGGAGTGTCGGTTGCCGCAAGAGTGGAGTGACCTTGGGGTGAGTGACTTGGGAAAAGAGTGGGATAGTGCAACGCCACGCCTACCTTCCTCTATAAAACCTGCCAACGCCTTGAACTGAGCATAGTTCTTGTGAGTTTCATTGAGTGTTCTCCTCTTCAGTTCTTGTTGTTTTCGAAAAGATGTTGACTTGCAACTTTTGTGCTAAGATCTTCACACGAATTGATAATTTACGGCGTCACAAAAAAGTGTCATGTGTGCAAAATGTTGGCTTGTCTGATGGTGCTCCATCTAATGCCGGCCCATCTGATGCGAAGAAGCCGCGGTTGACTGATGTCAAGCCACAACCACCATCAACATGCGAAAAAATGTTGACTTGCAACTTTTGTGCTCGGACCTTCACACGAAGTGATAATTTACGACGGCATCAAAGAGTGTCATGTTTGCAAAATGTTGACTTGTCTGATGCTGCAACGCCTAATGCTGACCCATCTAATACCGGTCCGCCTAATGCAATTGAGCCGCGGTTGACTGATGTCCACCCAAAACCACCAACAATATCTAATAACATGAAAACATGCACGATTTGTAATAAAGTCATTGCAGCCGATAAAATGGCTGCACATAAAAGGACATTAGAACACCGTACAAATTCCTGTGTCAACTATAACGACGGTGTGTATGTGGTTGATAACGCATTCAAATGTCGCATTATCAGCTATAGGTTGGAGTGTAAAACAGATATTTTGGACTACAATACATTCTTTACCGATAATAAGGTTACTATATCATCCTTATTAAGGAATATGATATCTATTCACCACACCATCAAGGTGAATATGGAGGTATTTGGTAGATACATTCTTCAATCTCAGGATCTTCACGATGTTAAATCCTTTATGACACCAAATCATATCATAGATTCATCCCTCGATTTGGATACCAATCTCAACACATTCAAGGACATTATGGTGAATCAAACAACGGAATTCGAGGAACGCGATTCCGGTGAGTTGATATCAAAATTCTATATAACTATTATTCATGTATCCATATTTCTGACTGGAATTGTGAATGGATAAAATTCTTTGTTACAGGTTGGGCTCTTGAAAAAATATTATTCCTAGAAATCAATATTAATAAATTCAGCCCACTACGTGGATGTTCCTACATAAGGCTACCAAGTTTCATCGAGCATAAGAAAGCTGTCATCAATGTGGTGAATCAAGATGTGTACTGCTTTGCATGGGCTGTGACGTCCGCTCTGTACCCAGCAACTGCTAAACCCTGTGAGATGTCATCATATCCACACTTTTCATCAGTTTTGAATTTGACTGGTATAGAGTTCCCAATGAAAGTAAGTAACATCTCAAAATTTGAAAACCTCAACGATTGTTCCATCAACGTCTATGGATTAGAAAAATTTTTTGAAAAGCAACAATTAAAATATCAAGTCATCGGTCCATTATACTATTCTAAAAAAAAGGTGAGTAAGCATGTGAATTTACTTCTCATCACCGATGATTCAGGCAATAGCCACTATTGCTGGATAAAAAATTTATCTAGATTAGTGTCCAGTCAAATATCTGCCAACAAAGGTAGAAGATATTTTTGTGACGGCTGTTTAATGAATTTTCCCAATGAAACTAGACTGTTGCGCCATGAATTGAGTGATTGTAACCACACATTGACTACAATACCATCGACAGTGGATAGAGTTGATAAATTCGGTAAAACAGTACCCGAAAATATTTTGAAGTTCGAAAATTTTGAGAAACAGATGGAAGTACCCTTTGTTATATATGCAGATTTTGAATCAGTTTTGAAGCCTATACATACTAATGAACCCGACCCGAAAAAATCTTATACTAATAAAACATTCGTGCATGAACCATACTCATTCGCATATCTCATCAAATGCTCCTTCGATAATTCCATCACGAAATTTGTAACATTTCGCGGAAAAGATGTGGCAAAGGAATTTGTATCTAATCTCATTAGTGATGCGAAAAACATTTATAATTTATACCATTTCCAATGCGATGATGTGAAAGTCAGAGATCATTGTCATCTGACCGGTAGAAAAAGATTTGGAGCAGCACATTCATCATGTAATTTGAATTACAAACTCCCAAATTTTATACCAATATTTTTCCACAATTTGAGCGGCTATGACAGCCATCTATTCATTAAGCAATTATTTGATAAAGAAGAGAGAGTGGATTGTGTCGCTCAAACTAAGGAAAAATATATTTCATTTACTAAACATGTTTTAGTTGGTGATTATTTGGGCAAAAATGGCGAAAAACGTGACATTTTCCTGAAACTGCGGTTCCTGGATAGTTACAAATTCCTTACGGAACCCCTGCAATCGTTGGCTGAAAATTTGGATAAAGACCAATTTGTGGAAACTGCTAGATATTTTCCAAATCATGAACAATTCAACTACATGACACAAAAAGGTGTTTTTCCATATAGTTTCGTAACGTCTATAGATAAATTGGATTATGAAGAATTTCCCACGAAGAATGATTTCTTTGATAATTTATCCAATAAGCATATTTCAGATGAGGATTATCGAAGAGCTGAGCGTGTGTGGAATATATTCGAATGCAAATCACTTGGTGATTATTCAGACGTCTATTTGAAATCGGATGTTTTATTGCTTTGTGATGTTTTCGAAAACTTTCGTAAAGTTTGTTTGAAAACCTATAAGTTAGACCCATGTCAATATTATACAGCACCCGGATTATCATGGGATGCTATGTTGAGATATACGAAAATAGAATTGGAATTGTTGACTGACATTGACATGGTTAATTTTTTCAAGAAAGGTATCAGAGGAGGCATAAGTCAATGTAGTTTGAGAAGTCATGTAGCGAACAATAAGTTCCTCCCGAATTTCAATCCAACAGACCCCTCTTCATACATCATGTATTTAGATGCAACCAACTTGTATGGTCATAGTATGTCACAACCGCTACCAACTTCCGGCTTCAGGTGGTTAATGAGTCAAGAAATCAGTGAGTTAGACATAATGAGCGTTGCAGATGATGACCCTTATGGATATGTTCTTGAAGTAGATGTATACTATCCCCAAGAATTACATGATGCACACTCAGATCTCCCGTTTCTTGTTGAATCCATTGCACCACCCGGTTCAGCATCTAAGTTGAAAAAACTGATTCCAAATCTGTCGAATAAAGTTAATTATATCGTACACTATAGGAATCTCAAACAGGCTATTAAAAACGGTTTAGTGATAGTGAAAATTCATAGAGTATTGAAATTCCAACAAAAAGCTTGGTTGAAAAATTATGTCGATTTAAATACGGAAATGCGTAATCAGAGTACGAATAAAGCAGACAGAAATCTATATAAGGGTATGGTCAACTCAGTTTATGGTAAAACAATGGAAAATGTTGACAAAAGATGTGATATCAAACTTGTTACCCATTGGGAAAGTGTTAGATCCAAGAAAGGGGCCAATGCATTGATAGCGCTACCTCATTTCAAGTCATGTAAAGTATTTCACGAAAATTTCGTATCAATTCATATGGGTAGAGTAAGGGTGCATTATGATAAACCGTTATATTTAGGCTTCAGTATATTAGATGTGTCGAAAGTTGTTATATATGACTTTCTATATGAATGTATCAAGAAGAAATTCGGTGACAAGTCACAATTATTGTACACTGACACAGATTCATTGATATTGAAGATAGAAACAGACAACTTCTACAATTTCATGAAGGAAAATATCGAATATTTCGACACGTCTAATTATCCCAGAGATAACAAGTTTGATATGCCAATCACTAAATCGATAGTAGGTAACATGAAGGATGAGTTCCCGAACGACCCTATCATAAGCTTCTATGGTACAGGTGCCAAAGCATATTATGTTCAATCTGTGGGTAATGAATTGAAAAAAGCTAAGGGTATTTCCAAAGCAGTTGTCAGAGATCAATTAACCATTGACGATTATAAAAGTATTGTGGAGAAGGGTGGTTTGATATTTAGAAAAATGAATACTTTCCGCAGCGATCGCCATGATATTTATACCGAGATGAAGAATAAAGTCGCACTTTCACATCATGACGATAAACGATTCATTATACCCAACACAGTTAAGACTCTACCTTGGGGTCATAACGATATTGAATTCTATCAAACCAGCCCCGAACGTAATATGCTATGGTTGGAGCAAGCAATAAATGAACTGACACAAAGCGATCAAGCAAGTAATTCAGATGATAGGTTAGATGAATTATTAAAAATGTTGATGGAACAATCACAACCTTGAACTCTATACCAGAGTACTTGTGAATTTTTCCAATTTATTTCAATGTATATATTATGTAAATATCGTAAATTGCTCTTTTTTATTTTTCAAACAATTATTAGCATTATTATTATTATTATTATTATCATTATTATTATTATTATTATTATTATTACTATTATTATTATTATATTTATTCTGACGAATTCCTGTGTTTCATTCCTTTCACATATTAGAGATGGAATTAGTGGCGTAATTATTACTAGAACAAATTATCACCTGTTCTTACATAATATATAAATTATTTGTTGGCTTATAATATTCTATATCCTCCATTCGTATCATCATTTTGTCTTCATATACTTTGAAATATTGAAAAAGTTAGGCATTATCACTTCAGACTCCAACGAGAAAGCATGAATAAAACAATTGATAAATTTGGTCGAAAACGGGGTAGAATATCGAATTCCATACGAGGCCCACAAGGTGTTGGATTCACACTAGATCCCGATGGAAATTACAATTTGTTGGGAAAACGATTGAAGAATGTAGGTAAATCGACGGATGATACAGATTGTATGCAAATGCATGATGTCAGAATACTAATCGAAAAACAGTGTGCTGAATTGGTAGATCAATTCGATAAAAAGCTAGTACGAGTCAATGACCACATAAAAGAATTGTTAACAAAGCAAGACAATAAATTGATTGAAGTCCTCGTTAGGACTGAAAAACGAATCGACGATGATATGAATGAATTGAAAAACTATTTATTCAATACTGACGTCATTCCGATGTCGCTTTTACGCAGGAAAACTAAGTCTATAACGGGTTTAGCTGATGCTGATGAGAAAATCAAGCCTATAACGAGCTTCGTTCATGAAGAGTATGGAGTATAGACACTAGGACCCACGACGAGTTATCATGCTAATTTATAGGTTCAATGAAGTAGTATATATATTAGGTATTATATTACAAATATAAATATAAATATATATATATATATACATACATATAATTGACCACATTATTTTTTTTTTTCAACTATTCCTTATGGCTGGAAACTTATATTGTGAGAAACACACAAAATCATACTCAATTAATTTCTATTTTCAATATTCAGAAATAATTTTATCATCAACATTTCAAATAATTGCAGATTCATCAATCCAAGAGTTATGCTGATTAGAAAATCCAAGCCATTTGACATAAATTTCATTCCCTTTCTTTCCTTTCTTCTTCCTCCTCGTCTTCAAAACTTTTTCCACTAGGTATGCATCAGGATTGTTGGTTTTCAATAATTCCAATTCATAAAAAGACCCTTCGATTGGATTACCCTCCATATCTTCGAGTTTGTAAGTTCTAGGATTAGTAACATTCACTTTGATTATTTTGAAGAGTTCTGTGGAAAAATTTGCAGTGTACCCCTTCTCAAATACACTCTTATATTTGCTTATGCGAACAATATCGCCAGCCTGATATTTCGCCGTTGGTGCTATTTTTGGATGGCTATAAGCCCTCAGAATTGTAGTAGGTGTAACTTCAGAAGGTTTTATACCGATTGTTCTATGAACTCTATCATTGTACTCCTCTGTGAGATGCGGTAGTATATCATACCACTTATATTCACCACGTGCAGAGAATTCTTTATATATCCAATTTTCCAAAGTTCTTATCACTCTCTCAACAATTGCGGCCTTCATTGTGCTATATGTTGAATAATGCTTTATTTTGTATCGTACCATCAATTTTTCGAAGGCGCTATTGTAGAATTCTTTTCCGTGATCGCTTTGCAGTCTCTTCGGTGAATAGTCTGCCCTCTCGAATACTTTATTCATGGCACGCACCACTTCTGGTCCAGTTTTATTTCGAATAGGTTGTGTCCACAGGTATTTAGAATAGCAATCAATGACAAATAATATATATCGGTAGCCACGGTTTTTTTCAGAATATGTTTGCATTTCAGCCAGATCTATTTGCCACAAATCTGCAAAACCTTTAACAATGGTCCTTCTTCTCTTGAAGTTGCGTCTCGCAGGTTTATGTAATTCATTAACAATTTGCCTTTTAGTTGCACTAATGTTCATTGTTGTTGTTGTTGTGATGTTTTATTTTGTTTCCTATGCAATCACCTCAGTTTCCAACCATATACTAATGTTTTATTAGATATTTTATACTTATTATAGCTATTCAAATTAGTACACAATACCTTCCTCACGCAACTCCTCTATTATTGACATGATTTCATTATCGTGCCCGGTATGGCCGGCCATTTTAGAGCCCCACAATAATCGCAATCGATCGACCAATTCTTTAGCTTTATTCCAATAAATGTATTCTTTACGTTGTTTACCCAGAACTTTTCTGAAAGGTATACTTGGCTGCATCGACACTCTACCTCCTTTAATTTTCCTTTGCTGCTGACTTCGCATTCTGTGTGGTGAACCAATTAATGGTTTGATAACTTGCGTATATTTCTTCTTTGCATTAGCAGTATTCAGCCCCTCTCTGATATCATAATTCTTATATGGGGCTCTTGTGTTCTCTAGTAAAGCAGCATATGCTCGTTTATCTTGAACGTCAATTGATCTCGGCACATGTTTCATAAATATCAAATTATATAGTTCAGATGTAGCTGGATAAACCATGCTCCTCCTATTATCACGCCATAATTCGATTGTGTTTGATGGGAAACGAATTTCCATATTACCCATTTTCAATGTTTGCGTTTCAGAATCGATGTAAACGCCATATATTCTATCATAATTGGGATCGCCGGATTTCAAATTATTCAAATGTTTTTCCAATTGCCTCTCTAAACTATTGGCAGTAATAGTCCCATCAGGAGTATTTATACCGTCGGTAGATATGTGTGAAGTAGATGAAGGTGGCGTATCCATCACCGTTGTATATCCAGGTTGAGATGATGATGATGATGATAATGATGGCGTTGAAAAAGCATCGGGATTTGTGTGCTTCATGGGTGTTTTCATACCATCGAAATCGTTATGTGACCTTGGTGTGGAATAATGTGTGGGTTGAGAAACAGATGATGTCGAAAATTTCTTGACATTCTTCATTTTGAATGGTGAGGTGGCTGCTGCGGCGGCGGCGGCGGCGGCGGCTGTTAGAGTATGATTCCCTCTTGATGAAGTTGCAGCTGCTGAGATGATTTTCAGCGGATTTGTCAGTGGTTCATATATTTTCTCGAGCGCAATTCGATTATCCAAACGATCGGCTTTCATACTTTTGAATTTCTTTCTAACTGCATCGGTTGCTTGTACAAGTTCACGTTTGAGATGTATTTCAGAAGTCACCTCTTTTTGCTTATCGCTAGACATGCTCATTGCGGTATCTGAAGATCAAATGAATTATACAATACACAATGTCAGGGATATATAAAGCTATCGAATCCTTTTCTATAACGCCCCTCATGAATCTCACTATCTTTATCGATAACGAGAAAACCATATTTATCTGTCCAAGTCTGTGCACACATCTCTCGAAACTGTTTATATGTCACGTCTGGAGACACGTGATCGGAAAAAATGTGGTGTAGATTCATATCGTCTTGTTTGAACATGACAATGAAGTTTGAATTATCGCGGATCAGCTGTTTAGGTACTCTGGAATATGTCTGCGCCAGATAGAAGCAATCCACATTCTTATGGCGACCCATGGAAAAATATGACCTGATCACATCCTGTTTTTCACATATAACATCATCAAATATGAAAATGCTATCAGATTTCGCATCTGCAGGCTCCACTATATCCACATTATTATTGAATGTGTAAAATCCCAAATCTTTGATCGGATCCAATACCGCACGTAAGTACTCATACTTGGGTTGATATAATGATTTCGAATAGAGATAAATATTGGCGAAACGTAAGCTGTTGTCATTGGTGAGAAGTGATATCATAACATTGGTTTTTCCACAATTCGATGGACCAATTATGAGAGCGCGAATCGTATTAGGAAACAGAGGTCCATGTCGGCGGTTTGAACCAATATTGTGTCCTAACCCTACTTTCTCATCAAAGTTTTCTACATTGAATATTTCTTTCTGTTGCACTATCTTCATTGTATGGTGGTTGAATGATATATAAGGCGGTGCGAGCATTACACAACTCATTTATATTATGAAGGTGATGCCTAACACATCGATTAGTTGTAAAAAAAATATTAATCATAAAAAAGGAAATAGGCGTGGTCGGAAACAAAATATTGGTGAAGGAGTTGTCAATACCTTGATCAATAAATTACCGTTTGAATTACACATTCCTGGTGGTTACCAATATTGCGGACCCGGAACAAAACTACAAAAAAGACTGGCTCGCGGCGATCCTGGTATAAATCAGTTGGATAAAGCTTGCAGGCAACACGACATAGCATACCTTGAATACCCGAACGATTTATCAGCGAGACATTTAGCTGACAAAAAATTAGAGGAAGCTGCCTGGGAGCGTGTTAAATCGAAGGACGCCAAATTAGGGGAGAGGACTTCATCTTGGTTGGTCACCAACATAATGAAGGGAAAGAGGCGCTTCGGTATGGGATGCGGGACGGCAAGTGGTGGGATGAAAAAAAATCGCACACCTAGGAAAAGGAAGAATAAATCGAAGAGCGGTAAAAAAAAAATTGCTTTTGGATCGGGAATAGTCCACAAAGTCCGCAACGTATTACGCGGAATTGGAAAAAAAGGGGAACTCATCACAAATTTGGCAAAGACATCCAAAATGGCAATTGGAGCTGCTCGAAAATTCGTTAAGATCGCTGGTGGAAAGAATAATATTCGCACACCTCGGATAATACCAATTCCAAAAGTTGGCGGTATTCTTCCGCTCATACCCATTTTCGCAGGCTTATCAGCATTGGGAAGTTTGGCTGCAGGTAGTGCTGGTATAGCTCGCGCCATCAATTCGGCTAAAGAGAGTAGACAACAACTCGCCGAAGCGAATCGACATAATGAAAATATGGAGGCGATCGCTCTTGGGAAGGTTGGCAAAGGAGTTTATTTGAAACCGTTCCGAAAAGGGTTGGGTATTTATCTAAAGCCGCAGAATTCAAAAAACTAGATGAGTTACCTCGAAGGGCCTTAACCGACATTGATCTATTACACTATATAGATATAATGAAAGTACCACACTTTCGAGGTATATTTATGAGAGACAATCTACCCAAACTAGGACCGCGTCGCATAGAATCAGCCATAATAAATCTCGATAGTAGCCGAGGTAGGGGTACACATTGGGTTGCATATAAGAAGAAATGGAATGGAACAGTGGATTATTATGATAGTTATGGTGATTTACCGCCACCTGAGGAGTTGGTGGAATATTTGAAAAGAGGATCTAAATCGACAGGAGCCATCAAAATTACATATAACTACGAGCGTCAACAGGATTACAACACAGTCTGGTGTGGTCACTTGTGCTTGAAATTTCTATCGTCTAACAATAACACCAGCAGCACCACCAAAAATCGTGAAAAAAATGGATAGGGAAAGTATCAAGAGGATGGGGCATGCATTATTGGCTTATTCGCGACTACGTTCTCTATTGAAAATGTCGAAAAAACAACTTGCTGACATGCCGAAAGAAGTTCTCATAGGGTGTGCCTCACATGAGATTGCTTTAGTGTGGGATAAATTGCCGGAACAATTACAAAAAGATCCAGATATATCAAAATATAGATTTTGTGAGAAACATTACACGAAACAGAAGGAGGAGGAGGATAGTGACACCAATGATGGGCCAACACCAAGAAGAATATTCTGTTGTTTCTGTCAGATGAATGATGTAAATGTAGCAACTGAAAATAAATTCGATATCAACCCTTCGACTACTGAAAACCGAAACATTCTTCATTTGTGCATGCAGCAATAAGGTTGTATGACCGACACACATTAATGAGTCGCGCTGCTTAAATTGACGTATGCTATAGTTTTCACTGTTTTTTTCTTATCTCCCCCTCCAAAAAACACCAAACAACATGTCACAAACGTTCACTATATCAGGAGATAGCAATGTTTTGACTGCTGATTTCTACCCACCCATTGAACTAGATGTGAAAAAAACTTATGGTTTAGGATTACATGGATTCTACTCATACAACTCTATACTCAATATAGATGAGAAAAACAATAAAATTGGTTATTACACCTTCGAAGGAGCTGTTTCTACATCCCACATAGTTACTATACCGCCAGGTGTATACGAGATAGATGAAATTAATAGAGTCATACAAAAAACTATAGCTGACGAAACACAACAAAATGATCGTGATATCGATGAAGTTTTTTTTCTTCGCGCCAATAATAATACCCTCAAGTGTGAAATGAAGTCTATGTATAATATACTAACGGCGTGTGAAAATTCCATAGCCAGCGTGTTGGGATTCGAGCAGAAAAAAATAAGGGTATACCCACCCAATCAGTTACATATATCTACATTACCGGTGAATATTATGAAGGTGCGACTAATAAGAGTTGATTGTAATATTACCGCAGGTGCTTACACCAATGGTGCAGAGGCGCATACTCTGTATGAGTTTGATATTGATGTTGAACCTGGATATAAGCTGTCAAAGGAGCCGACAAATGTTATATATCTACCGATCAGCCCAATTGGGCGTCAGTTAATCGACAACATCACACTGAGAATTTTGGATGAAGATAATCACCCGATAGATTTTCGAGGAGAGAAAATCATAGTGAAACTGGAATTGAAACAGCTCACTTGAACATTATCGATATATATATATATATAAGATAAAAAATGGGGTTTTGTTTTGGAAACCAATCAAAGCTGGTATCACTAACGAAAACAAACGCCAACTTCTATGGCATCCATAGTAATAAGAAGAGCAAAAAGCGCGGTGCTGGATTCATTCGAACAGAACCCGCTAAACTGGATAGACGTAGATTGTCTGTGAGCGACATTCAATTTTTGAAATCTATCGGTTTGGAGCCAAGAAAAAAGTTATAATCAGCAATAAAATGGTTTCCACGACATCCACCAGCTTACAGTTGGAGGTATTCGAAGAACCAATCTTCGATCATTCCCTTGTCAGCCTACATGAGCATACGTACAAGCCATACGGTTCATCATCATTCAAAAATTCCGATGAAATACGAATTGCCGTCAATTTTCAAGATCTGATACTCGACATTTCTGAAAGCTACATTTATATTGAGGGAAAATTTAGACCACATGAAGCGGCAAAACCATGTTATCTATCTAATAATGCCCTGGCTTTTCTCTTCGACGAAATCCGATATGAAATGGGGGGTGAACAAGTATCTATGGTAAGAAAACCCGGCATAACTACCACAATGAAAACTATGATCTCATATGGTGCATCGAATGTTAAATTCCTAGAAACAGTTGGATGGGGTTTATGTGATGAAAAACAGGTTATTCTTGATCAATCGACCCATATTTTTAGCGGCAAACTACCGCTCAAATATTTAATGGGGTTTGCTGAGGATTACAATAAAGGTATTCTGAATATAAAGCAGGAATTGATACTCATCATTGCTCGCTCATTCAAAAATTCCTACATGGGCGACTGTGATGCAGATATTGAGTTAAACAAAATCGAGTGGAGAATAAGGCATGTAATGCCGTCAGATAAGCAGAAATTGAAACTATTGAACCGTTTGAATAAAAATGCGACGGCAAAAGTAAAAATTGCATACAGAATGTGGGATCTGTATGAGTTACCAACCATTCGTGAAACAGCTTCAGATATTTGGGCTGTAAAAACAACCTCGAGCCTCGAGCGTCCTCGATACGTTATAATTGGATTCCAACACACCGATCATACAGATAATGTTTCCAAGGACATCACAAAATTCATTCATGCTGGAGTCAACAATATCCGGCTATATTTGAATTCAGAAGTTTACCCATACGAGCGATGGAATTTGGATTTCGATAAAAAGTTGGACGCCATAGCTTATTATGCATACGATAATTTTCAACGGAGTTACTACGGTAAAGATATGGGTGAACCAATGATGAGTATCGAGGAATTTAGGAAAAATCCTCTCTTCATCATCGATTGCTACCATCAGCCTGATGCAATGAAAGCCTCAACCGTTGATATCAAGTTGGAGTTTGAAACTCGCAAGACAAAGTTTCCATCTAACACTAAAGTCTACGCACTGATTCTCCATGATGCATTCTTGACGTACAGCGCACTGGATGGTTCCATACAGATGGGTGCTAAATGAATGAATGAACACTATATTATACCGATTCGCCTTTCGATGATCGTCATAAACATATCACAATGTAATAATAATTATTATAATTGATATTATAATGGGGTATTCAGGAACTTATTGTATCGTATATGTATTTTATTCAATAAAAGGTGAAAATGAAAAGTACTACAAATGTCTTTCATTCCATTCAGATTTCCTATAGCCTGAATTCATATTTTCCATATTTGAGCTTCAGGTGGTGCAATACCATTAATCATAACCTCAGATGATATTTATTGTATGAAAAATATGAATAGGTCCTGGAAACAATAAAAAAAGTGGATACAATTTTATATTGAAATCAAGATTGAAATATAGGTACAGAGGGTGTCTCAGGTTTAACTTATCTAACTTCGATAATGAGTAATCACAAAATAAGTTGCAAATTCGTATCCCTTATGTCAGAGAACCTGAAACTACGAGATTTTATATTCATGCCGCTAAAATTTACAAAGTTATTGAGCAATTTTGACGTATAATCTTCCCCTAGAATACCCTCTATCTCCCAAACCAGCAACATTCTTTTGGAGCATATTATGCTCAATCTTGATATTTTAGTGCTTACTATCTGTAGTTCAGAGATTTCCCATTCCTAATGAATCACCATGTATATAGAGTGTTTCTTGAGTACGTGTAAGAAACTCAGGAAAATGTTGCTGACGTCAGAATAAATTTCACTCGAATATCATGATTATTTTGGGATTCATTCTCAAAAACTGAAATAAGAAGCAAACTATGACAATCTGTATCTCAGAAATGAATAACTTGCGGGCATATGTTTATACAAACGTTTCTTCTTCTTCTTATTTCGACATCAGCAACATGTCCCTGATTTTTTTTTACACGTACCTACTCAAGAAACACCCTGTACAATGAAAATTTTATTATTTCTACGGCGAATCAGCAAATGGCTGTTCAATATTTTTTTCCAACTCTTAGTTCAATAGCGTGAAATATATATTCTGAAAAAAGTATGTTTTATATTGAGAAAAATTCATATAGTCTATTGCGAGGAGGTAATGATGTGATGTGTATTTTGAATGATATATCGAGGATATCATGTGTGAGAGGTTCCTTTAGAACAAATTCAAATTATATTCTTCTCTTTTTTTTTTTGA
Organism: Phaedon cochleariae; assembly: GCA_918026855.4. Lineage (NCBI taxonomy): Eukaryota > Metazoa > Arthropoda > Insecta > Coleoptera > Chrysomelidae > Phaedon > Phaedon cochleariae. The sequence goes on from OU896715.1 coordinate 47,315,512, forward strand.
ATAACTTTCACTTTGTACTAGATATATCCCTGATATATTTTCTGATATTGAAGATTCAAAATAAATGTGCGAAAATGTTTTTTTTCGATCAGCCTGCGATTTAAGTATCTTTTATTATCACATAAATATATACACATGTAAAGAATAGAACACAAAACATTTATTTATCCAATATACCATTTCACATTCGTGTAAAGGGTAATGTGAGAAGTGAAACTTGGAGTTCCAAATTGATATTATCATTGTTTACAGCATTAATAATAATAATAATAATAATAATAATAATAATAATGATACCTAATAATAATAATGATAATAATGATAATACCTAATAATAATAATAATAATAATAATAATAATAATAATAATAATAATAATAATAATACCTAATAATAATAATAATGATAATACCTTATAATAATAATAATAATAATAATAATAATAATAATAATAATAATAATAATAATGATAGTGTGGTGGTCTGCCTCGAGGTGACTTCTACCAGGACCTGCGAATGGTAAAATCATAATTAGTTTGGAAATAATTCAACATTAAATGTGCGAAATATACTTGTTCTCACAAAATTCCCTCATTGTGATGATAAGAATAAATGAAAATTGAAAAATATCAGAATAAAACTGTTATTAGGAAATAAGTTCAGAATTCTGCACCACCTATTATGTGTTCAATATTGAGTGATAGTGAATGAAAAGTTAAGATAGGAACATGTGAGCTGGTTTGGTCAATAATGAATAGTTTCGACACAAAAAAAACTCCTAAAATTGAATTTCAACAACTTATCTGTTATCTCTGTTATCATTAGTCCATTCTTGATGAATCACCCTGTATATATATATATATATTCGATACTGTGATATGAATAATTGAAAATTGAAAAATATCAGAATAAAATTGTTATGAGGAAATAAGTTTAGAATTCTGCACCATTTCTGTATGTGTTCAATATTAAGTGATAGTGAATGAAAAGTTAAGATAAAAAACATGTGAGCTGGTTTGGTCAATAATGACTGATGACTGATGATTAGACATAAAAAAAATCCCTAAAATTGAATAATCTCGAATTTCAACAACATATCTGTTATCTCTGTTATCATTAGTTCATTCTTCATGAATCACCCTGTATATATATATATATATATATATATATACACATCCTGCTATCATTATTGCGTCCAATCATTGCCCTTTTACATTTATTACTGCGTCCTTCTATTTATTGCGTCCATATATGGACGCGATAATGTCATCAACGTTAAACTTTGGATAGAACTGCTTGAAATAATGTGAAAAAATGTGTTTTGAAAGCCCATGCCTCCACCTATCGATAGATCTGAGATTGACTGGTCTATCTGTCCAAATACTCGAGATATGCGGAAAAGTCTTGTAGCACATCGGACGCAATATAATGCGTAAATGAACAGAAAATATACATTGTAGTTCAGAAGACTTCCGCCAGAGCGGAATATACGAAAAATATACGAAATTCCAGTATTTCTATCTGGAGTATCTTATTGCGTCCTTATGTTTGGCAACATTGCATGATTCATTTCATTTCATTCATAGTGAAAAATGGAAGTTCCAAGAGCATCTTGCGTTCCTAAAAAGGATAGGGGGAGGAGGGAGATGTTTGAATTTTTTTGTACATTCGGAGGTTATGAGTTCTTGGGGATACTTGCACTGTCATAGAATTCCAAAGCTTTGCCGTTCTATAGACGAATGAGTTTTGTGTGAGTGTTGTTCGACTTATTTCAAGGTTCACAACGTGAGGATGTGCTGACTGGGCCTGTCGAGTTTGTCTGAGTGGTATTTCTAGTGATGGAATGATAGCAGCGATTCCTGAGGAACATTTGCCGTGGAAGTATTTATGAAAAAACGAAAGGTCGCCCATTTCCCTACGGTGTTTTAGAGGAGTCAACGTATAAGTGAGTGTGGCATTACCCACCAGGCGGATGGCTCTTCTCTGGATAGAATCTAAGAGGATCAGCGTATACTTGGGTGCTGAACCCCATAATGTGAGAACCGTCATCTGAAACTGCCTGTGTATGTGCTTTGTAGATCGTGAAAAGCGGTTGAGGTGTACAATAGATCTCCGCACGGAATTGTTGATGGCAATACCGAGCAACGATATAGTGGTCCCGGTGGAAATGGTAGTACCAGACATTGTTAGTTATATTAGGCATACTGAGTTTTGCTTTTCTAGAGGAAATACAAACTTGAGTTTTTATGGCGATGAATTCATCTGGGTTTTTGATTCCCCAGGCCATTGTCGATCTAAATGAAAACCTAGTAGGCGACCTAGTGCGAGGAGGTATGCTTCTGCCTACTAACTACCTTACTAGGTTGTCATCTAGAACGACAATGCCCAGGCTGTTCTTCAGCAAGATCGTCATTGGCAGGGTTGACTTTCCTTCGTCGTGAGTTCTGAGTTTCCTGGAAAGAAATGGGAATTCTAGATGAGAATGCAGATTATGGAAAGTTTTATCGTCTGCAAAGCTTGGATAGGGCAAGTGGATCCTAATGGAAAGCCGGAATTGATCGTCATTGACAGCATTGACTTGCCTTCGTCGTAAGTTCCCATCAGTTTTCTGAAGAGAAATTAGAATTATAGAAGAGAATGCAGATTATGAAGAGATTTATCGTCTGCAAAGCTTGGATAGGGCAAGTTGATCCTTGTGGAAAGCCGGAATTGATGACAATGTTATCAGACGATACTTTATCCACCACCACATGGAGCGATCTGCCTGAAAGGAAACTCGATGAAAGATGGCATAGCTGAAGTGGTTTGGTGTATGAGGATAGTTTGTGAAGGAGTTCTTGGAAGATGGGTTTCAATTCCAGAACTTGATTATTTTTTTCCTGTTTTGCTCATTTTCCCCACTTATCTCTTCTCTCCTCTCAACATTCGTCAATGATTTGTATACAATATCTGATTTATATGTTATAATAGGCCATATGAAGGGCCTGACATGGGCCCACTCAAGTTTAACCTAAACCTAACCTAACCAATATGCCTTTGCTCATAATGCCATAATCTCATGTTCCATCTATGCTTTGACTTTGACTCATGTCATTGACTTTTCTGTTTTTCTAATTTTTCAGTTGGATTTGAAATACGTGTTGGCTGATTGCCTCATCAATAATTCGATATTTGCCTCAATAATTTGTGCTTTCAGTATGAAACAGGGACCATTTTCAAAAACGGTTGTTCTTTCCAAAATTGCTGTATGATATTGAATCGAATATATAATTGTACGCGCTCTCATGGTACGAGGCCCTCCATCAATGAGAACCCAGGTAGCCTCGGCGTCACTACTCTAATTCGCGTTTGCTTGAGTTACGTGAGTTCAATTCTCCGCTGCAGAGATGTGTCTGATGACCTAAGAAAGTGTTTGGTCATCCCTTGCTCGCACAAGTCTCTCGAAGAATTCTAGGGATTGCTCGTAAGGGGCCAACCTAATGACGGATAGAAAAATTCAGAACAATTTTTCAGAACCCGTTATTATATCCTAATACATGGGTTCGTGACTATGGGCATCGGCAGGTATATCTAATTCAACTTGATAAATTTATTAAACTATTTCAACTCCAAGTGAGTCTACAAAAAATTTTTTACAAAAAATTTTAATTCCTTAATACCCATATTTTTTGTATCGTACTTCAAATGGAGCTGAAGATGATCTCTAATACCGAAACGTGTCCCTGATCATCAAAAAACCGGGTTAACAACGTGCTCAAATGGTGTGGAGATGATTTTGAGCTTTCCTTCCTTCCTTTGATATATAATTCTGATTTCAATCAGTCAATCATCAAAAAACTGATTTGTTGTAATGATCTTGGGGAAAGGAGGTAATTGGAACCATGTAGGACCGCATTTCATCGGCACTCTTCCTAATGATGAAACCGCAATATTTATTATCATTATCGAGTATTCTAGCAATTTACTACCTGTCGTCGAAGTGGTCCCAATGGCATAATATGCTATATCAGGACAAATATGTAATTGAAATAGTCGAAAAATCTGCATCCAAAATTTATATAGGACGACAGCCATTCATTGAAGAGAAGATGTCACCATAAGGAGATATATGGACATGGCCAATGTGCTTGTTGGTTCATTATCATCTTTAGAGATACCATCATTGGACAGCTTTCTTCATCAACAAATATATCACAGTGCTAATATATGAGTACGAAATAACTGCGAAACCGTTTCACTGTAATCTTTGGCAATGAAGTTCCTAGAATGAATGCCGCAGTGATCATTTTCATATCTTTCGTGGGCCATTTATCTACTAAAAACTCATTAGATTGATATGACCGAATTGATAATATGGAACATCAGGTGGAATAATTTTCTTTTGAGTCGATGAGATTTCAAAATTATAATTTTTACTTAACTTGTAATAGCTGGCGGCAAATTACGACCGTCATCCGATAACGAAATGACAAATCTCCTAGAGGCATGTGAGAAAAATATATTTCATCAAACGGCACCTTCTCTATAATACAGGCCATCCAATGAATGCCCATTTCATACCTAAGAAAGATTCGGATGTCCATGGACAAGAAATAAACATCCATCGGAAGAACCAAAATGCCTATCCAATGAAATACCACTGACACTATTACAATGGATACCAATAAAAAAGTTCTGGATATCCATCGGCATGAATTGTACATCCATCAGATAAACATGAATGCTCATCCAATGTATAATTAGTGACACCTTTTCTATCGATATCCATGATGTATCTAGTAGACTGAAAGAATGCATATGACATCGCCTAGACCAAATGACTGTTGTTTCCGGTATGTCATTGGTTGTCAAGTCGTGGACAGCTGAATATCTGAAGGGTATCTCCCATACAGTAATGAATTCGCGCCTTCGAAGTACCCACCTGATGTCAGGTGTATATATTTGATAATTTCATTTCATCATCTGAATAATCTGAGACCTATTGGTCCCAAAAGACGGATTGTGATAGTAAATATCCAAGATAGTGACGTATAGAGTTTCATGTCTGATTGTAAGATGTTTCGTGTTCAACGAGCAAAGAACTATTTGGACCAAATTATGAGAAAATATATTCAAACACATAGGGGGAGAGTTCGATTCATATTGTTCAAAACGTATACATGAAGAGGTCAATTCATTCACATTGTTGTACAATTGGTGAACTGTAGTTGTCCAATTCATATCTAGTAGTTTCAGAATTTTTGTCTTATAGGTATACAATTCATCACAGTAGTTTCACAGTAGATATACAGGATGGACATCCAATGGACATCCAAACTTGCGGCCTATGGATTTACAATGAATGTCAATTAGATAGAATCTGGACATTTTGAACCATCCAAAATACCGGGTGGCTACGGAAGTATTGCCTACGGAATATCTCAGTTATTGTATGAAGTAGCTTTGTGAAATTTGAAGCTTCGATATAATGACATAAGAGCTAGAATTTGAGCATATTGACATGTCGAAGTTAACTTCTGGTCTGACCGGAAGTAACATCAACTTTCTTATTTTAAATGGAAACCCTTTTTTTTTTTCGCCTCAAATTCTAGCTCTTATGTCATTATATCGAGGCTCCAAATTTCACAAACCTACTTCATACAATAACTGAGATATTCCGTAGGCATTACTTCCGTAGCCACCCGGTATATCCATGTCCATGTATGTCTATTCAATGGACATCCATCGGATAGTTTCACTTAACTGAGCAAAATGATTGGGAAATTCCACCTGCAACCCTACCTGTGTTACCCCTTAAGTTGGCTCAAATTCTCAGCACAACGATTTCTTTCACTTCCATGACGTGTTAAGGAGTTGAAACTGAATGCAAACACACGGAGATAATGCCCCTATAAGTTTATGGTGGAGCGCCAATATTTCCGAGAACATTTTGCCCCTGTCTGAAGAAGAACAAGTTTATCGAACCGATGGTCCATCAGATATCTTCAAATATGAGCTAAATATTATCTGCCCCTATTCGCGAAGAGGGGATCATTTTCTTAAAACTCATTATCACGTGACGAAAGTCATTGCGAAATGACAGCAGCACAAAAATCTGCGCCAAAGATTTGACCCAGATTGAGGGAATAGCATAATTTCGATTTCACACAGGAAAGTGCCATTTTCCATTCATTTATCCTAGAATATAGGCTGTCAGAGGTGCCGTTTGATACAATACATGCGTTTGTGACATGTCATATCGTTATCCGATGACGGTAGAAATTTGCAGATTGTTCTCCTTCTATTGTCAAAATGTCGCGCAACTTGACAAATACATATCAATACCGAACCATATTACATTGATATTGAAGACTTGCATCATTATGAATAGTCAGACGCAATAATGTACTATTTATGTAATAAAAATATACCCTCAGTCTGGCAACATCGCTGGACGCACTAATGTATATACAGGACGCAATAAAGATCGTTGAATGAACCCCAAATATATGGCTGGATGCAATAACATTCGTGAAATTGAATGACGCAATAAGGTACGCTGAATGAAAATAAATCGTATATCTTAAAAATAAAGATAGAGCAATTCTGAATAGAGGTAAATGCTGGAAATTATGTGAGGAGAGATATACTTCGACTAGTTTCTATCCAACCTTATTCTTTCTGGTGGACGCAATAAGTATGGATTATGAAAAGACGCAACAAAGATAGTAGGATGTATATATATATATATATATATATATATCGACTAGTAAATAGTGAGGTTTTGCAGCAAGTAAAAGAGAACTCTTTGAAGATTATCCAAGCTTTCGGAATTTAATTGATTCCATCATCAGGGCATACTACAATAATTATTGTCAGTGATAATATAAAAGTCAAAATTAATTTGTACTTACATCTACGTGAGGATGATTACTATGATGTTAACAATAATTTTCAAAAATGAATTGTGATACATCATCCAGGAACGAAGTTGTTTGTAAAGTTGTAAAACAATTAACAATTAAAATAAAACAGTAGTAAAGTTACAATCACACATATATATATATATATATATATATATTCTATACTATGACATGCGAAATAGTTTCCAATAAAAAAAGTAAAGAAAAAAGAACTGTGAACTTCTCATAGAATACTGAATTACTTACATATTATCGACTGTCGCCCTCGAACGCTTCACACATCTGTTTATGCCACACCTGGTACATCTTTGTGGCCACACCTAATGCTTCTTCGGCATTCTTCAACTTTTCGCTGGCTTGTTTTCTTGTAGAACAATTCTCACTCTGTTTTATCAAATGTTGTTTTTTGTCCTCCTCCAATTTCTTTATTCGTTTTCTTATTCTCTCTTCTTCCTTCTCGATTTCCTGAAAACCTTCCTCAAGTTCGCGTTCTCTTATCGAACATTCTCCCAAAATTTTTGTTTCCTCGGAAATCTCCTTCTTCGCCCTCTTACTCATGGCAGCATATGCCTTGATTGGTGGGAACGACAAAATATTGTCGAATGCTCCACCCAACTCAACATACGCCACCATATCAAGCTTATTGTTCGATGCATCTGCTGAATTTGAAAGTTTTTGGTTTGTTACTTCCCAATTTCCACCGTTGTCCGTCGAGGGCTTCCTCTTGAGGTTAATCCGAATTGGGGTACAAGAGATGGGGACACCTCTGTCCTCGACGTTCCCGGTTGGATCACTCCCATCGCTGCCACCTCGAGTATTCGACTCAGTGCATTCGTCGCCATTTTCTAACTCTTGTATTATTTCATCCAACTCACTATCGGTATATCCGAACAAATTGTAAAGCATTTCCTTGGTGGTAGACATTTCAAAAAATTTTATAGGTATACAACTGTAACACTGAAAACTAGTGAGAAGACTAAGTGAACAACCAAAATTCAGATTATATTTATACTTACCTACATTTTACTACAATGTGGAATATTACTAGGTAGGTATAGCAGCCACTTTCTACATTTTGACAAAGAACGGAATTTTAACAATAGCGCAAATATTTTAGAAATCTTCACACTTATTTTTCGAATACCATCGTCGTAACCCTTTTAAAATCATTTCTGGCAATCATAATAATTTTAACATGCGATTTTCTATAATAGAATGAAACCATAAAAACCTTGGCGCTTATTTCAAAAAAAAAAACATTATTCACCTTCAAATGAAGCTTTTATACCTTACCTTTTGTATAATATTATCAGGTACCTATATAGCACCAGCTTTCTACATTTGACAAACAACTAAATTTCAACAATGGAGCAAATGTTCCACACTCCTTCAATGAATACCTGTGAAAACCATTCTCTGTGATATAATGAAACTTTGAAACTTTCACACTTTCTCCAAAAAACAACATTATTCATTTTCAAATACTTCGCTATTTGTATTTTTACTCACCCATACCCTATCATATACTTTATAGCAACTTTTGTGTGTGTGTTATACACATTGTTCTGATCATAAAATGGTTCCTAGAGGCCCAAATTCGTTGTGATCATAAAATGAGAAATCTTATTCGAAATTATTTCGAAGTAGGTATGTACATAAATATTATGCGAAGATCGAATTCATTGAGTTATAACAGGATTTAATTCAATTGATGGCAAAAAAATATATAGAATGTGATTTCATAGCTCGTCTTGAAAATAAAAAGTTCATATATGAACATAATATATGCCCTAAACCTCTTAAGTTTCGAGCTATAGGGTTTTGAAATTTTAAGAAACGATTCGTTTTCTCATCATAATCTAAATACGACTGTTCTAGATATTTTCACGAAATTTGACATGCACCTACACTGAGCACCAATAAGCATTTTTTGATGTTGAAGATATTTTATATTTCGACCAGTGATGTCTGTATGGGATTTATTATATTGGAGATTTTTCTCCCTTGCTTTTTTTCCGAAAATTAAAATCATTTTGGAATCCTCATTTATTTTGGAGAAAGATCAGTAGTGCATACATGTTTCCGAACCATAGGAGTTTCTTCTCACCTCAATGGGCATTACATTGAAGTTAGACAGAAACAAACTGAAACACTCTGTATGTATGACATGCATATATTATGATATGGAAACGCTTACTTTTTTCCAGAAGTACTCCTCTATTTGGTAGGAAATCGAATACTAATTTAACATTGAAGAGAAATATGTTCTTCCGAAAAGATATAGTAGTTCTCGATCTCTACTATTTATACACACCTTATGAATAAGATTCGTTAAAATCATTGGAAGACGAATGATTACACCCACTACAAAATGATTGTTTTATTGGCCACATCAAAAATATTTCTAACTATCATTATATTTCATTAAATATACATCAGAGGTTAGGTTGACTTAGGTTAGTTGATTATGAATCATATGGATAGAGTACCTATGATATGGAAACACTAACTCCCCTCTTTCTTCTCTCTTTCTTCATTGCTCTCAAGTTCTGTTGAATATCCGGAATCTTCTTGTTCTTCTTCTTCGGTGTCGGATACTTCTAGAATTTCTTCCAAATTATATTTACGAATAAGATAATTTGGAAGAAAATCGAATAATTCATGAAGAAATTGTTCCATGTCCTCTTCAATCATTGCTTCGAGGAATTGCTCTAAAGTAAGACTACCATATTCAAATCTGGCACATAGAAGATAACCCATTCTATATTCTTCAGCTTTTTTTTGTAGTTGCTGAACTTGTTCTTGGTCCAAGCAAATACTTATGTCATAATTTGTTGCGTGAAGTGCGTCGCGCTCCAACTCCGTGAACTGACATTTCAACCTTCTCACAGATGATTCGATATCTTCTGCAGTCGGCCAAAATTGACTAGAATAATGCATCCACATAATATCAGGAACGTGTGTCTATTTCTGGAAACAAAAAAACATTAAGGTAATTAATCGAGGTGAGAATCATATGTTCACATTGAATCATTTGCATCAAAGTGAACTACTTACCAAAATAAAGTGGAATATCCAATCAATAATTCGCGATGAAGTTTATATGTAGAATGTAAGTATAATAATTATTAATATATAAGTTTTAAACCCCTTTCACTATTCTAAACATTCTTAAGATTATCATTATTATTATTATCATTATTATTATTATTATTATTATTATTATTATCATTACCAAATTAATGAAGGAATATTATTCTATCCATGTATTCCTAACGTGTCAAACTTGATGAGAGCCCTCGTTTTCGCACCAGAAAATATAGGTTCGCTCTGACCCAAATATGTTAAAGTATAAAGGCCGTTAGAAGAATTCATCTCATCAATGTCACTTTCTTTCATCAGATCTAAAACTCTTTTTGGTAACCAGCATTTCAAAGACACTTCATTTTCTTTATCATACAATAATACACTACCACTCCTACCAAATCTCGTACCACATAACGATATTTTTCGTATGGTATAATTTTTATTCAAGGGTAATGATGATATGAGAACTTGTTTGATAACTTCATTCTCTTCATTTATTCTATTATTAATTGCAACTAGATCAATTTTTGAAGCAGTCATTTTCCCGTTGAGTGAAAAGAGGATTAAAAATATATAATATTAATAATTGTACTCACATGAAACAGATAACACTTTTATCGCACTCAATATCAATATATATATTCTCACGTATCTGAGCAGATTGCCTATGTTCAATGGTATTTTTGGTACTATGCTCTAATATACGCAGAATGTTTTATTTATATATATTGAGATGTGTGACGTATCATCACCATCATCATCACCCCACTTCCATAAAACATCCCTGAATGACTCTTGAGGCAACCGGCACTCCTCTCGAGGCCATTCAATTCTCGAAGTTACTTCACTCTCACGGTTACTCCAATCTCGCGGAAGCCGTTCACTCCTCTCAAGATCACGAACACACTTCAAGGTCGCATTCACTCCTCTCAAGGTCACGAGCAGACTTCAAGGCCTAATTCACTCCTCTTCAAGTTCACGAGCAGACTTCAAGGCTGCATTCACTCCTCCTCAAGGTCATATTCCCTCCCAACCTTGAGGAGGAGTCTCAGACCACGCAAGAATCTTCTACTCATCTCCGCATCTTCGGCCAAAAGAACGACGCTGAAACTTGCCGATAAGTTTCATCTCGACCTGGGTGTCCTGTTTCGTCATGATACCTGGAAATAACCTCCTGCCATACTCCTCGTGGAATAACCAACCTCTTCGGCTTACCATCCGCAGGACAATAATACAAAGTACCCTCATTTGTAACCTCAAAATCTGCAAACCAAGTATGATCGGCATTCTCGTCCGCAGCATTCTCCATAATCCTCTGAACAAATCTACGAACACCCTTACTCGCCTGCTGCGCTTCCTTCATCCTATGAAAGAAAGTTACCATCTGGTTACGCAACGAACCCTTATACAACTTTTCTACAAAATCGAAACCTGCAATATCCCTCTTCAGCATATTCAGGACCACCGGTCTCTCTGAATCCTGCTGAATTTCCACCTTCGGGTGGGGGAACATCATCCTCTCCAATATCTGCGCAGTATCTATCCCCGACTCGACAGCTACCGGATTTCGACTAAGGAAGTCGAGAAGTTGATTCAACTTCCCAGGGACATGTTCCACCTGGACATCATATTCCTGATGCAGAAGACCACCTAGTCAACTTTGCTTTGTCATCCTTAAATCGATCCAACCACAACAACGCAGAACTATATGTATACAACTTAAACCGACCATCCTGCAAATAATGTCGATATTTCCTTACTGCCCAAACAACTGACAAACACTCGATTTCGTTGATATGATACTTTCTCTCAGTATCATTCAACTTCGCACTACAATATGCAATGATATCACGACCCCCATCTTGCCTCTCCTGAAACAAAACAGCACCTAAACCAATATGGCTAGCATCCGTCTGCAAGCAATATGGTCTCTCCGGGTCCGGTCTACACAACATCAGCGGTCGAGACACCAAATCCTCAATCTCCAAAAACGCCTTCTCTGCTTCCGGCGACCACTTGAACTTCTTTGTTTTATCAATTAAATCAGTTAAGGGAGTTGTCACATCGGCAAAGTGAGGAATGAACTCTCTCAGCCATCCTGCTGTGCCTATGAAACCCCTTAGCTGTTTAATTGACTTCGGAGGAGGGTAATTCTTAACATTAAGAATATGAGCCTCCTGCGGGAAATTACCCTCCTTCGTCACTACCCTTCCTAGATATTCCAGCTTATCCTTAGCAAATTGACATTTTGAGAGAGACACCGACAAACCGTGCGCCCTCAACCTTTCGAATACCAACCTCAGATGATCGAGATGGTCTCCAAATCATTCGAATAAATGATTATATCATCGAGATATACCTCACAAAATTTATCGACATAACCTGCTAACACTGCTGGAGTCAACTCCTGGAACGCCGCAGGACCATTCTTCAGCCCGAACGCCATCACTCGGAACTCATACATCGACCCATCAGGACCTCCAAACGCAGTATACTTTCGACTCGCAGGATCCAACAAAACCTGCCAAAAACCATTCCTCAAATCTAGTGACGTGAAAATGGAAGCTTTGCCCATTTCACGCACTGTCTCTTGAATAGGAGGTAAATGTGGTGCCCCAGTGACAATCACTTTATTTATCCTCCTATAATCTACACAAAACCTCAACTTTCCATTTTTCTTGGGGATCAAAACCACTGGACTGCAATAAGGCGAGTTACTCCTATTAATAACTCCAGCCTCCAACAACTTCCGGATCTCCTCATGGATAATCTTCTTCCTCTCGTCTGACAACTTAATGTACCTATTCTGCCTAAACGGTTTCTCCTCCTTCACATGAATCGTGTGTACTGCGGCATGAGTAGTGGGCTGCTTCAATCTATCCTCGAAAATATCAGCAAACTCCTTCACCACTGGATACACAAACTCCCTAGTCTCTTCCAAAAACTGTGTGGGCTCCAGGACCAACTCAACTGGAGGCACACATGACCTCTGCGACCTCTCCTTTCCTGTCGAAACAAAGAACACCGTCTGACGAGGCAACGTCCCAAAATAAATACATTTCCGGAACATATCCAGGTTACTCCTAAAATCAGCTTCTCCTGCAAATCACTCATCACTATCGCCTTCACCTTCGATGTCCTATCCTCGATTTTAATCTCGAAACCAATACGACCTAGTGAATACGACGCCGAATTCTGACATCCCAGAATCACCGTTCCTGGACTCTCGAGATTAGTCATATCAAAATCTCGAAGAATATCAGACCGAACATAACAATCGGAAGCAGCAGTATCAACCAACGCCTGGATATATTGACCCTCGAACTCTACCTGTATTCTAGGCAGGTGCCCAGAATTTTCATTCAGGCCTCCCTGAGCAAGAGATGACAATACTCCCTCGCCAATTGACAACTTCACTTCCACTCCTACTTTCTCAACAACCCTTTTCAATTCGACTCCACCTGGTATACACGAGGATTCCGTATCACCCTGTATATCTGGCCGCAACATCTCCTCCAAAACTTCCACTTCATAAATTCCATCCTCGAATTTACCTAACACGACATCACCCTGTACAACAGAAATTCCACCCTGTACATCAACGTCGACCGCATATTGAGAATCTTCAACTTTCTCAATATTCTCGAACTCAGCTTCCACCGGAACAATCTCCTCCTGGAAAACTTCCTTCTCAACTCCCAGTTGAGAATTCTCAGCAACATCAACTCTCGGTTTTAACTGCAAAATACACTCACTGTGTACAGGGAGAGACTCACCTCGTACACAGTCTAACGACTCATTCAAATCGCAATCCTCAATCCCAACAAAATTCAAATTATTAACAAACGACTCAAAATCCAAATCATCACTACACGAACTACCTATCCCTTCATCACTGGAAATTTCCACAAAATCCCTACTATGGACTGATTCTGCGGAACTGCAACGAGTTATATTTACTTCCGAAGACCATTGGGACGATTTCCCTGGTTGAAATCGCCCCCTACGCCATTTCCCGACTCCTTCGAATTTTCTCGACTTCATTCCGGCTCCCGTCGCTCGTACCTTGGAGAATCTCTACCATCATCATCATCCTCTATGATTTCGACAATCTGCGGCCGACTTGGCCTAACCACCTGATTCAAATTCATCCTTCTGTCTCTCCAATTTCCTCGATTCTCGAACCGAACAACCTGTCGATTATTATTTACATAATCTCGACCTCGCTCCTCATTTTTCCTATTATACAAAGCATCCCTTGGGTTCACCGACCCCTGCATACCGGCACGCGCCACACCGGGCTACTCGATGGCCTTTTGACGATCATTTACCTCGATACGGTTGGGCACCCTTTGTTGCTCAATGCCTAAAGCCGGGTATCGATTTTGCGCGACAGCCTCGCGCGGCGGCCTCGCGAGGCATGCTTCGCGAGGCTGCCTCAACGGGTAATTTTGGGCAGAACTGAGGCAAGCACGCGAAGCAGAGCGAGCCGTCAGTCAGTGCGAGGCGCTCAATGGCACCGGTTTTTCCACGGACAGCTGTTGCGGCATTTTCTTTTATTTTGATACATCGAATCTTATCAGATAGGACGAAACGAAGAAGAAAGCCGCGATGGTGGATGGAAGAATTATTCAAAAATCGTCTACAGTATGGGAACAGGCTCTTGCAAGATATGGAATTTGAAGCAGTTGAAGATACCGTCAAAAATTTCACCCGTATGACATTGGCAGACTTCGAATACTTAGTTGCATTAATTAGTCCTAAAGTGGGAAAAATAGATACACATTTGAGACAAGCGATTACTGTTAAGGAAAGATTGGCCCTTACATTGAGATTTCTGGCTACAGGAGATTCCTTTACAAGTTTACAATATCTTTTCCGTGTGTCAAAGCTGTCTATATCGACTATTGTGCCAGATGTTTGCAATGCAATAATAGAGAGTCTTGCAGAATATGTAAAGGTAAGTCACAACAAAATTAAATAGATAATAATTGAGTTCCTTTATTACTAATTTCGTTACACAAGTCGTAAAATATCAGCAATATCAGAGGTTTCTCCAAACTGTCTATCAGTTTCTTCTGTTGTTATGTTTGGTTGTTGTGCAGCCGTTGAATCTTCAACTAAGGCAGGTGAACATAATGGCGTTGAAACTGAAACATGTGTAGACGATCCCGCACAGGAGTTTGTATATGCTGGAGATACGTGCCGTGGAGGAAAGTATCCATAATTGGGTGAAGGCAGCTCCCCCATATCAGCATCAAAAATTATGTTATTAATAGCCTGTTTTACGAACGCAAGTGTTTGCGAATCATATTTCCTCAGTTCATTACCGACATGCTGACCATATGTGAAATAGGGATCCTTGTTATCATATGCGCTATTCTGTAAAAGATTAAAAGCTTTGTCCAGCATAGGATCTTTAATCATGGTGGAGTTTTGTGCTGTACGCCTTCTTTTTGACACTGGAGTCTGCAGCTTTTGTACTGAAGATGTCTGAGTGTTTTGAAGCCCACTGGAGCCTGCGGTCAGGATTTCGTCAACTGTTCCAGTTGAATTTTCATCATTCTGTGATTCTGCAACTTCAGATTGCTGCTGCGTAGGGATCTCTACTTCTTCCTATAACAAAGAAATCGTTCAAATTTATCAATTTCAAAACTGCCCCACTCATGAATAGATGAATTATAAGTGTTCAAGTATTAATTATTTCATTTAACTTTATGTTAGCAGGTGCCATCTACTCAAGAAGAGTGGCGGATTGTTGCGAAACAGTTTGAAGAGAGGTGGAATTTTCCTCATGCTATCAGAGCAATGGATGGGAAGCACGTTATGTTGCAAGCACCTTGGAATAGCGGCACTGATTATTACAACTACAAAAATTTCTTCAGCGTAGTGCTGTTTGCTTTAGTTGATGCAGATTACAACTTCATGTACGTCGATGTAGGCTGTCAAGGACGCATATCCGATGGCGGAGTGTTCAAAAATACGACTTTGTACAGAAAATTGGAAACATCCCACCACCATGTGCTTTGCAACCTCCATATTCAATCGACGTACCGTATGTGATATTAGCTGATGAAGCATTTGCAATGAACCACTACACTATGAAACCCTTCGAAGGCAATCCAGAAAAGGGCTCAATTGAACGAATCTTCAATTACCGTTTATCTAGAGCTCGCAGGGTAGTAGAGAACGCGTTCGGGATATTGAGTAGTGTATTTCGTGTGTTAAGGAAACCGATTTTGTTGGAACCAGGAAAGGCATCAAAAGTTGTATTAGCAACTATCTATTTGCACAACTTTTAACGCAAATGCTCCACTTCACGGCAAATATATACACCACCTGGAACGTTTGATACTGATCTGGATGGACAATTCGTAGCGGGTAGGTGGAGGAATGATGAGGAGCGAACAGCGTTATTGCCCATACGTGCTATTCCTCGCAGAACAGCAGATCATGTTAAAAATATACGTCTCCATTTGGCGACGCATTTTAGCACAAATGGCGCAATACCGTGGCAAAATAATTATTGAATGAAAGTATAAACTTACTGGATTCAGTGTATCCATATCAGTATCCAAAGTGTGCGCAGGTTTGTCCCTGTCCGACAAAAAACGGAAACTTTCGAAGGCGAACCGTTTTGACACGTAAACACTGTTTTTTCCTGAAAAACACAAATATTGTAATTATTTGCATTATTTGGAATTAAATAAATAAGATTAAATGAAAAAGTTCAAATGCAGTTTATTTCTACTAAGTTAAAATACATACCTGATCCTGTGATCTGACTTTGTTTTTGCCTTGATCTTTCTCTTCGATAGGTGCCCATCAATGACTTCATTTTAGTTTTTAGCTTATCTACAGAAATCTCTAATATTGAACTTATTTCTCTCCAGGCATCTTCTCTGAGGGTATTATTGTGGTAATGTTTATTTTGAGGATCCCACAGCAAATGATGTTCTTTGTATAAATCAATTAAAAGTATACACTTTTCGTTGTCCATTTTGATTTCTCTCGAGCGCGGCAAAAGTAACGACACAAACACGGTACAAACAGAGCGAGTATTTAGTGGCGAGGCGCCTTTGAGCACGACCAGAAACCGACTAACGTTGGCTCACCTTGAGGCTGACTCTAGGTGAGGCAGCTTCGAGCGCGAGGCAGGTATCAATTTTGCGAAGCATGCCTCGCGAGGCCGCCGCGCGATGCTGCCGCGCAAAATCGATACGCGGCTTAACGGAATATTTTTATTATACCTGCGACTGGGGTTTTTGACCTGTACAGACGGCACGGAATAAAATGATAAGGTTTTCGCTCACTTGTCCGTCACAGCACAGCACGGTGCCGTCCGTCACCTGGACCTGACGGCAACGGTTAGTAGCATCGCCTACTTTTCCGGCGATAACCAGCAGACGGTCTGCTGCAGACCGTAACCGGCAAACTACCGCTCTGCCGAATATTGCTGGTTCTAGTTCAGTCACAGATCACCTGAATCTCTATTCTGTGATTCAGTTATCATCTAGAATCAGTTCAATATGTATGTCAACAGTAGTTCCGAAGGAGAGAAAAAAAGAAGAATGTGGGTTCATCCCATCATCCAGAAGAGAGCAAATCTCGGAGAATTCCATCATCTTTTCAGTGATCTGAGAGAAAAAAAGCAGACATTTTTTCAATATTTCAGAATGTCTCCTAGTGAATTTTCAGAACTTCTCGATATTCTAGAACCTGCATTAACATTTCAAAACACTCCCTTAAGAAGAGCGATTTCAAAAGGAGAGAGACTCGCTGTAGCATTGAGGTGAGGTAACATAATTGTTGCTATTTTCAATGTGTATTGAAGTAAATATATCAAGTTCACGATATAAAAATAACTATCCATTCTAAGGAAATCAAAGTGACAAATATTTCATGATAGACATCAAGTATTTTTTTTTCATAATACCGGCTCTCTAGATCCTTGTGGTATCATTGTTATCGTTATTATATTCAATTGGCGATGGAATAGGATTTAAGACTGAGTCATTGTGTTGAGAATGAGGCGGATATGGTGAGGCAGAAGAACGTTGTGATTGCGGTTGAGAATAGAGTGCTGGTGGAATGGCTAATAAAGAATGCTGTGTTTGAGGCTGTAGGTATGGCGGATGATTGAGCTGCTGATGAAATTGTGGTTGAAATTGTGAATGGAATTATGTCGATTGATGAGGTTGATTAGCAAAAGTAGCTTCTTGATTTGTAGCTGGAATAATTGGACTTATATTTATATTTCTTGTTTCTGCATCGGTTACTATCCCAAATATTTTTGATTTCACTTCAATTTGCAATTGCGGAGAAAATGTTCTTACTGTTTCAGCTATACAATCGAAGAATTTTGATATTGGATCTAACGTATTCGATGTATTTTGAGTAAGCTTTCTTTGGTTGCTTTTTTCTTTCAAATAATTTTGAAATACCGCTGCTGTTGACAACGTATTTTTTTTGTTAGATTTCCTTTGTGTTGATACTTGTGAATTGTTTGATGCAATACTACATGGTATAGACTCTGATGCAGGCTCTGGTATTGACGTCGAAGAACAACTTGTGATGCTAACTGGACTGATTACATTATCTATATTAGTGTCGTCTTCGGTGTTTTGCTGCTGAGATTCTGTTTCAGATGAATCAGAGTGATCCACATTAGTTATCTGCTTTCTGTCTGCTAGGAAAGGCTTTAAAAACATCATCTGTTTATCATATCGCCAACTCTTCTTTTTTGCTGCCGATTCACCACTTCGAGATTTCTGATTCTTAATAGAATTTTTTTAGCTATCTCTCAATGTGCTCCAACTTTTTTTGCACTCGGACACTGGAAAATAAAGAAAAGGTGTCAAAATCTGCTATACCTGAATAGACTATATTCAATTTTAGGTTTTTTTGCTACGGGGGACACGTTCCGAACAATTGCTTTCAGCTACCGACTTGGAGAAACAACAGTTCGTAATATTGTACATTCAACTTGTGAGGCTATATGGCATAAGTTGGGACCATTGGTAATGCCTACTCCTTAAAAAAAAACTTGGATGAAAAACGAACAGGATTTCCAGAGAATTTGGAATTTCCCTAATTGCGTTGCTGCCATCGATGGAAAGCACGTCCTTACAAACAAACCCCCCAATAGTGGATCTCTCTATTTCAACTATAAGAGAACATTTAGTATCGTTTTACTTGCATTTGTTGATGCTCACTGTAAATTCACTGCCATTGATGTAGGCGCATATGGAAGAAATAGCGATGGCGGAATATTTGCGAATTCGGTAATCGGAAAAAAGTTATACAAAAACACTTTGGATTTGCCTGAAAGCAAGGCTTTACCTGGAACCAACGAAATTCTACCTCACGTTTTCATCGGAGATGAGGCTTTTCCATTACATAAACATTTGATGCATCCTTATCCTGGTAGCCAAATACTGAATAACGAGGATATTAGAATCTACAATTACAGGCTCAGTAGAGCGAGAAGAATTCCAGAAAATTGTTTCGGAATTTTAACGAAGATGTTTCGTATTTATCAGAGACCTATGCAAATCACTCCTGAGCACCTTGATAAAGTTGTTCCTGCTACATGTTGTTTACACAACTTTCTCCGACATGATACATGTCATTGGACCGAGGCTGACCAAAATAATAGAACCTCACAAGGATTAAAGGCTGTATCAGGAATAGGAGGATCTTCAACAACACTTGCTTTGGAAATTAGAGATAAGTTTGAGAACTATTTTAACTCTGTAACAGGTTCGGTGCCGTGGCAATTAAAAATGGTTAGAAAAGGCAAAAGAAATATTCAAGTTTGAGCTGATATATACAATGATACATAAATTTGAAGAGTGTATTGAAACCTACAAGTGTTCACTATATAAAAAACTTATGTTCCTGGATTTTCTTAGAAGGAAAATTTTCATATTCCTGATTTCTATGTAATATTTTAGCGCGCTGAAATAATCATGTATTTGCTGGTAAAAACAAATTCGAAGTTTCCGCTCTTGCTCAGTTTGGGAATATAAGGCATGAATTATTATAATAAATATAAATATTTACCTGATCTATTCATTTCTGCTGCAATTTGGTTGTGGTAGCTTGCATCACTGAAGTCATAAAGTCCTTTGTACTTCTGAACACAGCAAATCGATTTTTACTCGTCCATTGTGTCCTAGTTCTAAACACCAAATGCCAGAAAATTGGACAGAAAAGACGCATCAGACAGGTTTGCTCAAGTTTAAGCTTCCAGGCGCTGGTCGACGGTGCGCTCACTTGTCTAGTCCATCACGGCACGTTCCGAATTTCGCCGGATAGGATCGGAGACCAGCAATCCGTTCCGGTGCCGTCCGCTTCGGACTGAGCCGTGCCGGCCTAGTCCGCGGATGTCCATTTGTTTACATTATTTTAATCCTATCCAGTTTTCAACGGGACGTGCCGTGTTGTGCTGTGACGGACAAGTGAGCGACAACCTTGATCTTAGTTTGGTCGTCTGCTAGGAGACTCACTTGTTGTAAAAATTCTTCTAAATCAGCAAAATTCCTTCCACGCAAGAAACACCGAATCTCGGGTTTCAATTGTGGAATTACCAGCTGTATTAATTCCCTTTCTGACATATCTGGAACAATTCGTCGAGCAAGTGCCGACTTTTCAACGATGAAACACTCCGGTGAAATATTAGACTCGTGCAATTGACCATACAATTTCGACGTCAAACCCGAAATCAAACTACCACTATTGAATTTCTGTAACAAACGATTACAGAAATTTCCCCAAGGCAATGAATTACTTCCAAACAACGAATTCAACCAACTAGAAGCCTCCCCTTTTAGTTGTTTTCTCACCAATGCAAAATATTTGTCCACTCCAATATTCGGGAATTTTCCAAACTCCAACTCGCATTCTTCGATGAACTTCTCCGGATCCTCAGACTCCTTTCCACTGAACTCCGGCAAACACAACTTCTGAGCATTCGTGTTCAAGCCACGAATTGCTCTAGTTAATTCCAAAATCGGATCAACCAACCGATTTTCCACCCTAATCGGATTTCGAATACTACTAGGGCGCCATTGACTTCGATTTCCGGAAGTCAAAAACGGATACAACTGATTCACAACCTGAGACATACCGAATCTCTCGAATGTCTCTTCCTCAGGTAACAACCTCAAAAACGGATTTCCAACAAATACCTCTGACAACGATCCTCTGCTATACGGAGTACTCTCAAAAATCGGTCTATCCAAGTGGATTCGCCTACTCTCCTGAGTAGGTTGTTCTGCCACACTCTCCAATGTCCTTAACTCTGAATTCGACAACAAATCAGCGACCCGCGGATCCATGTTGAATTCAACTCTACGATATCCAATCAAACCTTCATCAGTCATATAAGACTGATAAAACTCTCCAACTCCTTGAACATTGGCTCCAATACCTCGAACATTAGCCCCACGCACTTGGGCGCCATGACAACGTTGGCTTTCCGTAGACTCTATAGAATCCATATTCTTCGAAAGAATAGTAAAATGCCACGACTAACCCTGCTCAGGGTTTGGATTCTTCCTTGTAGAGCTACGCCAAGTCCCACAAAAAGTAGAATAAACTCTATCAGTACCCACTCTCTATCACACACACTTCTTTCTCACTGCAAACCCCTTAATTGAACTCCCAGTTTCATTGGTTTTAACAAAGTGACTGTATGCTATTATTAAGAGTGACTGATTTTAATTTCTCTATCAGAAAATTAACTAGTTTCCGTCTAACCAATCAAGGACAGCACGTCGGCGTTGCGCCGGTCCAAGATTGTTCCCTAACGACCTAGACCTAACTTGGCAGAAGGCCTACGACACACAAAATCCAGGGAAGTCCTATCTCGCGTCGCGTCCGTGAGCCCCGCAGGTACTCGAATCACGTTTAACGTCACTCAAGCCTGTGCAATGTGTTCGCTTACCGAAATAAGCTACAAACGTAGGGTCAAGAGCTGAGACGGCTTTCCTGAGATATTTATCCGGAAATATCGAAGGAATGCAACGACGTACACCTAGTGTTGCCGTCTAGACTTATACATTCTAGACTCTTGTCTTGTCTTGTCTAGAATATCAAGACAAGATCATCAATATGTCTTGTCTAGATTATCTAGACAAGACAAGACTTTTATTCAAAACTCTTGATTATTTTCAAATCTATATTACAAATACGTCGTTTCGCTGGCGCGGCTATGATTTTCTTGATTGGTTCCCAGAGAACGGGAGTTTGCATGCACTTGACTGTTTCTACGCAATTTAAGCTAAGCGTCTTATCTAGAGTCTTGAATAATAATCTAGACTTTCGTTATCTAGACAAGACCGCACTTAGCTTATTTAATCAAGACTTACGCGTATACAACTCTTGTCTTGAAATTTCAAGACAAGACAAGAGTAGGTAAACTCTTGTCTTGTCTTGTCTAGATGGCAACACTACGTACACCAGGGGTAAAGCCAGACTCAACTTTACTGGGATGGAAGTCTTTCCAACCTGGTGTTTTCCTCGTTCCCTGTAATGAATAGAAGGACGGAGGGGAAGGATATAAGGTTCTTTATTCGCTGGATCTCTTCTCGCTCAATGGGTGTCAGGTTTAAAGTGCGAACACAACACTAGTCTCTGAAGTGTAACGAATTCTATTCTCAGGTATTTGAGCGAGGTCACAAAGTGTCCCAAGTAGGCGAGCTTACGAGCGACTTCTCTATGTGGACAGTCAGCTTCAGCTAGGAGAATTGGCTACGCAATGTGTCAACCGACAACAAATCTGAAACAACGTAAAAACGAACTGGCAACGGCTCTTGCTTAATCGCGAATGATTCAGAATCCCCAATTTCCGATATTCGAAGGATTTCTGAAACAACGACAAACAAACTCAAGAATTAATAATCGACAACACGGCTATCGACTATCTGATTCTCTTGCTAAAAAAAGTGCCACTTTTTATAGCAAATCTAAAAGTCTCTTAGGCTCCGCCTTGATAAAAAACACGAAACTCGAACGGCCATTGGCTTAGGGCCCAACGTTCGCTGAAAAAGTATTGATTTTTTACGTGGACACGCGCCAGCGAGTCTGACGCCTGTGATTGGCCAAATCTCAAGAAGTGAGCTAAAAATCTAAAAACTCAAATTTCTCGGCCATTTATGGTTCGATTTACTGGCTAGGGGTGTCATTCGATAGGGAATTGATTCCTCTATCGAATTATGCTAAAATTACATCAAAATTCCTTCAATGAAGTAGCCAAATCGACGACACCCCCCCCCCTTTAAAACTATTGTAAGCTCGCAGCGTTGGTCAACCTGGGGACCTCTCGTTCTATAAAGAACGATTTGGGTGCTCAGAGAGCGGTGCTTATCAAGCAGGTGCAATGATACTGTTGCTCCTTGGCTCGGTGTGGCTCGTTGTGGCTCATGGTGGATCTTATGGCTACCAGTATCATGGTGTGGCTCTTTGCAGATGCAAGATCGCATTTGTCCGTTCCACGAGCATTCTTCAAAATTCAACCCAACATATACACCAAATCAAACGATATCATTCCGTAGAACGTCTTTATAAGCACTTCACTCTTTGTTTTCCAAAGTCCTGGAGGGCACATTCCTTAGAACGTCTTTAGTGGCACATTCCTAAAAATGTCTCTTTTAGGTACACTATTCGGCGATGCTACACACAATGTTTAGGATAATGTGTTATAGAAAACACTTAATCCTACCAACTCCTTGGACAGGACACCATATTGCCCAAGGAGGAAATCCCAGAACACGAATAGCGACCTTTTCGGGAACACATCCCCTTCAAGGATTCAACCTTCTGTTGAGCCTTGGATCCAACTGTTCTTGCCCAACACGCTGAGCGGGGGCAAGACGCAAATCGTCAATATGGATAACAGTATCCAACCCTTCCTTATTCACCTAATAAGTTGTAGGTCCCAAACGCTTTACAACTCTGTTTGGTCCTACCCAGGTTTGACCAAACCGGGCACGACACGCCTCGCTGTTACGACACAACACCCAATCATCGACATTGAACTCCACAGGATGAGTTTCACGTTCAGGAAACAAATTCCTTTGAAAAACTACCCTGCGTTCATTTGCCCAAGCAATCCGCTGTTCCCTCAGAGCAGGTGAATTTGCAGACACTTCATCGACAACTGCACGCGCCTGTTGTGCAGGAGTTGCCCATTCTCCGGAACGTGGCAACTCATATCCTAACAACAAATTACACGGAGTGAAATTCGTAGAAGAATTCATCCGAGTCCTCAAATCAAACAGCATTTCAGGAAGAACTACATCCCATGAATTCTTTCTTTTCGACAACAACCTAGCCCGGAACCATTTCTTAATTTCCTGGGCTCTCCGTTCAACAGGGTTAGCCTGTTGATGGTGCATAGGCGAAAACTTAATCTCGATGTGATTAATCTCACAGAACCTTTCCCAGTCTCGACTACTGAACTGTGCACCATTATCACTAATTACCTGCTCAGGAAAACCCCATCTGAGACAGATAAATTCCTTGAAAAACTTCACAACCGTCTTCGCGTCAACATCCTTAGTGGGGAGCGCCTCAACCCACTTACTAAAAACAATCCACTGCGACCAACAAAAACCTATTTCCATCCTTACTCGTAGGGTATGGTCCCATAACATCAATCGATACCATTTGCCAGGGGCGGTTCGGCTCATTAGGTCTCAAACCAGCCCTTGGCTGCGGCGGCGCCCTCTTCGTTGTCGCGCACACCAAACATTCCTGAACAAACCTCCCAATACATCTCCGCATCTCCGGCCAAAAGAACGACGCTGAAACTTGCCGATAAGTTTCATCTCGACCTGGGTGTCCTGTTTCGTCATGACACCTGGAAATAACCTCCTGCCATACTCCTCGTGGAATAACCAACCTCTTCGGCTCACCATCCGCAGGAGAATAATACAAAATACCCTCATTTGTAACCTCAAAATCTGCAAACCAAGTATGATCGGCATTCTCGTCTGCAGCATTCTCCATAATCCTCTGAACAAATCTACGAACACCCTTACTCGCCTGCTGCGCTTCCTTCATCCTATGGAAGAAAGTTACCATCTGGTCACACAACGCACCCTTATACAACATTTCTAGAAAATCGAAACCTGCAATATCCCTCTTCAGCATATACAGGACCACCGGTCTCTCTGAATCCTGCTGAATTTCCACCTTCGGATTGAGGAACATCATCCTCTCCAATTTCTGCGCAGTATCTATCCCCGACTCGACAGCTACCGGATTTCGACTAAGGAAGTCAGGAAGTTGATTCAACTTCCCAGGGACATGTTCCACCTGGAAATCATATTCCTGAAGCAGAAGTGACCACCTAGTCAACTTTGCTTTGTCATCCTTGAATCGATCCAACCACAACAACGCAGAACTATCTGTATACAGCTTAAACCGACCATGCTGCAAATAATGTCGATATTTCCTTACTGCCCAAACAACTAACAAACACTCGATTTCGTTGATATGATACTTTCTCTCAGTATCATTCAACTTCGCACTACAATATGCAATGATATCACGACCCCCATCTTGCCTCTCCTGAAACAAAACAGCACCTAAACCAATATGGCTAGCATCCGTCTGCAAGCAATATGGTCTCTCCGGGTCCGGTCTACACAACATCAGCGGTCGAGACACCAAATCCTTAATCTCCAAAAACGCCTTCTCTGCTTCCGGCGACCACTTGAACTTCTTTGTTTTATCAATTAAATCAGTTAAGGGAGTTGTCACATCGGCAAAGTGAGGAATGAACTCTCTCAGCCATCCTGCTGTGCCTATGAAACCCCTTAGCTGTTTAATTGACTTCGGAGGAGGGTAATTCTTAACATTAAGAATATGAGCCTCCTGCGGGAAATTACCCTCCTTCGTCACTACCCTTCCTAGATATTCCAGCTTATCCTTAGCAAATTGACATTTTGAGGGAGACACCGGCAAACCGTGCGCCCTCAACCTTTCGAATACCAACCTCAGATGATCGAGATGTTCCTCCAAATCATTCGAATAAATGATTATATCATCGAGATATACCTCACAAAATTTATCGACATAACCTGCTAACACAACTTCTGGAACGCCGCAGGACCATTCTTCAGCCCGAACGCCATCACTCGGAACTCATACACCGACCCATCAGGACCTCCAAACGCAGTATACTTTCGACTCGCAGGATCCAACAAAACCTGCCATAAACCATTCCTCAAATCTAGTGACGTGAAAATGGAAGCTTTGCCCATTTCACGCACTGTCTCTTGAATAGGAGGTAAATGTGGTGCCTCAGTGACAATCACTTTATTTATCCTCCTATAATCTACACAAAACCTCAACTTTCCATTTTTCTTGGGGATCAAAACCACTGGACTGCAATAAGGCCAGTTACTCCTATTAATAACTCCAGCCTCCAACAACTTCCGGATCTCCTCATGGATAATCTTTTTCCTCTCGTCTGACAACTTAATGTACCTATTCTGCCTAAACGGTTTCTCCTCCTTCACATGAATCGTGTGTACTCTTAAATGATTAGGTTAACAGTGGATAAATGAAACACGATAGAATTAGAACACGAGAATATATTTCGGTGCTTAGTTCTCAAAAGCATAAGAACGACTAACTCAGTTCTTCATCTTATATTTTATCTTCACACCCAAAACCTTTTCAGGGCATGGCAAAATGCATCAACATAATTTTACGACGCATAATAGGAATGGATAAGTATCCTAAATAAACATAGTCATAAATAAAACCCTTCGGTTCTATTTCTTTCCCTTGTCGATTACTTATCAGGGATTTGTTTTTGGATATTATATTATCTGTTTAGATACTATATTTCAACACTCCCACTCAAAAACAAGATCAAAAATAATAATAAAAATAATAATAAGTAACTTACTCAAAAATTATAAAATGTATCTACATAAATGAAGTGTTCTTCGATAGATAACAATTCTGATTACTTATCATATTATTGTAATTCATTTCATTCCAATACTATTCCTTATATTAATAAATTTGACTGCTGGTAATGGTTTTGTAAATGCGTCAGCCAGTTGTTTACCTGTGGGAATATATTGAACTGATATCTTATTTTGTATTATCTGTTCCCGTGTAAAATGATACTTTATGTCAATATGCTTGGCCCTTTTGTGGTTTGTAGGATTGTTAGCGATGCTAATACAACCTAATAATACCTACCTCCTGTCCCTATCCTCCCTAGGAACGCACGATGTTCTTTGAACATTATAGGGATTCCCTTTCGTGCGCTCCAATCGATAAAAAAAAAAAAAAAAAAAAACAATCGTTATTATCTTCAAAAATTGAAATGGGTTTCGAAACATTTATACTAAGGCTATCTAATAAACTTCTGAGCCAAATTGCCTCCCTCACACATTCGAAGAGAGCCATATATTCGGCCTCAGTTGAAGAAGCGGCAACAGAAGTTTGCCGTTTTGAATTCCAAGAAATCGTGCAATTTTCGAAAACCCTAAATAAATATCCGGTCGTACTTCGTCGGTCAATTTCATTATTAGCCCAATCAGAATCCACATAGCCTTCAAGCATATTGACAAAGCTTTTACGTTTGAAAGTTAATTTTAAATCGATTGATCCTTGTATGTATCGAAGTACTCTCTTTAAGCACTTCCATAGCTCTTCATTGCTTTTACTTTGAAATCGGCTTAATATACTAATAGTTATACATAAGTCTGGCCGCGTACACAGCATAGCATACATTAGGCATCCTATAAGATTTCTACAGGGTAAGTTTGAATTTACCTGATCAATATTTAATTCGACGTAATTTAACTTATTTTCTAGAGGGGTTGAAACTGGTTTACATTCAGCCATATTAAATTTATTTAATACAGATTTTAAATAATTTGTCTGATCTAAGGTTATTGTATCTTTGTTTCTCTGTACTCTTATTCCCAAGAAAAGTCTTACCTCATTTAGATCTTTCATATGGAATTTACTCATTAAATATGATTTGAATTTTGACATTGTGGACATATCTTTTGTGGAGATTAATAAATCATCGACATATAGTATAACATACAAATTATTATTAATATTACCTTTGTTAAGGAAGTACAAGCAAGGATAAACTGAAGAACTTTCAAAACCAAGCTCTTTCATTGTTTTATCAAATTTTTCATACCAACACCTGGAAGACTGCTTTAAGCCATAAAGAGCTTTGTTTAATTTGCATACTTTATTGGCATCTGCTGTAATACCCTCTGGAAGTTGCATAAATATTTCTTCCTTTAGGACTCTATTTAAAAATGCAGTTTTTACGTCCATTTGATGGACTAATAAGTCATACTGATTTGAAAATGCTAATAGAAATCTAAAGGTAGATATTCGTGCAACAGGTGCAAAGGTTTCATTATAATCACTCAAATATTGTTGACTAAAACCTTTTGCTACCAACCTTGCCTTATATCTTACTGGATTACCATGTTCATCGATTTTCGTAGTGAATACCCACTTGCAACCAACTATGTTCTTATTTGTGGGTTTATCGACGATTGTCCATGTTTTATTTGAAAGGAGGGATTCAATTTCATCCTTTATTGCTAGCTCCCACTGATCTCGGTCATCCCTTGCTCTTATTTCATCAAATGAATTTGGTACTGTATTAGAAAGGGATTTTGCATAGAGCAAATGATTGTATATGTCATTGTTAATATTGTCATCGAGATCTTCTTTATAAGTGGGCACAGGATGATTTTTAACTCGTTCACTTCTCCTTAAATTTGAATTGTTTTCGGGAAAATGTGAGTCACTTGCAGACGATTCGCCTTGTCCAAAAGTAACATCTGATTTTTCAGAATTTTTATGGTTCGTATTAGGCAATAAGTTTTCATGAACTATTGTTGGTCTTGTAATTTTAAAATTAGTCTCGTCAATGATTACATCGCGAGCCGTCAGAAAACTTTTCGTATTTACATTCCACACTTTGTAGCCGTTAGGATTATACCCCACTAAAATTCCTTTAAAAGATTTTTCATCAAATCTGGATTTTCACGTTTTATTATGTATGTAAACGGTAGATCCAAATATTTTTAATAATTTTAATTGTGGCTTTTTGTTATGCCACATTTCGTATGGCGTCTTATTTGTTTGCAGAGCAGAAGTTGGCAAGATATTAATTGAATAAGTTGCTGTCAGTACAGCTTCACCCCAAAAAGATTCATCTAAGCCAGAGGTAATTATCATCGTACGTGCTTTTTCAGTTAGTGTACGGTGCATGCGTTCTGCAACACCATTTTGTTGTGGGGTGTGTGGAACTGTTAAATGAAAAGTAATGCCTTTTTGAACACAAAATTCTTTGAAATCATTAGACAAATATTCACCCCCATTATCGGTATATATGTACACTACTTTACAGTTAAAATGAGCCTCGCCTTTAGCAATAAAATCTTTAAAGACGGAAAGAACCTCTGATTTATATTTTATCAGGTAAGTAACTGTGTAGTGAGTAAATTCGTCAACAAAAGTGACGAAATAATTTTTATCATCGATAGTAATAGGTGATATTGGTCCACAAACATCCGAATGAATTATAAACAAAGGTCGTTGAACATGGTTTTTTGATTTAGTTTTAGAAAAAGGCAATCTAGTTTGTTTACCATATATGCAAGCCTCACAGG
Source organism: Phaedon cochleariae (assembly GCA_918026855.4). NCBI lineage: Eukaryota > Metazoa > Arthropoda > Insecta > Coleoptera > Chrysomelidae > Phaedon > Phaedon cochleariae. The sequence goes on from OU896715.1 coordinate 47,345,184, forward strand.
TGTGGTTTGCAGGACTAAGATTGTCAATGTGGTTAACATCTTCTACCATTTGATGTTGCTTTAATTTTAAAAATGATTGGCTACTGACATGACCTAAACGTTCATGCCAAAGTTGGTAGTGTTTATTGTTAACCATATTAATCTGTGGATCCATCTTAGAACTGCAATTTCTTATTATTTTGAATGTAATGCCAATTAGACCATTAAATGGCTTACCAGTTGCAAGCAGTTTGTTATCATGTAAAATTTTATCACCATCTTGGTCAAATACAACGGTCATACCACACGCTTGTATGCGACGAACTGAAAGGATGTTGTGAACTGCATCGGGGATGTACAGGACATTCTCTAGTCGTCTCGGAACACCAAGATTGGATTCCACGTCGATGGTTCCTTTTTCAAATGCAGTCACTGTGGTTCCATTCTTGGCAACTGCGAGTTGAATCGGCGAGTCTAGTTTCTGGATATTTGCAAACGGATCCCGGCTATTTACAATATGATCAGTTGCACCCGAGTCCAACAAGAAGGTCAATGTTTTGCTAGATTGTTGTTCTGCCATCAGAAGTATTTGTTGATGGGATTGGGTGAACTGTTTGCAAAGTTCTCTGCTTTACAGAATTCCTTTTAAAAAACCGACAGTTCTTCTTGATATGGTTTCTTCTACCACAGTGGTCACACTGAATGTTGGTGGTTTTATATTGAGAAAACTTTTGGCTCGCCTTGTTTTGATGTTGGTAGGATTGTTTCTTAAAATGCTTTTTCATTTTAAATTGCATTTTAGCATTAACATCTGCCGCCGGTAAATGTGTACCAACATTAAGCACTTTTAGGCTGGTGGTCGTAGGATCTTGCTTTAATTTAACCTCGTAATCAAGCAGCCTGGTTTTCACAAACGATAAGTTGAGATTATTTTCACTCAATGTCTCCAGAGCTGTGATAACTCCATCATAGCTTGAAGGAAGAGTTAACAAAAGATGCGAAACTTTGTCCATTTCATCAAGCTTTGCTCCTGCGGCTATTAACTCGGTGATGATGTCATCAAAGTTTGTAAAGTGATGTAACAAACTGATGTCTCCTTGTAATTTCAAAGTCAGAAGTCTTTTTCTTAATGCCAACTGTGTAGCCAAACTCTTCCGTTCATATATTTCGTCCAATTTCTGGAGAACCTCTCTTGCGGTGGTCGGTTCTTTTGCAAAACCCAAAAATGAGTCACTTAAGTAATCGATTATTACACTTTTTGCGGTGTTATTGTTTTTAAGCCACTCATCACTAGGATCATTAGGAATTTCACATTCAATCACTTGAATTATGTTCAATTCCGTAAGCAGAGATTTCACTCGAAACTTCCAAACACCGTACCGTTCACCGTTAAAAGGTTGGATGTTTCTTTTACTTGCAACGCGATTTTCCATGTTAATATTTTATTTACAAAGCGATTTAGTGCTTATAAGTAGTCTCTATTTCTAGTTTCCAAATGTCTGATTAAGTCCATATATTCACCACTGAGTAACAATACTAGTACTTATTACGCGTTACGCGAAACTGGTCCCATAACCTCTTAAATGATTAGGTTAACAGTGGATAAATGAAACACGATAGAATTAGAACACGAGAATATATTTCGGTGCTTAGTTCTCAAAAGCATAAGAACGACTAACTCAGTTCTTCATCTTATATTTTATCTTCACACCCAAAACCTTTTCAGGGCATGGCAAAATGCATCAACATAATTTTACGACGCATAATAGGAATGGATAAGTATCCTAAATAAACATAGTCATAAATAAAACCCTTCGGTTCTATTTCTTTCCCTTGTCGATTACTTATCAGGGATTTGTTTTTGGATATTATATTATCTGTTTAGATACTATATTTCAACATGTACTGCGGCATGAGTAGTGGGCTGCTTCAATTTATCCTCGAAAATATCAGCAAACTCCTTCACCACTGGATACACAAACTCCCTAGTCTCTTCCAAAAACTGTGTGGGCTCCAGGACCAACTCAACTGGAGGCACACATGACCTCTGCGACCTCTCCTTTCCTGTCGAAACAAAGAACACCGTCTGACGAGGCAACGTCCCAAAATAAATACATTTCCGGAACATATCCAACACAGCATGATTCCTAACCAACCAGGTTACTCCTAAAATCAGCTTCTCCTGCAAATCACTCATCACTATCGCCTCCACCTTCGATGTCCCATCCTCGATTTTAATCTCGAAACCAATACGACCTAGTGAATACGACGCCGAATTCTGACATCCCAGAATCACCGTTCCTGGACTCTCGAGATTAGTCAAATCAAAATCTCGAAGAATATCAGACCGAACAAAACAATCGGAAGCACCAGTATCAACCAACGCCTGGATATATTGACCCTCGAACTCTACCTGTATTCTAGGCAGGTGCCCAGAATATTCATTCAGGCCTCCCTGAGCAAGAGATAACAATACTCCCTCGCCAATTGACAACTTCACTTCCACTCCTACTTCCTCAACAACCCTTTTCAATTCGACTCCACCTGGTATACACGGGGATTCCGTATCACCCTCGAATTTACCGAACACGACATCACCCTGTACAACAGAAATATCACCCTGTACATCAACGTCGACCGCATATTGAGAATCTTCAACTTTCTCAATATTCTCGAACTCAGCTTCCACCGGAACAATCTTCTCCTGGAAAACTTCCTTCTCAACTCCCAGTTGAGAATTCTCAGCAACATCAACTCTCGGTTTTAACTGCAATATACACTCACTGTGTACAGGGAGAGACTCACCTCGTACACAGTCTAACGACTCATCCAAATCGCAATCCTCAATCCCAACAAAATTAAAATTATTAACAAACGACTCAAAATCCAAATCATCACTACACGAACTACCTATCCCTTCATCACTGGAAATTTCCACAGAATCCCTACTATGGACTGATTCTGCGGAACTGCAACGAGTAATATTTACTTCCGAAGACCATTGGGACGATTTCCCTGGTTGAAATCGCCCCCTACGCCATTTCCCGACTCCTTCGAATTTTCTCGACTTCTTCTTTCCGGCTCCCGTCGCTCGTACCTTGGAGAATCTCTACCATCATCATCATCCTCTATGATTTCGACAATCTGCGGCTGACTTGGCCTAACCACCTGATTCAAATTCATCCTTCTGTCTCTCCAATTTCCTCGATTCTCGAACCGAACAACCTGTCGATTATTATTTACATAATCTCGACCTCGCTCCTCATTTTTCCTATTATACAAAGCATCCCTTGGGTTCACCGACCCCTGCATACCGGTGGCCTTTTGACAATCATTAACCCCGATACGGTTGGGCACCCTTTGTTGCTTAATACCTAACGGAATATTTTTATTATACCCGCGACTGGGGTTTTTGACCTGTAGAGACGGCACGGAATAAAATGATTTAGTGATCTTAGTTTGGTCGTCTGCTAGGAGACTCACTTGTATAAGCTCTTCTAAATCAGCAAAATTCCTTCCACGCAAGAAACACCGAATCTCGGGTTTCAATTGTTGAATTACCAGCTGTATTAATTCCCCTTCTGACATATCTGGAACAATTCGTCGAGCAAGTGCCGACTTTTCAACGATGAAACACTCCGGTGAAATATTAGACTCGTGCAATTGACCATACAATTTTGACGTCAAACCCGAAATCAAACTACCACTATTGAATTTCTGTAATAAACGATTACAGAAATTTCCCCAAGGCAATGAATTACTTCCAAACAACGAATTAAACCAACTAGAAGCCTCCTCTTCTAGTTGTTTTCTCACCAATGCAAAATATTTGTCCTCTTCAATATTCGGGAATTTTCCAAACTCCAACTCGCATTCTTCGATGAACTTCTCCGGATCCTCAGACTCCTTTCCACTGAACTCCGGCAAACACAACTTCTGAGTATTCGTGTTCAAGCCACGAATTGCTCTAGTTAATTCCAAAATCGGATCAACCAACCGATTTTCCACCATAATCGGATTTCGAATACTACTAGGGCGCCATTGACTTTGATTTCCGGAAGTCAAAAACGGATTCAACTGATTCACAACCTGAGACATACCGAATCTCTCGAATGTCTCTTCCTCAGGTAACAACCTCAAAAACGGATTTCCAACAGATACCTCTGACAACGATCCTCTGCTATACGGAGTACTCTCAAAAATCGGTCTATCCAAGTGGATTCGCCTACTCTCCTGAGTAGGTTGTTCTGCCACACTCTCCAATGTCCTTAACTCTGGATTCGACAACAAATCAGCGACCCGCGGATCCATGTTGAATTCAACTCTACGATATCCAATCAAACCTTCATCAGTCATATAAGACTGATAAAACTCTCCAACTCCTTGAACATTGGCTCCAATACCTCGAACATTAGCCCCACGCACTTGGGCGCCATGACAACGTTGGCTTTCCGTAGACTCTATAGATTCCATATTCTTCGAAAGAATAGTAAAATGCCACGACTAACCCTGCTCAGGGTTTGGATTCTTCCTTATAGAGCTACACCAAGTCCCACAAAAAGTAGAATAAACCGATTTTCTCTCTGCAGTCGAACTAGACTCTATCAGTACCCACTCTCTATCACACACACTTGTTTCTCACTGCAAACCCCTTAATTAAACTCCCAGTTTAATTGGTTTTAACAAAGTGACTGTATGCTATTATTAGGAGTGACTGATTTTAATTTCCCTATCAGAAAATTAACCAGTTTCCGTCTAACCAATCAAGGACACCACGTCGGCGTTGCGCCGGTCCAAGATTGTTTCCTAACGACCTAGACCTAACTTGGCAGAAGGCCTACGACACACAAAATCCAGGGAAGTCCTATCTCGCGTCGCGTCCGTGAGCCCCGCATGTACTCGAATCACGATTAACGTCTCTCAAGCCTGTGCGTGCAATGTGTTCGCTTACCGAAATAAGCTACTAACGTAGGGTCAAGATCTGAGACGGCTTTCCTGAGATATTTATCCGGAAATATCAAAGGAATGCAACGACGTACACCAGGGGTAAAGCCAGACTCAACTTTACTGGGATACTGGGATGGAAGTCTTTCCCACCTGGTGTTTTCTCGTTCCCTGAAATAAATAAAAGGACGGAGGGGAAGGATATAAGGTTCTTTATTCGCTGGATCTCTTCTCGCTCAATGGGTGTCAGGTTTAAAGTGCGAACACAACACTAGTCTCTGAAGTGTAACGAATTCTATTCTCAGGTATTTGAGCGAGGTCACAAAGTGTCCCAAGTAGGCGAGCTTACGAGCGACTTCTCTATGTGGACAGTCAGCTTCAGCTAGGAGAATTGGCTACGCAATGTGTCAACCGACAACAAATCTGAAACCACGTAAAAACGAACTGGCAACGGCTCTTGCTTAATCGCGAATGATTCAGAATCCCGAATTCCCGATATTCGAAGGATTTCTGAAACAACGACAAACAAACTCAAGAATTAATAATCGACAGCACGGCTATCGACCACCTGATTCTCTTGCTAAAAAAAGTGCCACTTTTTATAGCAAATCTAAAAGTCTCTTAGGCATTGTTACGAAAAAACTAGAAATCAATAAAACTAGAATGGTAATTCGAAAAATATTATATTCATCAGAATACATATCCATTTATATGAGAAGAAAAATAACAAGAGAAATTGAAAAAAAATATTTCTAAAATATGAATTGAAAATAAAACTTGGACAACTAACTCATCCAATAATATAATTTCTTGGTAATGATTTAAAAGTCCATCTATTTCTTCTGAGATCCGTTTGTGGTTTGAGCTTTATTTTGATGTCTTCTGTATTCACCAGAGACTCGTCCTTAACATCTGGATAGTGGAAATAATTAGCAATTTTTTCAAATTTATCAAAATAAGATCAGGATGGTTATCGAAAATCTCCGTGATCTTGCCAATGTAATATTTATACTTATTTTTGGGGCATATAAACTTCACTAGAACAAAATCGTCCATGTTCAAATTTCGAATTGGGACTTCTAAATTTTCTTCTGATGAAGAAGAAGAGGGCGAAGAAAATGTTGCTCCGGCTAGCAACATTTTCTTCGCCCTCTTCTGAATCAGATTGGGGAACAAAATCATGTGACTGCTCTTGCTCCTTGAAAATTGGTATTCTTCTTCCCTTACTTTCAAGGAATTGACTGACTAAAACCCGGATATCCGCTCTGGTGAGAGGAAACCCCCACTCTGCCGCCTTCTGAATTCCGTGTGAAAGACTTAGTTTTTCTTCCTCATTTAGAGCTGGTTGTCCGCCAGGAGTTCCTGAGTGGATCCCCTTAATTTTATTACAGTGTGGCAATTGGTATATTATACACCTCTGCAGCTCTTCTGTATGTCATTTTTCTTCTTTTCACGGCATTCATTGCCCTGTTCAGACACAAAGACAAATTATTTCCATACTGCACGCGGCCAAGGCGTTTTTTATATTTTCGAACCATGTTCGAAGCGACCCCGCTATAAGTGAAACATTTTGTTTAATCACCTCTGAAAAATACGGTTTTCAGAATATCGTGAAGAAATTGAAATATGTTCTTGACAACATATGAATGATCATGTTCACCAATTTTGAAGTTAGTACAACTTGCCAAGCCAGAGTTACAATAGTTTGTTTCTGCCGCATCGAGAAATGTATTAATAAGCCGTCGTGATTCAAAAATCAATATATTTTACACTTACCATCAAATGACCATCCGACCTTCGCGAATGTATTCACACGACTGATTTCTCAGGAAACAGATAGAAGGGGATGGGGGTACTTGAATATTTCGCTCCAAAAGAAGAAAATTGTAAATAATAGCCGAGCTTTCGAAGTCACCCGACGCGTTCGAAGTCACACTTATTAGGAAAATTCGAAGCTGCTGCTTGATTAACAGCCCTATTATAAATTACATAGGTTCTGCTTTTATACATGTTTTCTTGATGCACGTTCTTACGATGATCACTCCAACAAAGTAGTACTAGTCTATGTCGAGCGTTAAAATGACGTACGTCCACATTAAATACTTTTGCATTCAAACATTTCAGTTGGTTGGACATAAGCTATTTTGATTGCAACTATCTTAGGACTCAAGGTTAAATATAGAGATACGATATTTCTACAGTACATTTAATAACATCTGAACTAGACATATACGTGAAAACCTCATTTTCGCTAAAAATTGTCATAACATAGGTACTTCTGTATTAAACCATCGAACTGCATTCTCAATATCATTCAGAAGTTGTATGATTATATTTAGTGACAAATTCATTTGATCCAAAATATTCTTAGTTTCCAAATAATCATTGAAATCGTAAATAAGATTATTTAACCCAAAATTAATACGAATTGAGCCAGAAGTTATAACTTTTTGATTAAGTTTGATCAAAGTGATTGTTTTATGAGAATTATTGATAATTTTGGTAGTAAGATAAGTGTCTTTATTCAATTTCTGTACGACTTATTCTTTCTGATTATTCTCTAAGTCCTCGATTGCTTGATGGATAGAGTGAAATTCTTGTTCAGCTGATGTTAATTGATATAGGAATGATTTATCGAAATTTTGAAGTTGAAGGAAATATGGACTGAGTGCATTTTGTATAGAATGTTTGATATTTTCAAATTGGAGTCTCATCGATTCTATCTGAATAAGACTGGGGTCAAAATAATGGATGAAGGTATGGGTTTTGTATTTAACACGTTCACTGCTAATTAGAGACGTATACAGGACCCCAGCAGCTGACAAGGTTTTTTGGTAAATAAAAATGCTCTAGGCAAATACTAGCATGAACTTGACATGTATGTCAATATGTGATCAAAAAATCTCAAGAACGAAGTCAACAGGGCCATGACGTCCTTAGCCGTCGTCAGCCTCCCATGACAAAAAAGTATGCCAAGGGCTGATGACGCTCAAAGACCTCATGCGAATATTCACTATACAAAAATACCAAATAATATAAATTTTGGAAAATAGTTATTGAAAAAATATATTTCATAAAATACACATATTATACAGGCTGATTTTAAAATGAGTGCATATATTCAAGACATATATATGAGAGAGTCTAACAAAAATTACTAAAATATTTGATTTTTCCTAAGTCTTCACATTAACGAGAAATATCATTTTGAAAATTGAACATAAAATGCTTCGAAATTCGAGTACGCCACTGGGAAGCAAGTGAAATCTGCGGAATCCCAGGGAATCCCCAATTCGTCATTCACTAACGTTAAAACAAGACAGTGATGCCAGATTGTTTCAGAGACGAATATCCTGATAAAAATTTGTCACAGAATGAATATGAATTGGAATTGGTTATGGAAACTAATAGAGGTGAATGTAATATGTACAGGAGCCTTATTTTTTAAAGTTTACTAAGAGAACTGTGGGGTGATTATCTCCATGGATCACGAGAGACGGAGAGAAACATGAGGGGAATGATAGAACGTCCCCCTTCCTTCAATACGAAAATAAGGCCCCAGGGGGTAGATACAAAATTAGCAGACAATAAATAGGTACACAACATACACAAAGTTGAAAATCGACTCACCTAGTAGATTTTCTCATACCTGCTCGAACAGCAAAACTCCCGAGAGCAAACAAATACTAATATCGAGTCCATTCCAGACTAATATCGTCCTGTGTCCTTGTTGGTTCATATTCGCACTTAAACCATCGAAAACGACTCGACGACGACATATCCTTCCTGGCAATCTCACATTGAAAATCACGATCACGACCATATCACGATTATCACGACACAAGACACAACATCCTTTTATTTTTTATTTTACGTTTACAATTATTTTAAAAACCAGCAACCACACAAACAAAACTATTATCATATGATCTATCAACATCATTTGTAACGGTCCACTTGAACCTTACATAAACTTGAGTGACCCTTCTACTATTCATTTTTTTCAGTGCAATCAGTTCGGAGTAACACTCAGTATGCATCGTATTTTCAACAGAGAAATAATAATTCAACATTAATTTGTCAGGACAACCTGTATATAACTTTCGTCTTCCTCCTGTGATTGTGATCGAGTCATACGTGAAGATGCTGATATGCTTCCCTGCTAAGAGTTTCACTTGTGGATGTGTTTATCTTATTCTTATTTTTGTTTACAAACTCAAGATTTCTTCTTCTATTTATAACAATTAAAATATCAACATAGAAAATCCACTTCTATATGATTGCCTCACCTGTGTTATTAAAACAGTGTGGACAATCGATGTCACGTTAAATACAAAGTCACTAGATAAGGCCAATTTACATAGCACTCAATTAGACCTAGTGCTCTGATTTCTTAGTGTTCCGTGTCTAAGTTCGACGGTGTAATCTTGACCCCGCCGAAATTCGAGCAAGATTGACGGAGATCGTTCTCTCTCGACTGGCGCTTGGCAGTACAACAAGTGAATTATTTTACCGTCTTTCGAAATGCCAATTATATTGGAAATAGGCCGATTAAAACCTATAGGTATGTAAAATATGATATAAGGTTAATTTTGAGCCATTTGATAATGTTCACACAATTATAAAAGTATAAGAAAACACATCGATCAACGTGATATTCTTTTCAGGCCTTTTTGGTTTCCACTGAAGCCATTTTTGTTAACTTCTTTAACATGTGCAATATGCACTTGCGCACATGACATGTCGTCATGGCGGCAGTTTAAGGATAACCTAACCTGTTGTGGATGTTTTGGTTAAATGTGATGTATATTTCACAATTGGGACTTATGGTTCGATGCCTCCCAAATTTCAACCCATATTATTGCTAATGGGACAATAACAAGTGTTCGTCAGCTGTTGGAGTTTGATGCCTGTTTTGTTTATGTTTGGATACCATGCATATGAATAAACTGGATACCATTTGCTGATGCAATTTATGGAGTATGAGGAAGCCACCCATACAGTTAATGGTTAATTTTGAGTAAGAGTATAATGATGGATGACCCTCAGTGAGTACTACTTGTGATGTAATTTTTGATTACCATTGAGGAGTTGAAGACATAGATCTTCACTAGTGTCTTACTTTGTTTCCTTGTAATAAGTGTTCTCCTATTTGTGAGAAACGAAATAACAGCTGCTATTTCCTTTCGGAGGAAACCTAGGTATTTTTTTACATTTATTATTCCCAGTCACCTGGTGACTTATTATTATCACTTGCTAGCCACAGTGAGGCTGTCATAGATTTAATTTCACTAACATTACATCTCTTGGCATTGCCTAGAATAGAGTTGAAATACTCACCTATTCATTGATAAAATTTCACTAACATTGTAACCTTAAGTAATCTATGAATTTCAATTTAACCATTTCAATTAGTCAATATATTAACATTAATTGTAGTAAACATTGACTTATTACACACTGCGTGTAAGCACTTCTAACATCATTTAGGTAATTATATGCATGGTTTTCAAAAGGTATAGTTTGATATTTTTGTTCTGTCCTATCCTAATTCTTCTCAGTTAACTCTGAGTGGCGCCCATAGTTTGCTTTACAGATAACATCTTGTAGAAAAACAAATAGAAAATAATTTTCTCAAAATCCCACGACCGCTCTACGACTATAAAGGCCACCGTGCATTGAGGCTTTAATTTCTTTTTGTGAAGTTATGCCTCAGAACAGTAGTATCTGTGACCATAGATTTCCTCTTTGCTGTGACCTTTGACAGTACTAACTAGGATTGTTTGCGTTCAGAAAATAAACAATGCGAAACCGTCAGAAGCATGCACAAGTCCACAGAACCCAAAAAAATCATACAGTTCTGTGAAACTGCGCATGCTTCTGACCGTTTCGGACGCAAGAATTCAGATGACCATGAATTACTAATAGGTGACTTCTAAGGATCAATCAGAAACAGCAAAGTAGCGCCTGCGTGGTTGTGATTCATCCTGATTGGACACAGCTGATTGGATTTGTGAGATTAGTGTATAGTGAGGAAGTATCATTTCATTGAATTAAACTAATAGATGGTTTTTCCAAATTAGTTTTTTATGAAAATGGTAGTTTCATTTAAAGATATGATCCTTCCTCACTAATACATTAATCTCAATCACCTGTGCCCAATCAGGATGAATCGCAACCACGCAGGCACTAGTTTGCTGTTTCTGATTGGTCCGTAAAAGTCGCCTATTAGTAATTCATGGTCATCTGAATTCTTGCTGGTAGCACACCATGAGAACAATCAAAACAAAGATCCTTTCTTGACAGTTTGTTGTTCTGAGAATGTATGTTATTTTGGAAAACGTCAAAACGTGATACTAGTAAATGTAAAGTTTTGTTTCTGACAATTTGCTTGGAATGTGACGATGCATTTCTCAAACATTGAGCTGAATGATATGGTTCTTATGTCGGGTCGTTATTGTGCGGGGCCCATGAGACTCCTCGAAGGACACGAAATTGTTGCGATGCAAGGAGGTGGAAGGAAGGGTCTAAAGGATTTTTCAGTAAAAGAACTTCCAACCGTGAGGTATTGAGTTATACGCTATTCGAGCTTATGTGTAGAAATCTTGGGTGAGTCCATTTTAAAGTTTTTGTATTATCTTTCTGAAATTCAAGACCAGGGTTAACTTCTTCCCCATGTACATTTTCTCGATTATACATTTTATTTAATATCTCCTAATTTTCATGTAGAGTGGCAACGTCGCTTCGTTCATCACGGTCGACTGCGGATCGCAAACGATAGATGTGACAGAAGTAGAAATCTGGGCGGAAAAAGGGTATTTTGCCCCAAATCTATTTTGATCCTAATAATATTTTTAATAGTGCTATTCGGTAGTATACCTCAAGCTTTCTTAGTGTTTTAAATATATGCACTTATTTTAAAATCACCCTGTATGTAAATATAAGGAAAGTCAGATCGTTATTCTAATATTCCTGAAAATGAATTTTCGATACTAACATCTTATATAGTATATAATATAATATACTCAAAAAACAAAAACGCAACTCAAAATATGGTAAAATGAATAAATAATAAAAATAATTTGATTATTTATATGAAATATAGAAAAACACGGTTCTAAACAAAACGCTGGCGTTCCAGGACTAGCGGGGCAGTGGTAAACTTGTAGTAAAGTTAATTGTATTTACTGTGATTATGATCACAGGGTATATTGGTAGATGACAAAAGCTAGACAACTTGTCAAATAAATGAATCATCAATCAATCAACTCGAACATTGTTCTATATAATATAATATAGAATTTCTATAAAGAACCGCTACAAACTGCCTCTTTCCTCATCTTATTTTTGTTACAAATCGTGCATCTTCTATGTGCTCGTTTCTTTCTTTCCCCGGTTTGAGGATTTTTTTGTGGAATATGCGTTACTAGCATTTGCCTTCTCTGATGATTTCGATCTTCTGTTTCTTGGACTCACATATTTTTTACATAATAAAAAAGAATTGATCAGGCTCATGTATATTATATGTACACCCAGTTTCTTATACCATCGCATAGTCTTCCTCTCACATGGGTAGTATGCCATAATTTGATCTTTCCTGTCAATTCCCCCCATGAAATTATTGTACTGTATAACAGCTTCTGGCCTTTTCACTTCTTGTTGCCTCTTGTTGACATAATTCACCAAATTATTTCTGAATTCTGTCGAAATATAAAATACGTCTCTCTTGTCTTTCCACTTGGCAATCATCACTCCATTTGAGTAATTGTCTCGTCTTTTTTTAATTTCGCCTCCTTCACATCTTCCAGGGTTACTTTTTCTATTCACTCTTATTGTCCCTGTACAATAAGTTTATCTGGTCAGCAATCGAGAAGCCAGCTCATAGGAGTTATAATAATTATCCATATACAATGAATGTCCTACATCCAGTTTTTGATCCATTAGACTCAGTAGTACGTTGGCGGCATGACCTTTGCCACCAAAATCATCCAAAGTACATGTATAGATGGCAAACAATGCCGTCGGAATCGGTAAGAAGGTATAATCTGACGTCATATTTTTTATGCCTTTTATTTTTCATGTATTGTCGGAAACTTAGCCTTCCCCGCCACAGTAACATCGATTCATCTAAAGACAGCTCTTTACCTGGGTAATAAAGATTACTCATCATTGAATTGAAATAATCAATGAGAGGTTTAATTTTATATAACCTATCAGTAGGTTTTTCCTGACCAGGTGAAGTATTTCTTGAAAAATGCGGGCATCTGAAAATTAGCATATAAATCGATCTATTTTTATTTTTTTATTTTCAATTGCATTTCCTCGTTGGACCCAGCACTGGATCCAACGCCCCATAAGTCGAAACTTGTGCGGGGTTAGGAAAGCATACATTCACAAACATCCATGGCCTAACTGGGATTCGAACCCATGCCTCGGTGGGAGTCCCCATACGAACTCAGTGCCTTCGCGCTCTCGACCACCGGGCCGCCTTGACTCTCAACTCATTTAATTTTTGAAAGCAGTTAAATTGAACAACCGATGAGTCTTCCAATAATCTTGAAGTAGGTAGGCCCTGTCCAGTTACGTCATATGTTGATAAGTATAAAAGGGGCTGTTGGTATCGATGTGAATCATTCATGAAGAAGACTATTTCACTTAACAGCATAATTGTTAGGATGTATGTTTCATATACTTGTACGGGTTGTTTGAGAACCTCCAAATGCACCCTCATCAGTAATACGCTGAGTTGGGTAGTTATAAAAACTAAAATGATACGTTGTGAAACATGTGAACGTTTAACAGTGTGGTTAATCAATGAGGAATGAAGATGATGATTGATGTCCTGAAGAAAGGAAACATGACATCAATATTATGTTTGCATGTATTGATTCTCAAATGATTTTTTTTATCGCTTGGAGCGCACGAAAGGAAATCCCTTCAATGTTCAAAGAACATCGTGCGTTTTTAGGGAGGATAGGGATAAAAGGTAGGTATTGGATTTTTTTTTGAACTTCTAGAGATTATATGTTGTTGGGAATACTTCCTCAGGCAATGAATTCCAGAGCCCAGCCGTTCTATGGATGAAGGAGTTTTGATAAAGTGCTGTTCGACAACTTTCGAGGTTGACAACGAAAGGATGTGCTGACTCGGCTTGTCTAGTTCGTCTGACTGGTATAGCTAGTGAAGGGATGATAGCACAGATTTCCGAAGAACATTTCCGGTGGAAATAGAATCGATAGAAAAGTGAAAGGTCGCCAACCTTTCTACGGTGATGATGTCAAAGAGTGAGTGAGTGTGGCGTCACCCACCAGGCGAATGGCTCTTGTCTGGATTGAATCTAAGAACATCAGCGTATGTTTTGGTGCTGAACCCCATATGTGGAAACAATATTCTAGAACAGGCCGCATCTGCGCTTTGTGGATCATGAGAAGCTGTTGAGGTGTAAAGTAGCTTTCCACACGGAACAAGAATCCGAGTTTTTGTGAAACAGCTTTTGCGATTGGTCTGACATGATTATCCCATGAAAGACTGTTGCTGATGGAAATACTGAGCATAGATATGGTGGCCTTGGTGGGGATGGTGGTGCCAGACATCACAATATCGGGCATACTGAGTTCCGCCTTTCTAGAGAAAATACAGGCTTGAGTTTTGGTGGTGTTGAATTCAACTAGGTTGTTGGTTCCCCAAGCTGTGATTTCAGCAAGGTCTTCATTGACCTGCCTGCGCCGTGAGTTCTTAGTTTCCTGGGAAGAAATGGGAATTCTGGAAGAGAACGCAGTATGGAGGGTACTATCATCTGCAAAGCTGTGGATGGGGCAAGTTGTTACTCCCAAAAGATCATTGATATGAAGAAGGAATAATGTTGGTGCCAAAATTGATCCTTGTGGAACGCCGAACTTGATGCCAATGGTATCAGACGATACACCGTCCACCACCACGTGAAGCGATCTGCCTGAAAGAAAACTCGATAAGAGATTGCATAGCTTAGGTGGTAAGCCGTATGATGGTAGTTTGTGGAGGAGTCCTTCGTGCCAAACACAGTCGAATGCTTTCGATATGTCCAACGCGACAGCTAGAGATTCCCCGTGTTCTTCTAATGGAGCTTGCTAAAAATGGGTGACGTAGGCAAGTAGATCTCCAGTAGATCTTCGGTGGCGAAAGCCGTATTGTCTATCATTGATGATTTCTGAGCTCTCCAGATATTTGATGAGCTCAATATTGATGGCTTTCTCCATCACGTTGGAGATTACTGATAACAGGGCAATGGGCCTGTAGTTGTTGGGCAGGTTCTTGTTCCCTTTTTTGGGGATTGGTTGGGCACATGCACATTTTTTGAGGATAATGGGTGGAATTTCATCAGGACCGTTATTCGTTTTGAGACCAAGCAAAATTCGTCTGATAGTGCGTTGACGGAAGACGATTTCGGGCATTCGACTCTCAACGGGTGGAATGTCTGGCGGCACTTTTCCATGGGAATCTGAAGTAGAGTTTGCTGCGAACATCTCTGCAAAAATATTTGCTTTCTTCTGCGATGTTGTTGCTAATGTGCCGTCGGATTTGGACAGTGGTGGAAATGAACTATTAGTGAAATTTCTTCCTACCACTTTAGCAAAGGACCAAAACGAACGGTAGCCATTGGGACAATCTATGAGTTTCGATCTCATCTTGGAATTGTATATTTCTTTCGAAGCATCTATTGTTTGGCTGCAGTTATTCCTGGCATCAACGTATTCTGCTCTGGTCGCGAGGTTAGAGTTTTTGCGCCAGCGATGGTAGGCTGTTTGTTTCAAGGCAACAGTTCTAGAACAGTTTTTGTTGAACCAGGGTTTCGATGGTGATGATCTCTTCGAGGAATGAGGTATTCATGTGTCCATTCCGAGCATGATGATCTCGGATATTTCCGCAGCACACTGTGAAGGGTCCTCAGAGTCAAAGCATACTATATGCCAAGGAAACTCGGAGAAAAACATGCGGAGACGGTCCCAATCTCCTAAATTGTAATGCCATATAAGACGTGGGGGTGCCGGAGCAGTTTATTGAATGAAAAATGGGCAGGTTGTGGAGATGAGTGTGTGATCCGAATTGCCAAGTGGAGCTTGTACATCTATGGTGTAGGGTGCTGAATTATTAGTGAGGAATAAGTCAAGTATGTTAGCTGAATGGTTATTGGCATCGGGAATTCGTGTCGGTTCTTTGATAAGCTGCTCTATGCCGTGAGTGATGGCGAAGGCTTCGGCTTGTCGCCCAGCTTCATCCGTTCTGTTAGAGTGTACGAGCCAAGCAGTGTTGTGTACATTGAAATCGCCCATGATGATGATTTCTGCTGCTGGATGGTTCTGTTGAATTTGGTCAAGCTTCAGAGACAATAATTCGAAGAGCTCATCATCGCTTATTCTGTATAGAGAAGGGAGGTTGGCGTGGAAGTAAAAGAAGGAAATAAAGGAAAATAAAGGATAACAATATTCAAAAGCGTAAAGAGATTGTTATTCATCATAAATAACATATATGGAAAGAGCTTCAATATTAATAATGACTTTTACATATTCTCAGCTCCTGTCAGCAGCTAGAATAATTCCATTCCAAAGTAAGGTATGCCGAAGAATTCTTCTGATTGTTTGTTATTGAACTGCTAGCTGCGGACGTAGATGACTTTCCGAATTTTAAATCTGCATATCTTGAGGCCCACAAATCAGCTTCTTTCTTGATTCCAGAACTGAGTGTCATACATGCGGCTATATCCGATCTAATTTGGTTCAACTCTGTAGCTGTTTCATTCACCTTGATTTGCAGTTCTTGACTACAGTTACTGAACTTTTGTTTGGTTTCAAATAATTCGTCAATCGTATTGTTCAACTCCTTTTGATAGTTTTCGATCTGATTTTTATACGATGTACAATTTGCTGTAGGCGATGCTACCGCTGCCCCACTGCCACCGATGTGTACATAGAGTGATCTGATGAATTGAATCCTGTAGGCTCGTTGTTGCTTTTGTTGTTGGATTGGAGCATTAATCCACTATTCTCCATAGACTGAATCGAATATACCTTGATATCAGGATACTTTGTCAACAGATTGTTGTAAGTGACTTGTAAAGTCGCCCTATTGGGTATCTCATGTTGGATGTATAGGGTACTGTTCTTTGGAGTATATTCTGAGAATAATTTCTGAGGTGCTGATTCTGCCACATACAACAGCAGTAGGGTGATGAAAATTTTGATTGACATCACGCGTGTTGCCTGTTTGGAGATTATCAGTGGACTGATGCAAGATGGGTTGATGTTCACACACTGGATACTAGCGTTGCCGCTTGAATCTACTTTGCATGTCCCTTTGGCGCTGTAGCCGATCTCTGTAGGCATTTTCATTTTCAGCCTGGAGACATGTATAGCATTACCCGTATCCAGTGTAACAGGGGAACAGTTTACCACAACGAGTGCATTGGTATCTCGACGGTCCGTTGATGCCCGGTGATGTACCTTCTCCATTGCCAGAGGAGCTACTTATACTATTTTCTTGGATCAAATTGTTGTTGTTGTTGTTGTTGTTGGCGGTACTCATGTTTACAGCGTCTGGATTGAAACAAAAGATGAAATATCATTTGATTGAAATACAAACTATGGAAAAATTCTAACTTCAGGGCAATGTATCAGTATGGAGATAATCAATTATCCTTTTATCATCATAGGATTTCAGAGCGACTTTTCTCTGTTCAATTGTATGTATCGGCATGACCCTCACCAGTGTTGTCAGGGTCAGCGTTGCAGTTGTGCTGAAGGCCCCTGTCATTCTGACGAGGAACCCTCGTTGCGTCCTGTCTACCTTTTATCTGTTTTCAATGTTTTGCAGCCTATGTACCCACACGCTTGCACTGTAACCAGTTATCGATGCCAATACCACGCTCACTTGTCTGAAAAGGGTTCTCGCTTCTCTCTGCACTAGGCTCGTTATTTTGTGCATTGACGATGATGCAAGGTTGGTAGAACTAATTATATTTTGTATAATAATCATCAGTTCTACCAACCTTGCGATGATGCTCTGGTGCAGACATCTGTGACGTGGTAAGCAAACATCCTGGATTCGTCCATTATGAGCCCTAGATATGGGACTCTCCTCGTTGTTCGAACCAACTGACCATTGATCCGAACTTGAGGATCTCTGTTCAGTTGTCCTTTAACTATTGTTGTACGTAGTTTTTTCTGTTGATATCTTTAGTTTGGCTTTACCACACCACCTGTTCACTATTTCAAGAACATTGTTACATTTTCTCTCAATTTCTCTTCTGCTGTCTCCATATACTATTATTAGCAAATCATCAGCACATGCAACCGTGCCTAGTGCATCTTCAGTTTCGAACAACCGGACAAGCAGCTCTTCGAACATGATATCCCAGAAAATTGGGACGCACACAGAATCTTTCGTCAGACATTTCGACTTTTTGCCTATGGGACAGCTCAGACTTGCATATATATCTCGACTGTAGCTTCTGAAACTTTTATACAATTTTTCTGGGCATCGCATTCCTCGGAGTCTTTCGAAGAATGCGGGCCACCAGAGATTATCGAAAGCTCCTGATATATCTATATATATATTGCAATCACGTATTTTCGGTCGCTACTGTCAATCGTTGCTATGGCTTTGTTAATTGCGTCTTCTGTCGATTTTCCAGGCCTATAGCCATATTGGTCTGGGTGGACTCCAATTTTTTCTCTATGCTCACCTAGTCTTTTACATAGTATTTTCTCTTGTAGCTCACCAATCGAGTTCAATAAGCATATCGGTCTCCATGATTTCGGTTTTGTTGGATCTGTGTCTTCCCCTTTGCTTGATATGATTACATCTGCTTATTTGAAAATTTTTGGTATTTTACCCTTTCTCAAACATTCGTTGTATAGTTTGCACAGAGCTGGGATTAGTTTTTGCGTTAGTGCCATTAGCACTTACACTGGTATGCTATCAGGCGCTGGAGCCTTTTTCTTTTTCATTTTGTTCAGGCATTCTGATATTTCATCTTCAGTGAATGGATTCAAGATCGTATCTGGTGGCTCATGGTATGGTTCTAACATTGCCCTTCTTGTTTCTAGTTGTTCTACAGTTTCTTCCTCGTGCTCATCTGAGGGTAATAGTGTGTTCATCAGGAGCTCGGTCGATTCCTCCCATGTCCTGGTCATAGACCCGTCTTCTCTTTCAAGAGAGGAGAGCATGGTAGGACATCTGACCTTTTTTGTTACGATATTGTGAGGCATTTCCAATATGTCCGTTTCTAGGTGGGTTTGTGTAAACTTTTCCCAGCTCTTCGCTTTTGTTTCTTTCAACTGTGCGAGGTAGTTTGCTCTTAGTTCTCTGTATGTTTGCAGGAGTCTTCGGCGTTCTTCGTGTACTCCGCATCTCTGGTATCTTCTTCTTTTATTTCTGACTAGGGTTCTTTGTCTTGTGAGCACTTCGCTTCAAGCATCATTTCTTGGGTATTTTGCAGAGTAGGTTTCGGGGATGGCAAGATTCATCAGTCTCTTTGTTTCATGGGTTATGCTCCTTGCATATTCATGCACATCTACTTCCCCTCCTTCCAGTCTCGGCGCTTCGAATTCAGCTGCCAGAGTTTCCCAGTTCGCCCTGCTCATGTCATATCGTTTCACCATCGGTCCATATCATTTGCCTCTTTCTTTCGGATGCCAAAACTTATCAGATTGTGGTCACTCACCGTTAGGTTATCCTCCACCCTCCATTCCATGATCTGGTTTGCCGCCTCAACATTTGATATCGTAATATCTATGTTGGTTGCAGCAACAGCAGCTCTGTTCTGGAAGGTCGGTGGTTTGTTATGGACTTCAAGTTGAGGTTCATTTATTAGGTCTTCTAATTCTTCGCCTTTGGAGTCTGTTGCTCCAGAGTGCCACGACACTGATTTTGCATTTACATCCGTTGTTATTATTACAGGGATGTTTTTGTATGCTAGAAAAATTTTTCCCATTTTATTAACGTATTCTTCTATGCGCTCATTGAATTGGCAGTATATGTTCGCAATGATGAATCTGCCGATATTTGTTTGCCAAACTGTACAGACGTAGTACTCCTTACTGAACTGTTTCCGCAGAAACAGTCAATGATTCTTGTTGAACAACACAGTTGCTGCCATTGGATTTTGCCCTATGCTTTGTATTTGTGCTGTTATTGGCATGTTGATCATTTTCCCTTTCTTTGTATAGGGTTCTTGTATACATAGCATATCTACCCTCTTTTCTTCCGCAACCTTCCTTATCTCATGACCAACTGCTGCACTGCGCATGCAGTTGATCTGTCCGATTCGGATCGCTACGGAGATCTTAGGTGCATGTGGCACTCAGGGCTTTGTATGATCGAAAGCTATTCTTCCATGGGTTATAGCAAAGTCTCTGTATAGTTCCTCAAGGTCCAATACCTCGTTTCTCCTATCAAAGACCTGTCTCTCCAGTTCGGTTACGTCTGTAGGAATGTTATGACATCTTAGCTGAATCCGATCCACCGCTTCTTCCAGTCTGGAAAGTTGCATATTTACTTCCATGTTGTCATAAATGTTTTTTATATTTGTTTTTGGCTCCTCGATTTTTTTTGGGTTCGCTCTCTTTTTTTTTTCTTTTGAAAGATAGCATTCTGAGTCTGTCTCTCAAGCCTTTGGATGGGGTTTTCTTTAAGGTTGTTCCTCTTTCTTCTACCTTTATGGTCATCATCTCTGACGGGAGATTACTGGCCATAGTCAGTCTTTTGGATCATCCTGTCCAGCAGCATCCTGTGCGTCTGGCAGTCTGGATTTCCCCCTATTCTTGCATGGTATGCAAGTGCTCGGGTCCTTCTTTTTTGGATAGTCCTTTTTTTCGTGGCCACTCTCTCCACAGTGGCTGCATACATTTTTGAACGGTATTTGCCAATATGACCTAGGTCTTGGCACTTCATGCATTTCGGGACTACTATGTAGTCCTTTGTATTCACACTCATCTTCTTTCTGAGTTGTGGAGATACTACCACAACTAAGTTGCATGTCGATTCGCCATTTGGCCCAGTTTTGAACCTGATTCTGAATTCATTCTGAAAGTCTTCCTCTGAGATATCCTCAAAGTTCTGTGTTCTTATATCCTCGACGATCTCATTGTCCGGCTTACTTGTCGTCACATCGTATATTATCATCATTGGTCTTTTCTTTTTCGGTAGTTAACACTTAAAACTCTTTTCCATATTCAATCAATCAATCACTCAATATCATTTATTGTATCTGAAGAATCATATTCTTATTACAAGGAAATTGGTGTGAGCCAAATTTATATTATATATAAACGAGAGACTGTTAACGGAAGTATATAAAAGAGAATAAAAAAAAAAACTGAGAACATTTCGAGTACAAAAAATGAAACTGAATCATTATAACAGATTGAGTGCTATCCATAGAAAACAAAAAAAAAGAAATAAAATAATGAGACGCAAAAAGAGTAAATTACTCATTAATGATGAAAGATCGTAATTTTAAGATATTCATGATGGCATGAACCAGCTGCTTCAAAGTGTCAAAAGAATGAGAATTAAGGATACCTATCAAATCATCCATATTGCTTAATTGTTCGAACAGTTCACTTCTCCGTATGCCAGCATATATAGGACATATGAATAAAATATGTGCTAAAGTCTCTCTCTCATGCAGATTACAGATAGTACAGAGTTCTTCTGTGTTGATAATGTAAGCGGAACCAAAGAAAGTGAATTTTAACAGTGTTTTGCTACATGTTCGAATTTGAGCAATAATTCTGGTAATGTGTATTGGGCAAGAAATTTTCAAATATTTTTGGCTCGCGTCGTACAGCATTAGTGACTGATATACATGGGAAAAATTTGATAGATTGAGGCTTTCGAGATCTCTTCTTAGCAGTGTATCTTTGAAATTTTTTATAATTTTGTTGGCTAACTTTTTCGACGGGTTGTTAATTAGAGCGTCCCACTAATGTCCCTGATCCGCCAAAACCAAATATTCCCTGACCTGGAGCAGCCAGTTGTACTTTGGATCGACATTATTCAAAGTTGAAAGTCGTAGTAGACATAGTTTAGGTAATCTTGTATTTTCCATATTGTTTAGACTGGTCAACCATGAAATAGCTGCTTTTTAAATTATGATACTAATCTTATAAGAACCTGTTTCTGAACGAACAATATAATCAGGAGTGTTCTTTGACAATGCTAATAAGCGTTTGAAAAAGCCCACCTGAACTCTCTCCAGTAACTCAGCATACCGTAGACCCCAAACACCAATCCCGTATGATAGAGACGATATTATAATGGAACTATATAGTTTGATCCTAGATTCCCAAGTGTTGATCTTAGAACGACACATTAAATTCATGACTGCACCAATTGCCTGCGTGCTTTTGTCAGTGATACCTCTAGACATTTCCAGAAACATTGAAGAAGACGAGAATACAGTGCCTAAATAAGTGAAGTTTTTAACCACTTCGATCGACTCGTTGTTGAAATAAAATTTGCTCTGGTAGTTGGTATGATATCCTCCCCTACTAAAAATCATTACTTTTGTTTTCGCAGTATTCACTTCCAATTCATTTTTTTTGGGAGTATGAGGCTAGAGCTGTAAGTTTTTTAGACAAATCAATTTGTGAATAGCTCAGAATAACAATATCATCTGCGTACATCAACATCAACACATCATGTTTGCCATCAATATTGACCCCCCTAAGATCATTGGAATAAAAGTGATTTTCCATATCTGAGTTGTGGAGATACTACCACAGCTAAGTTGCATGTCGATTCGCCATTTGGCCCAGTTTTGAACCTGATTCTGAATTCATTCTGAAAGTCTTCCTCTGAGATATCCTCAACGATAAGATTTCCACAAAATTCTTGAACACACGACATATTTCGCTAACACAGTAGCTTCGTCAGGTGATATACTGGTACAATGAATCAGTATAACACCTGACGAAGCTACTGTGTTAGCGAAACATGTCGTGTGTTTGAAAATTTTGTGGATATCTTATCGTTTGTTTTTATATTCATCATGGATTTCCATCAAGTAACGGCCGAGTCAATTCAAAAAATTATTGATGAAGTTCATCATGTCAATGAATCTGGACTGGTTGTTAGTTCTTTGGGAGATGCACATATCTGCCTCACTGGCATTACTACTTCGTCTCACTAAACTACGGCTACTCTGACTATTACTACAACTACTGCTCTGACTCATTGTTTCAGGCATAGTGCCCCTGAAAGGGGTCTTCCTCCCGGGCGGCCCTCTAACGTGATTCCCACTATTTGTTCCTACCCACAAGAGTTGAGCCTCACCAATCTAAGTGCGCTTTGCCCTACTGTGGAACTTATTGCGGGAGGACCCCGGCTTATTGCCACAGAGTGGTTTTCGCCCCCGACCATGTCGAGGTGGCACTTTATCCCACTATCTTGCGAAAAAACGGTTTATATATAACCGGTATCGCTCTTTCGCGTTTTGGAATCGCTTAAAATCGCTTGGATCGCTATAATCGCTTCCAACAGTGTTACTCCAACAAGTAAACACTGGCCCGAGGGCAAAAAAGAAGAAGAAACAACTAGTGGAAAATCTAAGGCACTACTAGTATTAGGATCATCTCCGATACAAATATCCTGTGGAACTCTCGAGTCCGATTCTGAATAGTCTGGATCCTTAATATTGTCATCCGGATCCATCAAATACTGTAATAACTGTTCTTCAGTCAAGGGATATATATTACGTACCGAATTCTCCACTTTTTTGCTCATTTTTTGTTTTTTCATACTCGAAGGAACTGGGCGACTTTCGTTCATGGTGAAATTTGGAACCGAGAAAATTTTTCTTATATATCGCTCTTATACTACACTGACGACCGCTTAACCACTTCTCTCATTAGCTAACAGCGTACTGAAGCAATATATTCGTATGTATCGATGGCGTCGAAAGACATGTTTGTCCTTGTGCTTGAAAGGTGTCAATGTGAACTATTTCGAATGATTTCGAGGGTGTTGGTGTAATCATCAGTTTCTGTTTGGGTGGATTTTGGTCGTTTTTATTAGTTTCACAAATTTCGCAGAGTGTTATGTATTCGGTCACGGCAGTCCAGGCCAATAATGTGTTCTTTCGCTTGCCGGTCGTGGGTTCAATTCCCAGCGGCGGCAGAAATTTTTCTGGTGGCTGCATTAATACGTTAGAACTCAAGATAATGAAAAATGAAATGAAAATTTTAGTTACAGCACTATATAGATCACCTAGTACAGATCCATACATTTTTAATGAAAATTTGTTACCATATCTTGAATCATTAGAGAACCATGAAATTGGAATTTTAATAGGTGATGTGAATATCAAATAAATCATCTCAAAAAGACTATGCTGAGGAGTACTTGAATATATTGAATACTTTTCTACATTTCTTACATCAACAAATATACACGTGTAGATGGTAATGCTAAGTCTTGTATTGATCACATTTTCGTGAAGAAAAGCGAGTATAAAATAATGCCAATTATATTCTGTTCTAGTATAACGGATCACTATCCAACAATTGCTTTGTTACAAATGGAAAAACAGGAAAGGAATGAAATAGAAAACAAACAGAAACAGCACCCAAAAAACTTTATTGATTATAACAATCTCAAATACGATTTACAACAAGAAACTTGGCAAGATATCTACGCTATTAATGATGACATACACACGAAGACTAGTAACTTTGTGAATAAACGTAAATTTACATAGAAAAGAATACAAAATGCGTGAAATTAAATAACAAAAGTAAAAAGAGAAGAGACTGGATGACGGCAGGCCTGATGAAATCGATAAACACTAAAACTGAAATGTATCACCAATTATTGAACGACTCGAACGAAACATTGAAAAGAGCTTACAAAAATTATAGGAACAAAGTTACCAACCTGATTAAGAAAACAAAAACACTCTACTACAAAAACAAAATAGATCGTAATTGTGGAAATTCTAAAAATATGTGGGAATCTATCAATCCATTTTGCAATAAGTCAACACCTAAAACACAAATAAAAAAAATTACACGAGCGAATCTTGACATAATAAATGATAATGAAACAATAGCTAATTTATTCCATGAACACTATAGTACAGATGTCTTGAAGTGTAACGTGCCTTTCCTGCCGTGAGGCTCTAAGACACGACCTCCCTAGAGATATAACGGGGTCCAGATACGCTGGACCAACGCGCCCAACCGCAAGGGTTGAGCTACGGAACTGCCGCGACCATTTGCATTCCAGTCTTCGGCCTCTTCGGTATGAGCGAGCACCTATCCAAGCTCTACTAGTTCTGCAGACTAGCACCCGAGCTGTTACGCAGCTCACCCGTCGTATCACAAGTGATACTAGCCAGCATATGGCTTCAACCACTGCCCCCCAGAGTCCAACCCTCACGGTCGCACATGACACAAGGCAGAGTACTTTCACACTTACGCCTAGGTCATGGGGCTTTAACGACCCCCTGGGTACCGAATACGTGCTAGGCCTCGGTTCGGCCTATTCACAAGTGCTTTCTGGGTTATTCTCAACCAGTCCAGTCCTTGCTACAATTTTAGGGAGAATGCATCCCAGACCTTTCTATAGTCAGCTCGGGTGCGTGGGCACGCCAAGCCCAAAACGTCTACTAACCCATTACATGTGTTTTCCCCTATACTCTATAGGGTACTAATACTTGTAGTAGGCATCTTCAACGTTCCCTGCGCCATGGCTCGACCTAAGTCGGGCCAATTCCTCCGCATCCTCCTATCCTCTCACTCTTAATAATTTACTAGCATTCTGCTGCTATGAATTTAGTTCAGTTGGAAGTACTACCTGCAGTGCTTTCGGGTACACTCTAGACTTATGTCTAGGACCGTCCCTACTACTACTACACTTTCCCACCAACATGCCCTAATTCTCACAGCCCTTTCATACTTGTATATATAAATATAACTCTCTTTAAATATATAATATTTCCACTATTTTCATTTCAATTTTATAAAAATTTAAACAATAATACTAATTCTATTTTTATATCATCGCTTTCCTTCTTGTGAATAATTCAACCGCAAATTTATTCATTTCTCTATATGAATGTTCATATTCACAAACGTCTTCATAATTCCACCTATTTACACCTTCTTGTTGTATCTCCATTGTCTCTAAATTCCTTATATCATTATATATCCTACAATCTGTTAATACGTGTTCCCACGTCTCTATTTCATCACCGCATAAACATCGATCATTATCTACTAACCTTCTTTGATATAAAAATGCCTTTAAACTTCCATGTCCTGTTAATATGAAATTCATTTCCAAACTTGGGTCGAACCACTTCCAATTTCTTACTACTCTTACATCCGCAACTTCTTTGTTACTATCCCCACCGTATCTACTGTCCATTCTTCCTGCCATGTATCATACATTATTAGTAGATAGTTTTCACCGGTTCTGGGTCTCCGCCCAAGGCCAGAGGAGTGCGACCTTGGGCGGAGTGGCCTTGGAGGTGACCTTGGGCGGGAGTGACCTTGGGAGTGACCTTGGTGGTGACCTTGGGCGGAGTGACCTTGGGAGTGACCTTGGGGGAGGTGACCTTGAGATCGACCTTGAGGGAGGAGTGGTTGACGCTCTTGAAGACTGAGTCGACCTTGGGAGAGGGAGTAACCTCGTGTGATGTCCTTGAGAAGAAGGGTAACCTTGAGAGGAGAAACCTTGGGTGGAATGCCCGACCTTGTATGCGCATACACTCAATCGTTGTCGACCTTGTTTCCTATTGGAGGCATTTTAGTGAATTAGTGGGGTGTGAAACGCCACATGCCTAATTTCTATAAATACGGTCTCGCCGACTAACCGGAACACAGTTCTCGTAATAATATTGAATATTATACCTACCTAGAATAGTTTCAGTGTGCTAAGAGGTGATCTGTTTTGTGTAAGTACGTTTATTCATATACTTTCCAGTCCCCTTTCACCTTCGAGGAATAATGGCAGTAGCAAAAATTGATTTGGTCGCAATCAATAAAAAAATCAATGAAGATAATGAAATGATCAAGCAAATTTTAATTTCATCACTACCCCTCAATAAGTGTTACACAATCAATAAAATTTCCATATGTGGAACTAGATTCGGTAGAAGTGGTACTGTGATTCTGTATGATGAAGAGACTGAAGTGAATTTGAAATGTTGGCTACCGAAGAGAGTTGTAGATCAATTGACAGACAACGATATCGATGAGATGAATTCTTCTAATGGGTCTTATACTCTAACGTACTTGGGGCAAAGTGAGCCAATATTTGCTGGTGCCAAGACCAGAGCTCTCATTAAATTTGATTGCAAAAAAGTATGAATAATTATAATTAGCATTCAATAGTTAATTTTATTCGATAGATTTAGTATATATATTAGAAAGGGACATGGATATTATATAGTAAACCTTACATATCACATACTCACACTTACCACGTATTGATAATGATGAAAATTATTATTATGGTGAGTGATATGTCATAGAAATATCATGAATCGATAGCTGATACCCAACATCGATCACATGCGTAATATGTATTTATTTTGCAGGATACATAGACTTTTCCGATGAATGATCCAGATATGCATTATACCAGTCAATCAAGGCCGATAGCGGAAGATATCACCTCAGGTGTGAGGAGGTTGAAATGCCGATTTACTGAGTTGGAGCAGAAAACACTATATGAAATGAATTATGACACGAGAGTATGCTTCGATCAGGAACAAGTTCAACGACTCTACAATCAAGCTAATCAATACAAATTGGGCTTCCTACTATGTGCTCGATTCGAATATGGAAACATTAATGTTGAGCAATTCGTGGAAGCAATGGTTGAAGAGGACTTGGTGCAATTCCTTTATGAAATTTCAGATTTCCTACCAAACCACCTCGTTCGAAGATATAGTATTGGTATAACTCCAGAGACGTCTGATGCTGAAGAATCCTCTTAGTTCATTGTATATATATTGATGATAATTAATTGGAGTGTGAAATAAAGCAACATTTTCAACACATTCGGTTTTTATTTAGTATTACAACATATTTCGAGAAACAACCAATGTTATAAACATAAAAGTATTGACGATGCATTTCAAGTGTTTATATAGCACCCATCTGAATGGAACCGTCCAATGCACTATAAGTCAAATATGCATCATGGAGAATCAGTGCGTAAACTTTGATGTGAGATGGAAACTTCGTTTTACGTGTTTCGAACTCTAACTTGATGTCGACAGTTGAGGATTTCATTGCATCGGGTTGATGATTGCAATCTATGATGAATAGCGGGTTAGCGCGAAATTCTTCAATGCTCATCATTGGTTCACCCATATCTTTCCCATAGTAACTACGCTGGAAATTTTCGTATGCATAGTAGGCTATCGCATCCAATTTCTTATCGAAATCCAAGTTCCATCGTTCGTATGGATAAACTTCCGAATTCAGATACAGACGAATATTGTTAACTCCTGCATGGGTGAACTGTGTGACATCCTTAGACCTGTCATCTGTGTTCGAGGAGTTTTGGAATCCTATGATGATAAATCGCGGTCGCTCGAGACTATTGGTTGTTTTAACGGCCCAAATATCGGAAGCTGTTTCACGGATTGTTGGTAGCTCATAAAGATCCCACATCCTGTACGCAATTTTTACTCTTGCAGTGGTGCTCCTATTCAAACGATTCAACAACTTCAATTTCTGTTTATCTGATGGTGCCACATGCCTTATCTTCCATTCGATTTTGTTAATCTCCAATGCGGCATCAACTTCTCCCATGTAGGAATTCTTGAATGAACGAGCTATAATGAGGATCAACTCTTGCTTGATATTTAGAATCGCTTTTTTATAGTCTTCAGCAAACCCCATCAGATATTTGAGAGGTAGCTTACCGCTAAACACGCGGCTAGCTTCATCTAAAATACACTGTTTCCCATTTTCTAGACCCCATCCAACTGTTTCTAAGGATTTTGCATTCACCTCACTATAGGAAATCATACTTTTCATGGTTGTGGTGATGCCGGGTTTTCGAATCATACATACTTGTTCACCACCCATCTCATAACGTATTTCATCGAAAAGGAATGCTAAAGCATTGTTGGATAAATAACATGTTTTAGTAGGATCATTCGGTGTGAATTTTCCCTCAATATAGATATAACTTTCTGAAATATCGAGTAGTAAATCTTGGAAGTTGACGGCGATCCTTATTTCATCCGAGTTCTTGAATGATGGTGAACCATATGGTTTGTATGTGTGTTCATGTAGACTGATCAGGGAATGATCCAAAATCGGCTCATCAAACACTTCCAATTGTGTGCTGCTTATAGACGATGTAACAACCATTATATCTAGCTAATTTTTTTTTTGCTATTCAACGCAACTTCAGACCAATGGATTGCAAAAAGTGTATATCGTTTGCAGACAACCTATGTCTGACTCGTTTGGGTGGTTCTGTACGAATGAATACATCACCATTCTTCATTCTCTTCTTATTGATATTTTTACGGTAGGTGGCAGTTTCAGTTCTGAACATATGTTTTGATTGGTTCCCAAAACAAAACCCCATTTTCCTTCTGGAATGATGGATTGTTACGTAAGCTGCTTCAATTCCAATTTTACAATGATTTTTTCTCCACGAAAATTGACTAAGAGTCCGCTATCATCCAATATTCTCAGTGTAATGTTGTCGATGAACTGACACCCAGTCGGGCTGATGGGTAAATATATAATATTTTGCGGTTCCTTTGATAGCTTATATCCAGGCTCCACATCGATGTCGAATTCATATAGCGTATGTACCTCCTCCCCATTGAGGAATGCTCCTGCGGTAATGTTACAATCCACCCTTATGAGGCGCACCTTTATTATATTCACAGGTAATGTGGATTCATGCAACACGTTGGCTGAATATTTTTTCTCCTCGAATCCCAAAACACTTGCTAAAGATGTGTCAGACGCCAAATCTATCTCATACATGCTACTCATTTCACATTTCATGGTATTATTATTAGCACGGAGAGAGAATACACCATCCATACTCCCTCCATTCAATGATATCCTACGTGCTATAGCCATTTGTAAAGCTTTATTGATCTCATCTATTTCATAAGCACCCGGTGGTATCGTAATCATTTCATGTGTGAAAGTAGGTCCGAACTTGATACCCAATCGATTATTCTGCTCATCTATATTGAGTATGGAGTTGTATGAGTAGAAACCATGCAATCCTAATCCATAGGTCTTCCTCGCATCGAGTTCAATAGGTGGATAAAAGTTGGCGCTCAATACACTACGATCCCCAGATATGGTGAAAGTTTGCGACATGATTAATCAAAGACTATGAAAACTGTGGCAAACATCAATGTATGTAGCAGCAGCAACAGCGACAACCTTATCGCTGCTTGCAACAATGAAGAATGCCATAGTTTTCGCAAAGTTAATTATTAATATCAAATTTATTTTCAGCTACAACATTTACATCTTTAATTTGGCAAAAACAGCAGAATAATCTTCTCGGCACTGGTCCATCATTAGCATCAACGCTATGTTGGCTGTCCTCCTCCTCCGTGAAGTGTTCCATACAAAATTGATATTTTGATATATCAGGATCGTTCTGTAATTGTTCAGGTAACTTTTCCCACACTAAAGCTATTTCATGCGGTGCGCAGCTGATGATGACTTCCTTCGGCATGTCGGCAAGTTGCGCTCTACTCATTTTCAACAAAGAGCGCACTCTTGAGTAAGCCAGTAATGAGTGACCCATTCGTTTGATGCTCTCTCTATCCATATTATAGTATTTTTCTCTAACTATTTGCGGAGAGAAACTTCAGGCACAAATGACCGCACCACACTGTATTATAATTTTGATGTCGCTCGTAGTTATATACGATTTTCATATCATTTGACGGTTTCGATCTCCTCTTCAGATACTCTATTAACTCCCTTGGGGGTGGTAAATCTCCATAGCTATCATAATATTCCACTACACTATTACGTTTCTTATATGCAACCCAGTGTGTGCCACTGCCTTTGCTGCTATCTAAATTCAGAATAGCTGATTCTATACGCATTGGCCCGGAATTGGGTAGGTTATCTCTCATAAATATACCTCGGAAGTGTGGTACTTTCATTCTATCTATCTGCTTTATTAGATCAATGTCTGTTAAAGCCCTCCGAGGTAAATCATCTAGTTTTTTGAATTATGGGGTTTTAGATAGATACCTAATCCCTTTCGATATGGCTTCAAATAGACTCCTTTACCAACTTTTCCGATTGCGATCGCCTCCATATGCTTATTGTGCCGATTTGCTTCGGAGAGTTGCTCTCTACTCTCTTTAGCGGATTGTATGGCTCGTGCTATACCGGCACTCCCCGCAGCCAAACTACCTAATGCCGATAAACCCGCGAAAATGGGTATAAGCGGGAGAATTCCACCAACCTTAGGAATTGGTATTATTCTAGGTGTTCGGATATTATTTTTTCCACCAGCAATTTTCACAAACTTTCGAGCAGCCCCAATCGCCATCAATGAAGTTTTGGCTAAGTTTTTGATGATAGCACTTTTTTTACCCATTCGGTTTACCACATTGCGAACTTTGTGAACTATACCAGAACCAAATGCGATTTTTCTACTACGCTTTGATTTCCTCTTCTTCCTCAACACTCTACGCTGCTTCACTCCATCACTGCACCCCATACCAAAACGCCTCTTCCCCTTCATGATATTGGTAACTAACCAAGATGCAGTCCTCTCCCCCACGTTAGCGTCCTTTGATTTGACCCGCTCCCAGGCAGCTTCTTCCAATTTTTTATCGGCTGAATGCCTGGCAGATAGGTCGCTTGGATATTTGAGATATGCAATATCGTGTTCTTTGCAGGCTCTATCCAATTGATTTATTCCTGGATCACCGCGAGCCAACCGTTTCTGTAGGCGTGTTCCCGGGCCGCAATATTGATAGCCTCCAGGAATGTGTAATTCGAATGGTAACTTATTGATTATAGTGTTAACAATTCCTCCACCACCCTTTTTCTTTCCCCGTCTGCTTCTTCTCCCTTTATTATTATTATTATTATTATTCTTTATCGATGTGCAACGTTTCGCTGTCATAATATAAATGAGTCGAACACAGGTTGTGATTCTTTATATACCATCTAACCACCATACAATGCGGATTGTTCAACAGACAGAAATATTCAATGTGGATAATTTCGATGAAAAAGTGGGATTAGGAAATAACATCATACAACAACGTCGCCATGGGGTGTTATTCCCAAATACAATACGCGGGCTCATAATAGGTCCATCGAATTGTGGTAAAACGAATGTCATGATATCGTTACTCACCAATGAAAATGGTTTACGATTCGCCAATATCTACATTTACTCAAAATCATTATACCAACCCAAGTATGAATATCTAAGAAAAGTTTTGGAGCCAATAAAAGGGCTAGGATTCCACACCTTCGACAATAATGTGGATATAGTGGAACCGGCAGACGCCAAACCTGATAGTATTTTCATTTTCGACGATGTCATTTGCGAAAAACAAGATGTAATAAGGTCGTATTTCTCCATGGGTCGACATAAGAGCGTGGATTGTTTCTATTTGGCGCAGACATATTCTAGAGTGCCTAAACAGCTTATTCGAGACAATTCTAACTTCATTGTGATGTTCAAACAGGATGACATGAATCTACACCACATTTTTTCCGATCACGTATCCCCAGATGTGACATTCAAACAATTTCAAGATATGTGTGCACAAAGTTGGACTGATAAATATGGATTTCTTGTTATCGATAAGGATAGTGAAATCCATGAGGGGCGGCGCTATAGAAAAGGATTCGATAACTTCATATATCCATAATATTTCAGCAGCATTCCATTCATTCAATCTCCAGAAGCGACAATGAGCACATCTAATGATAAAAAGGTTGAAATGGCATCTGAAATTGACCTCAAACGAGAACTCGTTGAAGCAACTGATGCAGTGAGAAAAAAGTTCAAAAGTCTCAAGAGTGATCGTATAGGTAATCAAATAGTGCTGGAAAAAATGTATGAACCACTGATGAAACCATTGAACACAATTTCAAAAGCGGCAGCAACCTCTATGAGTAACCATATTCCAGCAACGACAATGAAAAGTATCACCAAACAACGTTGACCAACCATGATGAAACCTACACTCCATTCCACACCAATGTCGGGAAATGAATCAAATTCTATGGAAACACCTGAAAGCACAATAAAACCACATAGTTTTTTCGCTGAAATTCCATCACGTGAAGAAGAAGGGAGATCTAATTATGTGACCATGATGGATACACCACCACCATCATCATCATCATCATCTTCACTCATGCCATTCGATAAAACACCGACTGGCAGCAAAATCATTAGTGGATTAGATGAACAGTTGAAAGAGCATTTGAAAAATTTGAAATCCAAAGACCCCAATTATGATACCACATATGGCGTTCGCATTGATCCTACTACGGGAGACATGATGATGGGTAACATGAAAATTCGTTTTCCTCATGGACAAATTGAATTATGGCGTAGTAAGAAGAAGAGTGTGATGTTTCCAGCTACATATGAATTATACAATCTTATATTCATGAAACATGTACCAAGATCTGTCGATGATCGAGACATGCGATTATACGCTGATTTACTACAAACTACAAGGGCGCCATATAAGGATTACGATATACGCGAAGGCTTGAATGCTAGTACGAAATCAAAGAAATATCTACAAATAATCAAACCAATAATTAGCACACCGCCTAACATGAGGAGTCAGCAGCAGCGTAAAGTGAAAGGTGGTGGGGGAATAAAGCAATCAGAATCTATTAAAAAGATTGCTAGTAATCATCTGAAAGAGTACGTCTATTGGAATGAGGCTGCAGAATTAGTGGACCGCCTTCGACTATTATATGGGTCGAAAATGGCCGGTCATACTGGGCACGATAATGAAATAGTCTCAATCATTGAGGAGTTACGTGAAGAAGGTATTGTGTATTGATACCATATATATAACCACAATTTAAAACAGCTAGACCATTAGTATATCAATGCGAACCAAAGAGATCGCAAGTGTTCGGAGGTTGAGAAATAGCACAATAATGGAAATAAGTGTGACCAAAAGACAGATTGTTGATGAATTACATAAACCTGCGAGGCGCAACTTTGCGAGAAGGAGAACTATAATAAAAGGTTTTGCAGACTTGTGGCAAATTGATTTGGCTGAGATGCAAACGTATTACAAGGAGAATAGTGGTTACCGTTATATATTATTCGTCATCGATTGCTATTCTAAATACATCTGGACCGAACCGATAAGAAATAAAACCGGTTCGGAAGTTACACGGGCCATGGAGAGAGTATTGAAAAAGGCTGACTATTCACCGAAAAATGTGCAGAGTGACCTCGGAAAGGAATTCTATAACAGCAACTTCGCCGCATTGATGGTTAAATATAAAATCAATCATTATTCCACATATAGCACGATGAAGGCCGCAATCGTGGAGAGGGTGATAAGAACTCTAAAGAATTGGATTTATAAGGAATTTTCTGCAAGAGGTGAATACAAGTGGTGTGATAAATTACAGCACTTAACTAATATGTATAATAACAGGGTACATAGAACAATTGGTATGAAACCCGCCGACGTAACAGCTACTACAATACTACGCGCCTATAGCCACCCAAAAATCGTGCCAAAGGCAAAATTTCACGTTGGCGATGTGGTGCGTATAAGCAAGTATAAGGGTGTATTCGAGAAGGGCTATACCGCAAATTTTTCCACTGAACTCTTCAAAATATCCAAAGTGAATGCTACCAACCCCAGAACTTACAGACTTGAAGATGTGGATGGAAGGTTGATCAAAGGATCATTTTATGAATTGGAGTTATTGAAAACCGCCAATCTAGACGCATACTTGGTAGAGAAAGTCTTGAAGGAGAAAGGATGTAGAATATATGTTAAATGGCTTGGATTCTCTAACCAACACAACTCTTGGATTGACAAATCTGCAGTTATTTGAAGTGTGAAAATCGATAATTTCGAATAAATACCCATTAAGCAATGAATTCACCTTGTTTTTCTACCACTTCTCCACTCACTACCCCTCAATTGGAATGGTGATGGGCATGCAATGAAATCTAATTTATATATAAAATAAGATCGCTTCATAAATGCATCGAAATGAACTTTATTTCAATCAAAAGTATTTGAATAGGAAAATTATATACAATGTGAATAAAACTACATCTATTTTACTTAAAATCTATGGTATTTCTCCTCAAAGTTATTACAAGTCGTACACATGTCCATCAAATGGATTTGGTGGAGAGGAATCGAACACGCTGCACACGAGTACATCCTCTCTATTTCGCGGAAGGTCGCCCTTGTGTGCGATGAGGCGTGTAGATACTTGCCTCTGACGAGGGGCCGGAGGGAATAGAGGAAGAAGCATCTATAGCATAGGTGCCTCCAACCCTCTGTAGTATCCAACGTCACCATAGCAACGTTTACGCAGAACGTCATCTCCAGATGCCGGTCTCGAATTTCAGCCACGTCTACCATCTCGGAATGTAGCCGAATCCACAATTCGCCCACACCGCATTCTTCATCGAAACCCTCGTCACCGCGCCCCTGCTCCACACCGCCAGCACCCAATCCAATATTTGCATTTCCATGTTCCTGAAAAAGAATGGAAATTAAACTTTCATGAAGGACGTAAGAGGTGAACGATATTCTAATTGAAAATTATGTGAATGAGGGGATACTTACAAAGGCAGCAGCAGCAGCAGCATCACCAGCATCACCAACTAAGCGATTCTCATCTATGAGAGACAACTTCGCCAACATCTTCACAATTTCACTGACAGCAGCCATTTTACTCTCCTTTCAGATATTCAATTGAGTGTTTCTGAATAGTAGAATCAGAGTATTTTGTACAGCCAAAGACTGTGGTTTTTATGTGTGTGTGTGTGAAAGGGAAAGGGAAAAGGGTGGTGGATTTGCAATCGTGATTGTTACTGGTTGATGCTCCTTCCAATGAAGGGGAGTGGTTTCTACCCTGAATGATATGGTGGTGGTGGTGGTGGTGGTGGTGGCAACCAATCCTTCAAAACTATTTTTAACACCTTTCCCCCACCTGAGGTGTGTTAGGTGTAAAGGTTTGAGGAGGAGGAGAAAGGCGTTAACCACTGACCACCAATGTCCAAATCATTATGCGCGCCCCTCTTATAGTTCAAGAGGAGTGGGGGGTAGATTCGAGTATTGAGAAGCTGCGGATGTTTCTATTTCCAACATAGTGTTCCATAGTCCTCGAACAGTTCTACTGAAATAAATCATATAACATTATGGTATACCCAAAATCATGGGATTTGAAACCAGTGGTGGCAGTAGGACCATCGAGATTGGCTCAATATTTTGTAATTTGCCATAATTGCCAGATATTTTTCAATCCTAAAGCTATAAACCCGAGTACGGGAGTTTGCGAAAGATGTTCGGAACATAATCGGCCAACATCACCGGATCCCCCAAGAAGGAGCTACCAGCTTGATGGCGACAACAGACCGCGATGCAAGACTTGTTCGAAGCTGCTCAAAAATAACAACATGGGCATCTGCAGGGATGTGTGTAGAGCATGCAGCGTGGAGGTACGCCTGCGATTTCAACGCTGTATCAGATGCGACGCATATAGGAATGATTGTTGGAAAGGGGTATGCGTCGGATGCAATATGGGGTCGTACTTCTGTGAGAATGTCGGCTACTTCTATAGTAGCGTGGACCACCATTTCTCCACATGTTGGTGCGTGCGTCATGAGAGGCGGGCACTGGGGAATGTTGAAGCTCCGCCTGCTGCATTGGATCACATCATTTGGCAAAATAGCAGCAGCAGCGATGAGAATGCGGAATGATTTTTAATATATGTATATATATATATATTGTTGATTATGGATATTTTCTCCATATTCCATGTGATTTATATATTATTGTGTTTATAATTATAAGTTTTTCGAAATAAAATAATAAAAATAAGAAGAATTTCATCGATTTTATTCATTATCGTCAGCCATATTGGATCACCCATCTTGAATTTTCAAATTTTGACGAAAGAATCATAATCTCCGACCCCGAAAACCCCCCAATACAAAATTTGAATGAATTCGGATAATAATTATAAAACTCGTCCGCCATATTGGATCCCCCCATTTCGAATTTTCAAACTTTGAAGGAAGAATCTTAATCTCTGACCCCAAAGACCCCCAGATACCAAATTTGAATGAATTCGGATAATATTCATATTCGTCCGCCATATTGGCCGCCATCTTGAATTTTCAAATTTTGACAGAAGAATCATAATCTCCGACCCCGAAAACCCCCAGATACCAATTTTGAATAAAACGGGTCATTATTAATTGAATTATTGAAAAAAAAACTGAAATTTTAACGAGGCGAATCCAGTTTTTTTCGTCCTTAAAAAAAAAAAAAAAAAAAAAAAAACGTAAGAATCCGGGATTTTTATGGTGGCAATGTATTAGTTGAATTTTTGCGAGAAATTTTTTATCATGAAATTTTTACCCCCTCCCTTCCGCTAAAAATGTTTCGTAGTAAACTACCATATTGAAAGGAGTGACAAAAAATTTTACATGAAGAAAAATGATTGTCATGAAGAGAGAAATCGGGTGGAATTTTTCCGATTTTTTTTAACCATTTTAAATTTTTAACGAGGCGAAGATTTATCATGTTTTTCACCCTTAAAAAAAAGAAAAAACGTAAAAATCCGGGATTTTTATGGTGACAATGTATTAGTTGAATTTTTGTGAGAAATTTAGAATCGAATCATTATCAACTGAATCACTGAATCATTGAAAAATCTAAAATTTTACCCCGACACATCCAATTTTTTTCGTCCTTAAAAAAAAAAAAACGTAAGAATCCGGGATTTTCATGGTGGCAATGTATTAGTTGAATTTTTGCGAGAAATTTTTTATCATGAAATTTTTACCCCCTCCCTCCCGTTAAAAATGATTCGTAGTAAACTACCATATTGAAAGGAGTGACAAAAATTTTTATATGAAGAAAAAATGATTGCCATTAAGAAAAAAATCGGGTGGAATTTTTCCGATTTTTTTTAACTATTTTTTTGATTTTTTTTTTTGCGACGTATGCCAAGTTTTTCGGCTAAAGGAATGTTTTAAGAAATTAAATACCTGATATCTTTTAATACATTTATTGAAACTATATATATATATATACAGAAATACTACATAACTATATACGAAAAACTACATGACTATATACAAAAAAATACTATATACAAAAAGATTATCTGAGATAATCCTCCACCAAGTCAAACAAATCGCGCTCGTCCAGCGCGTCCATTTCCATCGCCTCCATCATAATGGGGTCCAGGTAAGCGCCCCTCGCCAATGGACGGTCCTCCTCCTCCTCGGTGTCGCTCTCTTCTTCTCTTCCAATGCCACCTAGGATGAGTGTGGCATCGGAATCGGAGTCGTCTCCTCGGTCATCGTCATCGAAGTCGGAGGCCTCATCGCTGTCTTCGACTATGATGACATCATCCTCCCAATCGAACTCAAAGGAGACATCCTCCACTTCAACAACATCCGAGGAAGAGTCGCAAGGTCCCTCCGATGCTGGCTCCAATCGGTGGCTGAATGACAAGGCATTGCCTTGGCTGGTAGTGGTGGAGTCTGCTGCACAGATGGTTGTAGTATTCATTTTTTGATACTGAACTTCAACTGAATGATTCCAGAGAAGCTGTTGAATTTATCTGTGGCAGAAGGAGGAGGAGAGTTGTGGGCGTGGTGTTGAAATGAGTAGTAGGGTGAAATGGTGGTGGAAAAAGTGGTGGGGGTAAAAATATTGAAAACACCATAGTCCAGAATAGTGAATATATTCAGGGTAATCTCTTATATTTACAATAATAACAGTTAACATTCTATAAAAAAATATATGTTAGCAATATCCCCTTTGCCACGCCATTGGAGCCATTAGCCTGAGTCAAGGAATTCCAGGACGGACGAGCGAGACTAGACAAGCGATAGACGAAGGCGTCGATTGATATATTACCATATGCACGAAGGCCCGAAAAAGAGGAAGAGAGGCAGTTCCAATCGGTACAGCCGAGGGTACAGCGTCTGGCGTCTGACTTACGATTGATTATTGTATCCAATGAGAATAATAAACCGCTTTTGGGGTATTTTGCGTATTTATGGGGATGAAAGTACCCAGTAGTTAACATCAGAAGTGGGATACAACTTCGTGTGCAGTGAAAAGTGTTTCAACTGAGCAATAAGACTATAAATTAACATTAAAAGTTGAAATGGCTGATACGGAAGAAATCCACCCGCGTCGCGGCAGTGAGGATGTCACGGACGGAGTAGCTGACTCCGAAGAAGATGTGGTCTCCCCAAGTCCAAAGCGTCCTAAATTACATTGGCAAGAGACCTTAATCAACTTAGTGGCAGCTCAACAGCAACAACTTGCCGAGTTGACCAAGATGACAACATCTCCTGTTCCAACGCCAACGCCCAGTGATTCTGGAGCAGAAGGACCGAGCGCGCAGGCGTCAGCAGTTAGGCCTGTACATTCGTCATTCAAACTAACCAGCTATGATCCTGACACGAGTTCTTACTCAATCGAGGAATGGTTGGATGACGCATCAAAACTAAAAGAAGAACTCCATATCAGTGACAATTTGATGATTGCAAAGGCTAGCGAAGCATTACAAAATCGTGGCTATCGCTATTGTTGCGAATGGAGGCCTCTTTGTCGGTCTTGGAAAGACTTTTGTAGTGACTTGAGTGTCGCTTTTCCGGATCAAGAAACACCAGCTGCTCGCGCTTACCAGGCTGCTACTCTTCGGAGTAATGAATGCAATAATTTATGCAAGTTTGGCACTCGAAAATTGCGTACCATCAGCAGTTTCAATGATAAGTTACCGTGGACTACAGTCCTTATCATGGTTGAGTACGGTTTGGATCAACGAAAGGTGAATGCTTCAACTCAAGCACCACCTCCTTCGGATGTTAAAAGTGTGCGTCAATTCATGGGACTTGCTAGCTACTTTCGTCGATTCATGAAAGGATTTTCTCAATTGACCGCACCAATAACGGCTTTGTTGCGTAAAAATTGTCCTTTTGAATGGACTACAGAATGTGAAAACGTGAGACAATTAATTATCAGTAAATTAACTGATTCGCCTGTGCTCCGAATGTTCGATCCGAAAATACCTTGTGAACTCCATACAGACGCAAGTTCTATAGGTCTTGGTGCCGCACTACTTCAAAAAGAGGATGGTGTTGCTCGACCCGTTGCCTACTACAGCCGTCGGACTACCGAGTACGAGTCGAGATACCACTCCTATGACTTAGAGACACTTGCCATTGTGGAAGCAGTCGAACATTTTTGAGTGTACTTGTATGGAATGCCTTTCGTAGTGTACACCGATTGTAATTCCGTCAGAGCGACTGCGTTAAAGAAAGACTTACATCCCCGTGTGGCGCGCTGGTTCATGAAATTACAAGACTATGACTACACAATCGAGTACCGACCTGGGCATAAAATGGCTCACGTGGATTATTTGAGTCGAAATCCCTTGAATACGGAGAGCTTTCTGAAAGTGTGTGCTTTAAAAACTCTGAATGTAAACAAAATATCAAAGATCGAGACATTACAAGAGTTCCAACGAAATGATGCATTTTGTCGAGAGCTATTAAGTGAACCAGATAGTCACCCGAACTTTGAGATAATAAACAATATTGTGGTAACCAAAACAAAACATCCGAAGTGCCTAGTACCTTGTGCCGCGCGTCTTCTGACGATGCGGTTATATCATGATGAGTCATCGCATATCGGTTGGGACAAATGTATCACGAAAATGCGAGAGGATTTATTTTGGCCAAGAATGGGACAATGCTTGAAAAAGTATATCAGAAATTGTAGGGCATGCGTATTGGGCAAATCGCATACTGGACGTCGACAATGGCAAAGTGGCGAAAAACCAGATGATATTCAACACACATGGCACATCGACCATGCAGGGCCTTTAGTTAAATCGAATGGATGCACGCAAATTTTGGTAATTATTGATGCATTTTCGAATACACCGTTCGCAATATACTACCAAACGAGCGATATGTGCTACAGAAGCAAGGACGGCGAACGACAGTGGCGGCTCATGAGCAATTAAGACGCTGGCCTTCTGTAGAATGATAATAACAAAAGTAAGTACTACAAAAAGAAAAAATAATAACAATTGGTAAAACAAAATGGAAGAATAGGGGTAGTCCCACTATGTTTGAATGTTGGCAGTAGGTACTGCTTACAAAAAAAAAAAATAAAAAAAAAAAAAAAATGATAACTTGTATTGGTCTTTGATGTGCTATAAGTGGCAGTACCACTATGATTGAATGTTGGCAGTAGGTACTGACTAAAAAAAAAAAAAAAATTGATAATTTGTATTGGTCCTTGATATGATATGGGTGGGTACCTAGACAAGCTAGTGATTACACCTCTGAGCCAGGACAAAACGAGTTGTCTGGACAAGTACAGAATCATAGCCTCTGAGCTAAAGTATCGATTGATTTCCTTAAACTACCTAGACAAGCTAGTGATTACACCTCTGAGCCAGGACAAAACGAGTTGTCTGGACAAGTACAGAATCATAGCTTCTGAGCTAAAGTATCGATTGATTTCCTTAAACTAACTAGACAAGCTAGTGATTGCACCTCTGAGCCAGGGCAAAACGAGTTGTCTGGACAAGTACAGAATCATAGCCTCTGAGCTAAAGTATCGATTGATTTCCTTAAACTAACTAGACAAGCTAGTGATTGCACCTCTGAGCCAGGGCAAAACGAGTTGTCTGGACAAGTACAGAATCATAGCCTCTGAGCTAAAGTATCGATTGATTTCCTTAAACTAACTAGACAAGCTAGTGATTGCACCTCTGAGCCAGGGCAAAACGAGTTGTCTGGACAAGTACAGAATCATAGCCTCTGAGCTAAAGTATCGATTGATTTCCTTAAACTACCTAGACAAGCTAGTGATTACACCTCTGAGCCAGGACAAAACGAGTTGTCTGGACAAGTACAGAATCATAGCCTCTGAGCTAAAGTATCGATTGATTTCCTTAAACTAACTAGACAAGCTAGTGATTGCACCTCTAAGCCAGGGCAAAACGAGTTGTCTGGACAAGTACAGAATCATAGCCTCTGAGGCTCTGAGCTAAAGTATCGACTGATTTCCTTAAACTAACTAGACAAGCTAGTGATTGCACCTCTGAGCCAGGGCAAAACGAGTTGTCTGGACAAGTTCAGAATCATAGCCTCTGAGCTAAAGTATCGATTGATTTCCTAAAACCAATTAGACAAGCTAGTGATTACACCTCTGAGCCAGGGCACAACGAGTTGTCTGGACAAGTACAGGATCATAGCCTCTGAGCTAGAGTAATGATTTATCACCTAAAGCTGACTAGACAAGCTTGTGATTACACCTCTGAGCCGTGGCAAAATGAATTGCCAGGACAAGTGTAGATCGAGCCTCTGAGCTAGAGCAATTATTACTATCGATGTTAAGTTAAACTATATGTGATGGTTCTTGAACCATAACGTTTATGCCTTGAATGTGAGCCACGTAAAAAAATGATGGAGAGAATAAACAATGTCAGAGGTTCTGTTTCCGTTCTTTGTTATTGCAGTTGAATCTTCAACTAAGCGGCTCGAGGACGCTCCGATCACAGGGTGGCCGTGTTAGCAATATCCCCTTTGCCACGCCATTGGAGCCATTAGCCTGAGTCAAGGAATTCCAGGACGGACGAGCGAGACTAGACAAGCGATAGACGAAGGCGTCGATTGATATATTACCATATGCACGAAGGCCCGAAAAAGAGGAAGAGAGGCAGTTCCAATCGGTACAGCCGAGGGTACAGCGTCTGGCGTCTGACTTACGATTGATTATTGTATCCAATG
Organism: Phaedon cochleariae; assembly: GCA_918026855.4. NCBI lineage: Eukaryota > Metazoa > Arthropoda > Insecta > Coleoptera > Chrysomelidae > Phaedon > Phaedon cochleariae. Next base: position 47,388,141 of record OU896715.1, read on the forward strand.
AGAATAATAAACCGCTTTTGGGGTATTTTGCGTATTTATGGGGATGAAAGTACCCAGTAGTTAACATATATTTACATGGATAATATGATACAGAACACATTCATTCAGGTACAAAAAAATAATATAATATAAAACATGATATAAAACATATATATACACACACACACACACACACACACACACACACACACACACACGCACACACACACACACACACAATTGACTTATGTATCTGCCAAATACCCCGTATTGAGCCGATCTAAATGCTCGAAACGAATTCTACCCCTTTCACAATCCTGCTGAAACTTTTCTTCAGACTCTATCTGTCGATCTATTTCAGCAAGCCGCGAAAGTAGAGCTTCTCTTTGCTGTGAGAAAGATCGCAACCTACTCTTACTCACAGCAATCCGACTATCTACATTCGCATTCCATCGCTTCAAATCGGCATCATATTTCCTGACGTGGTCGATGAGCTCTTTTGGCGGCGATGGAATGCGTATGTGGATATCAACATCTTGATCGGCCACATCTGCAGCGGCAGCAACAATGTTGTCTCCCACGACATCTGATTCCTGTGAAGGAAGTGGTTCATCCACACTCTCGGGTAGATCGGCTGGACGCACCACCTCCACACTAATCAGATTGATGGTTGGACGTCGCTGTTGCTGCTGCTGCGTCCCGCTTGTTGAGGGAACGGCTTTCTTGTGAGCCGTGTACCACGGCGAAACCTTGCCACCTCGGTATGGGTTCGGTTTACTGCGGCTACCTAGCAACTTTCCAAGGATGGTTGTTGACGGTCCAACTTCCACCTTCTTCTTCATCTTCTTCCCCTTGAAAATCTGAGGTGACAATGTCGAAGAGGAGGAGGAGGAGGAGGTACTCGATGACGACTGCGTCGATGGTGGTGCTGTTGGTTCCCTCTTACCGGGTTGCTGGGTTTGGAAATCATCACCGCTATCGTCGCTATCGTCATCCCGACCCCTCTTCCTGATGGAAACTCTCTCCGGTGTTGACGGCTTCGGTTGCTTAAGAGTTTTCTTGGAGCCTTTGGAATACCTAGCCGCAGGTCTCACGAATCCACTGTCGCTACCAAGACCCTCAACACCGGATGATGAGTCCTGAGCCGGCACCATCCCACCATCAACACCTGAAGGCGCATGGTTCTCCCAGGTTCCTGCTTCCTCCAGGTGATCTCTAACTGCCTGACTGAGCCACTCCCTCTGACTTGGCGTCTGCAACTCCGGGTCGAAGGGGATATCATTGATACCCCTTTCTCCGACATCGACGGGGGTGTCGATGGCAATGATGTCGTCATCATCGAGGTCTGGAAAAAGCAAGACAATGGGGGTGAAATACTTTGTTTCATTGCGATGATTGGAAAAATATACTGACCTAAGAGAGGAAGTGGTGGCGTGGAGCCTTCTCCAACCGTCGCGGCCTCTCCAACGAACGCGGTGTTCAGATCGATTTCAACGTTGGACATATCTGAAACAATAACATTTTTATATATATACTGTAGATTCACATAACATGTGGAATAAAATAGCTAACATTCGATCATAGTATATTACTTACTCAACTGATGTTCGAAGACGCTGTAGTGGAATTAAAACTGACGAATGGTGTCTGAAGGTGTTCTGGTAGAAGACAAAGTCTGCGAACAGAATGAGGAGTCAGTGTGTGCACCTCTTGTTTTAAACACTCACATCCCACCCACTTTCCACCCCACTCCCTCCCCACTAACTCACAGGCTCCACCCACCTAGCGGTTCCACCACTATCAAACCATCGCCCCCAACCCCACTCATTTCACATCCCTTCGCAGGCTCCGCCCACTCAACCCCACTTCCAAATCCCGCCGTCAACCCCACTTATCTCCACTGTCAAGTCTCAACCTTGACCCCACTCATATTCTATCCTCTCAAGGATTTCACTACGAACAAGTCTCACCCAATCCCGTTCACTACCAACATGAGAGCTGATGTAGAGAAAGGCAACAAAGGAAGAGAAAACAAATAATATATGAATTTAATATTTTTTATTACAATTTGATATCATTAAATCATTAACAGAGTATGAGAATATATATTTTATTCCTCCCCCAAGCCCATTTCGGGGTTTTTCCTCCATCCCAGGTCGCCTCATTCAGTTGGTGAAGACTTTCCCATTCTTCAACGCCAATTCCACTTCTAATTTGAGCAATCGTTCGCTGAATTCAGTGGATTTCTTCTCAAACTTCAAACTCAATTCCTCCATCTGTTTCGACATGGAACTTATATCATCTACTGACTGATTCACTTTTGGTGACATCATAAGCACCTTTTGAGAAAACTGTCTGTAATCTCTGGTAACTATTTTCAATTTTTCGAGAGCTGTCATCATCTCAAACATTTGCTGATTGAGAAACTCCAATGGGACGCAATCCCCACCACTCAATGGATTACCAACATTCGTTAGTCGCTTACCCAATATGTCATAATTTCCACTTTCGTCGAGTTTGAACCCGATTCCAGGTCGCCCGGGCAGCGAACACATTGATTTGCTCTTCTTGCGACCAAATTTATCAATAGCGTTATACATCTTCCACCTACAGCAGTTCAACGTGCACTAACTTAATTAGAATTGATTATTTGATAGTTGACAAACCCCCCCCCCCCGCCCCCTATCCATCGAGTATTTGAATAGCGCTAATTCGAGGTATTCCATGGAGGGTAGAAAAAAAGTAGCAAGTATTACCATATAAATATATATTTAATTCGGTGAATATCAGCGTAAAATTACTTGGATGATGATTTCATAACAAGAATATATATATATATATACAAAAATGTGAATAAATTAATAAGGGTATATTTACAAATATGTGAATAATTTAATATAGGCATCCTCTGAACATTCAAAACTAATGCGAATATAGAGATGATCCAGCAAAATATGATATCCACTGACTACTGACTAATATTTTCAGGTATAGAGTCCGCTGTTAAAGTTTCGATTGTTCCATCTCTAACAAATTTATGAAGTCGTTCGTTTCTACTTCAGTAATAGCTTGCTGTAACCAAAGCAAATTATGTTCAGGACTTGATTTGTAGAATTCGATATCGCTATGGCCCCACGGTAAGGTTTTCGTGGTGTTTGGTATGATGTATCGTTTATCATCATGGTATGATAAAGCAACTTTGTTTTTCATTTCTGTGTATATGTCATGGTGGTCAGTGCGAAAACAATTCATTTTCCTTAAAATCAAACCCCCTTTTTCGACGATACTTTTATAATCATCCATCGAAAGTTGACTTCTGACGACCGACCTTGAAACACCCTTTGCTTTCTTCAATTCGCTACTCAAGGATTGAACATAATATGCCTTGGCTCCAGTGCCGTAAAAGCTAATAATAGGATCGTCCGGGAATTCATCCTTCATATTTCCAACAACCGATTCTGTTATTGGAATACCCATTTTATTATCTGCAGGGTAATTGGACGTGTCGAAATATCGTATATTCTCTCGCATGAAGTTGTAAAAATTTTCTGTTTCAATTTTCAAGATTAAGGAGTCTGTGTCACTGTATAGAAGCCATGATTTACCGACGAAATGTTTCTTAATGCACTCATATAAAAAGTTGTATATGACAACTTTCGACACGTCTAATATAGTGAAACCTAGATATAGTGGTTTGTCATAATGCACTTTGACTCTCCCCATATGGATTGCTACGAAATTTTCGTGGAAAATCTTACATGTCTTATAATTGGGGAGAGCAATCAGAGCATTCGCACCCAACTTCTTTTTGATATTATCCCAGTGTGTGATGAGTTTGATGTCATTTCTCTTATCAACATTTTCCATTGTTTTGCCGTATACTGAGTTGACCATATTCTTATATAAATTCTTATCAGCCGCATTTCGACTCTTATTGCGCATCTCTGTATTGAGGTCTACATACCTTTTCAGCCACGGCGATTGATTGAATTTTAATACTCTATGTATTTTAACCAACACCAAACCATTATCCATTGCTTGTTTCAGGTTTCTATAGTGAACAATATATTTTGTTTTATGAAATAAATTCGGAATTAGTTTTGGTAATTTGGATGATGAATTAGGAGGTATCATTGATTCCACAAGAAATGGCAAATCTGAGTGAGCGTCATGTAATTCTTCGGGGTAGTATACGTCGACTTCAAGGACATACCCGCATGAATTATCATCTGCGATACTCATGAGATCTAAATCTGCAATTTCCTGAGTAGACAGCCACTTAAAATCAGAGGTTGGTAGCGGTTGAGACATGCTATGGCCATATAAATTGGTTGCGTCTAAATACATAATGTATGATGTGGGCTCATTAGGATCGAAATTTGGTGTGAATTTATTGTTTGCCACATGAGATCTTAAGCTGCATTGGCTTATTCCCCCTCTGATACCTTTTTTGAAAAAATGTATCATGTCTATGTCGGTCAACAACTCCAATTCGATTTTCGTATACCTTAACATAGCATCCCACGATAAACCGGGTGCTGTATAATACTGGCATGGGTCGAGTTTATATGTTTGTAAGCAAACCTTTCGGAAATTCTCGAAAACATCGCATAGTAATAGAACATCCGATTTCAAGTAGACGTCTGAGTATTCCCCAAGCGATTTACATTTGAATAAAGCCCATACTGTCTCAGCTCTTCGATAATCCTCATCAGATATATGTTGATTCGAAAGATTGTCGTAGAAATCATCTTTGGTTGGCAATTCATTATAATTCAATTTAGCCATCGAAGTAATGAAACTATATGGGAAAACGCCTTTCTGTGTCATGACATCGAATTGTCTAGAATCTTGAAAATTTCGTGCAGTTTCTACGAGCTGTTCTGTATTTAAGTTTTGTGCCAGTGTTTGTAGGGGTTGCGAAAGAAATTTGTAACTATCTAAGAATCGCAGTTTCAGAAAAATATTATGAGTCTGACCATCTTTGCCCGAATATTCACCCACTAAAATATGTTTAGTGAATGAGATATACTTCTCCTTGGTTTGAGCTACACAATCCACTTTTTCTTCGCGATCGAAAAGTTCCTTGATGAAGAGGTGGCTATCGTAGCCACTCATGTTGTGGAAAAATATCGGAATGAAATTGGGAACCTTGTAATTCAGATTACATGCAGAATGTGCAGCTCCAAACCTTTTTTTTTCCGGTCAAATGGCAGTGATCTCTTACTTTTATATCGCCGTATTCGAAAGTTTCATCGCAAATATTACATGCGGTGGCATTAGCAAAATCTGCCTCTTCAGCTGACGTCAATTTCTTCATTGGAACTATATGTTTCAGGTATGAGTTGTAAATATTTTTCGAGTCGCGAACTACGCTAGATACAAATTTCTTTGCTGCATCCTTTCCACGAAATGAAACAAATTTTGTTATAGAATCATCGTATGAGCATTTAATGATATATGCGAAAGAGTATGGCTCATGTATGAATGTTCTATTAGTAAACGATTTTTTCGGATCTGGCTCGCAAGATTGTATTGGCTTCAAGACTGATTCAAAATCGGCGTATATTACAAAAGGCACCTTCATCTGTTTCTCGAAATTTTCAAATTTAAGAATATTCTCGGGTATCTCATTACCAAATTTATCAACTTTCAATTCAGTTGTGGGCGTCGTGGTCAATGTGAGATTACAGTCGCTCAATCGATGGCGTAACAACTTAGTTTCATTTGAAAAATTCACCAAACACCCATCACACAAATATTTTTTATGTTCAGTGGAGCTCATTTGACTAGACACTAATCTAGATAGATTCTTTATCCAACAATAATGGCTATTTCCAGAATCGTCTGAGACAAGTAATAGATTAACATGCTTACTGAACCTTTTCTTAGCGTAATGGAGTGGGCCAACCACCTGATATTTCACCCTTTGATTCTCAAATATACTCTCTAAACCATAAACGTTGATGGAACAATCGTTCAGAATCTCGAATTTCGGAATATTTTTTACTTTAACAGGAAACTCTATACCCACCAGATTCAAAACCGTAGAGAAATGCGGGTACGAAGACATCTCACAAGGTTTGGTGTTTGTTGCGTACAGTGCAGACGTGACAGCCCAAGCAAAGCAGCATTCATCCTGATTGCGTACATTCACTACCGCCTTCTTGCTCTCGATGAAACCAGGGAGTTTTATGTAGGAACACCCACGTAGTGGACTATATTTGTTCACATTGATTTCAAGGAACAGTATCTTCTCTAGAGCCCAACCTGTAACAATATCATTATTCAGCTACTATTTTCCATAATCAGATGGGTACTACTCATAGGGAAACAAATCTTGAAATGAATTGAACTTACCGGAATCGCGTTCCTCGAATTCTGTTGCTAGGTTGATAATTATATCCTTGAACGTATCGATGATAGACCCCAAATCCAATGATGAGTCGATTATATGGTTCGGCGTCATGAAGGACTTATTATCACGTATATTCTTGGCTTCAATAACGTATCTACCAAACATTTCCATATTGACTTTGATGGAATGATGAATCGAAAGCATATTCTCCAACAGCAAAGTTATTGTTGATCTATTCTCATTGAAAAATGTATTGTAATCCAATGTTTCACTCCTACATTCTAATCTGTAGCTGATGATGCGACATTTGAATGCGCTCTCAATCACGTATACACCGTTCATGTAATTGGAGCAAGCATTCGTCCGATGTTCCAATGTTCTTTTATGGGCCGCCATCTTATCGGCAGGAATAGTTTTGTCACAACATGCACATATTTCCAAATAAGTAGATGTTGATGGTGTAGCATCTAACCGAGGCTTTTTCGAAAGAGATGGACCAGCACTCCCTATGCATGACACTCTTTGATGGCGTCGTAAGTTATCACTGCGTGAGAACGATTGGGCGCAAACATTACAGAACAACATTCTGGCTGATTAAGATATAAACGCGAGCACTACTCTTAATCGGCGATGCTCAGAAAACTGTGATACATGTGGTTTGATGAAGAATTTATATGTGAAGGAGCTGTGCCATAACGCTCCCTACTACTAACCCACCCCACTTTCACGATAAAGCCTTCAATAGGGGAGGGACAAGGTCGACAACGATTATGCGCATACAAGGTTGGGGGAGGGCATTTCACCAAGGTTATTCCTCTCAAGGTTACTCTTCTTCTCAAGGACACTACACCCCCAAGGTCGACTCAGTCTTCGAGGGCATCAAGCACTCTAATCGGCTACTCCCGAGGTCACCCCAAGATCACCCCAAGGTCGCCTTCAAGGCCACCTCTCAAGGCCACTCCTCTCGCCTTTCAGGGTCACTCCTTTCAAGGTCACTCCTTTCAAGGTCACCCCCAAGGTCACTCCCCTCAAGGTCACTACCAAGGTCACTCCGCCCAAGGTCACCTCCAAGGTCACTCCCGTCCAAGGTCACTCCCGCCCAAGGTCACCTCCAAGGCCACTCCGCCCAAGGTCGCACTCCTCTGGCCTTGGGCGGAGACCCAGAACCGGTGAAAACTATCTACTATTATTTCATCTAAATATAATTTCTTTGCCTTTATTCCTAATTCCAACCATTCTTGTCTTCTTTCAGTTAATTCCTCTTCAATCCGCATATTTCCTAACCAATCCTTTTTTCATTTTATACAATATTCCTCTTTTTACAGCCTCATATCTCCATGGTAATATTCCCATTAATACATCCATTGCATGAGTTGATACTGTTCTACATACTCTTAAACTTGCATATAACCCTACTCTCTCCACTTTATCTAGTGCTTTTTTCATTTTTACCTTCTTTAATTCCTTATACCATATTGCCGCTCCATATAATGCACATGAAGTCAACAATCCTTTATATAACACTGCTACTGCCTTCTTTCTCAAACCACATTCTTTCCGATTATTCTACTAATTTTTCTACCGCGCTTACTTTCTAATTTATTTCATTCAAATGTACCGAAAAATCCATATTCTTTCCTATTTTTATTCCTAAATATTTCACTTCATCTACCATCTTTATATTCTCTTCATTCATTTTTACAATCGGACTTCTATTCAATTTACCTTTCATCATCATCATTACAGTTTTCGTTTTCGAAACTTCAACTCCTACTATACTTCCCCAATTCACAACTCTAGTCATCCATTGTACCTCTTTACGCTCAATCACATTTCTACTACTTCCTTTCACTAATATCAATATGTCATCCGCATACGCAATAACCGCACATCCCGCATCTTCTAACTCATTCAATAAATCGTCCATCACCATATTCCACATAAAGGGTCCACAAATATATCCCTGTGGACATCCTCTATTGATATTTCTTTCAACCTTTTCCGTTTCACCTTCAACTAATACTATTCGATTATCAAAATACGACTTCCACATTTTCATTTCGGTACAATTATTTTCTCTCAATGTTCGCTTCACTATATCCCATTCTAAATTATCAAACGCACCTTTAAAATCCACAAATATTCCTAATATATATTTATCATTACCTTCTTTAACTATTGTTTGTACTTTTGCCCACGCATCTTCTACTGATTTTTTCTTCCTAAGCCCAAATTGAAAAAACTCCTTCTTACTAATCTTCCTTCCATACGATTTACTAATAATTTTTCTAAACATTTTCCAAGACCACTCAGCAAATTGATTGCTCTATATGATCTTGGATCTGTCTTATCCTTGTCTATACCCTTTAATAATACCACCACATCTCCTATCTTCCATTTATCCGGAAAAATTCCATTCCTCAGACAATTATCAAACAAATTCTTAACATACTCTGGTATTGCAACCCACATTCTCTTTATCATTCCATTTTCGATTCCATCGATACCTGGCGCTTTTCCGCTTTTTAAAGTTAATATCACATCTTTCATTTCCTCTCTTGTAAATTCATCAAATTCATTTCCTTCTACTATTTCATCTTCTCCTTCTTGCCTTCCTGGAGGAAACCATCCATCTATTAAGACATTTATTGTCTCTACCCAACTTTTTGTAACTCTATTTCCTACCTTCATCACGCTTACTCCATTATTATTCCTTTTCCCCATACATATTTTAAATGCACTACTCCATGGATCCGCATTGCCATCATTCTTAACATATTCCTCCCATCTTTTCCTTTTCGTATTTTTAATTTCACTTTTATATTCTCTACACTTCCTCCTATACTCTTCCTCTCTTTCATCATTATTTAATCCTGTTCTCCTACCTACTTGCACCTTCCTCCTACACTTCCTTATTTCTCTGCGTAAATTATTTAATTCTTCATTCCACCACCCTTCACTACTATTTACTTTAACCGTTTTCAAACATTCCCCATTTATATACGATATTCATTTGCTCATTTATATCGCAATTCATAAACTGACCATATCACAATTTTCAGTTTTTCATTCTAATATCGCAATATAACTCTCCCAATCTACATTTTCAACTGACCATTTAGTTTTGTTAACATTATTTTGCCAAACATCCTCATTAAAACTTATTTCTATTTCTATCACGTTATGATCACTTATTCCTATTTCACTCCTAATTCTCCATGTAGTCTCAAATTTCCAATTCTCGTTTATAATTGTTACGTCTATATCACTTTCTCCAATTGGTCCACTATAAGTATAATCTTCACTATATTCATTAATAGCTATTAAATTATTAACTACCATCATATCTCCTATTATTTCACCTCTTTTAAATCTTTCACCATCCCTTATATTTTCACTCGACCACATGGGAGAAACCGCGTTTACATCCATTCCTAAAATCATTGCTTTCCCGTTTACTTTCTCTATTACATTCTCCATTTTCCTTTTTATAATTTCAACATCCTCTCCGAATTGACAATAAACTGATACAACAACCATTCCACATACCCCTATTTTTATCATAGCACACGCTATATACTTATTCATTAATTCTTTCCTACCTGTACTCTCTATTTCATCATTCGCTATTATTATTGCCGCTTTACCATCCTGCTTCATTATTACTCTCATAGTTCCTGGTTTTCCTACTATTATTCCATTCCTCATATATGGTTCTTGTATTAGCGCAATCGATATATTTTCCTCTTTCATTAATACTCCTAATTCGCAAATTACTACATATGATCTTTGGCAATTCAACTGCATTATTTTAATGTTTCTAAACATCAAACATCTCTCTATTCTTCAAATATTCCAGCTTGCGCTTATATTCTGGACAATCTCCAGAATCCGTTGCATGCGCCAGTTCTTTCCCTGTTTTTTCAAGACATGATTTACATTTCATTCTATTTCTACAAATCCTCGCATCGTGTGAACTTTCGCCACACTTTCTGCAAACATACCCTCTTTCCTTACACTGATCCGCCCTATGATGCACACTGCAACATTTGAAGCATCTCTTGACAATATCTACCTCCTTCACTTTACAAGACCTCCATCCTATATATACATATCCTTTTCCTATCCAGTACTCCGCAATCTCTTCATTCAGACTTAATAATACATTATCCAAATCATGCCTCATTTTCTTCCGACCATCTACTTTAACCCAATTATTAAAATCTTTCACCGTTACCCTCGACATTCCATTTTTATTATATAAATCTTCCAATAATTCCGCATCAGTAACTTCTTTCGGCACATCAAATACTATTATTTTTGGATTAATTTTCATAGCCTCCGCTATTTTCAAATTCTTTCCTTTAATATTCGTCCTTATATTTTTAGCATCTTCTTGAGTTGCTGCCTCTATAACTACTCCGTCTTTTATCTTTCTTACCGTCCTTACACTCACCGTCTTCAAATCCCTACTCATTTCGTCTACCTTCTTCATTATCTCTTCTACTTTCTCTACTTTATCACTCTTTACTGCTACCGCAAATGTCTTCACTTCCACCTTTTGTTTCACAGGCTGTACCACCTTACTACTCACACTAGCCTATGGTACAGGTGTATTAGTTACATTAGGCATCACCGCCATTAACTTTACCAGCGCTCTACATTCCTCCGCCCTACCTCTAGCTTCCGCTCTCTCCGCTATCAATTTACTCATAATTTCCTCCATTACTGATACCTTATCTAAAATATATGACATCGCTGCTTTAGAAATCATCCAACACAAATTTCTTAATATCCTTCGACACCGTTACCATCTGCTCTACCCTTCCCTTAATTTCTCCGCATACCGTCTGCTCACTATCCTCATTTTCATTAATTTCTTTATTATTCTTCATACTTGTTCCCACGAATCTTTGGCTTCTAACAAGTCAATGTCGTGTTGCCATTCGACACAAGGCTTATTTTACTAGAGGCGCCATCTTCTAGTAGTTCGGACGTCTAGGGATAGGCCCTACTCCGCCTATCTTGATTGCCGCCTGGCAACGTCCGCAACCCTACGACGAGAGAATTTTTATAGTTGTATTTTCAACTTGAGCCAGCTGGTTAAGGCAAGCCCGCCGGCCTGATTAGCGATGGCTACCGCTGCTGTACATTACACACGGGCATCTCGTTTTTTGTGGCCAACTGAGACCGAGCAGTCAGAGCAAAAGCTCATTTCCATCTCGGTCCCATGGTCACACACGAGCCAAATCCCAGTACCACGCATCGGGTCGTTGTCATCATTATCCCCTCGGGAACTGGCAGGTTACGGCGCTTGGGGGGTACTAGAGTTCGCTATGCTCTTCACTAACATTTCTGTATGGTGCCCTCCGAGGTGAATAATTTTATAGCGATATTCCTTCGCTTGGACTCAGATCCTGTTTACGCATCATATCAATAGAAGTGATTTACCATAAGTTTCTGAATCCGCCGGCTTCTCTCTCAAGAAGTTACGACATGACAGGTTGGATGAGCTCCATCCGGCTGAACACATCCTTCCTCCTCGCATCCCATTTTTAATCTTAAGCCAATCATACCCACTCTTTCTTATCTCTTCCTCGGTTGGCAGAGCACAACTCACTCCCCATTCAAACCACAAAAAAAGGCGGACCGGCTGGCGGGCAGACCTCATTGGTCCGCCACGCCCTCCGGCCCGCAATTCAGCGATTAGAAATTAGAGCGCAAAACTCCGCATTTCTATACCATCACTTTATTCCACTGTGGTCTTTTTGATTGATTCTGCCCTTCGTCTTCTCCAGCCCAATCCATTCGGGTCCCTTCATACTCCTCCTCCTCGATCATCACCATCCCATTGCTTTATGAAGTATATTCCGAGATCCCGTCAAACAGTACTTTCGAGCAACTCCAGCCATGGTCCGTCATCGATCGAATAAGAGATAGGAGGTGATCACTTGGTTCACGGTTTGGCAATCCGACGGGTACGAGCAATTATCACGCGGAGAGATCATGAATCACTAGGAAGCCACATCTGAATCCTATCAGCAAACTCTACCCGCGTCATCAGTTCCCTCTAAGCGCCCCCCGACCCTATTTGTCTCATATTACACCTACCTTTTGATCACTCTTCAGAAATCTCCTAATGGTCTGCCTTTGTCGACTTAGGGCATATTATCAACTTTACTTCTTTCATTTCTTGCCTATGGCTTATTCCTTTTGCCATTTGGAATCTACATCAGCTCTAGGGGCCTAGTAATGCAGCCGACTTCACTGCATAGCAATTATCGCTTTCTCCTAGGAGACCGCTGCGTTGCAGTATCGTCAACTACCTATTCCCCCGCTGATTCAACTCCTGACCTTTCCTGGGATTTCATGCCCATTTATATAGCGGCACTTCTCCGCTTGATCATACGGTACACGGTTCGGGAATCCGCTGGATGGACTATTCCCCAAACTGGTTCCATAATCACGTCGTTCCATACTTACTCGTTTAACAGCAAGCTGTTACGTGCATCGCAGGTTTACGACTCCATGACTGACAGATCCTACTGCCCCTACCTCTATAAGCCATGCTGCATGGAAAGCACGGCTGACTATCATTAGCTAGTTAATGGCCCCTAGTAACCTAAGGACCACCAACCACCCAGTGGCTACTACGAGGAAGTTGATAGTCGTGAGCTTTTTCGATATCCATCTGCCTCGACGGACCTGGCCTCAGACATTTGGCATCCAATTAAGGCATCCACCTGTCCTAAGCCGAGGTTTGTTCCATCGCTCTAATTCTAATTATCTGTTATCTTATAACTTTAAAACAGATCGTACTTTTCCATTTTTGTATTTTGTTTTGTTCTGAGTCTTTTCTATTTTTCTTTTCTCGCTAATGCCTATGGTTATAATTTCGTTAGTAAATAGCCCTAATCTACTAGGTGTTGGAATTTTTCACATGCTGTGGTGTTGTGTTTGTTAATTACATATTTGTCACCGTTCTTTCAAAAGCTTTCTAGCACCTCCGCTTATTCATACTTAAAGTCTACTTGAATCTAGTGTTAGTAATTCTATCTACTTCCACATGCAGTTACATGCAATTAATTAACATGCAATATTTCTAACTCTACCATGCCTTACATCTGAAGTATAGTAATTCATGCAATCATGCATACATGTATAAGTGCATGCATTTCTACTTACACTTAGCCTGCTTCCTAACCACTGTAGGTTGGCAGACATGTGCAATTTTTCTTTCTTCCTTGTTTTCTTTCCTTCTTCTTTTTTCTCTCTTCTTTCTTCTACTTTTTCCGGGGGGTGGTTCGGCGAGCCTTTGGCCCTTGTCCAGAACGTTTCCTCCCCGTTCATCTTCTTTCATTATATATTTCTTGCTGTCTTGATGATACTTTTTGTGATAACTTATTTAGGATCTCATATGTGTTCTCGTTATTTATCATTTCTCTAAGGTGTAATCCTTGTAGTTGTCTCCTCATATTGTCCCTATCGTCGAAGCTAGGACATTCCAGAACTACGTGTTCAGGCCTGCCTCCTTCTCCGCACTCGCACAGGCTATTCTCCCTTAAGTTGAATCTGCACAGGTAACTTGGATACGGCCCATGTCTTGTGATCAGATGTACCAGTCCAGGACTCCGGTTGAAGTATTCTGGCATTTCCGTTAGAACTGGTATTACCTCATGGACTCTTCTTGCTTTATCAGAGTTATCCCACATTTCTTGCCATTGGATCGATATTTCTCTCTCAACGTCTTTTCTTGTTTTTACTTCTGTCCCAATAATAGCTTGTGCTCTTGCGTAGTCTGCACGCCTGATCCAGTACATGGCTGCTCTCTTTTTCAGATCCAACTGCATCGGCATGACCCCAACTAGTGTTGTCAGGGCCAGTGTTGCAGTGGTGCTGAATGCTCCTGTCATTCTAACCAGGAATCCTCTCTGTGTTCTGTCCACTTTCTCTCTATTTCTTATATTTTGCAGCTTATGTACCCACACGCTTGAACTATAGCCAGTGATCGATGCCAGTACCACGCTTAGATATACTCTCACCTCTCTAAACGGCAATCTTACTTCCCTCTGCACTAGACTTGTTATTCTGTGCATAGCTGATGATGCTCTGTTACAGACATCAGTGATGTGGTAAGCGATCATTCTGGACTCATCCATTATGAGGCCCAGATATCTTACTCTCTCTGTTCTTCTGACGAGTTGACCATCAATTCTTATTCATGGGTCTCTGTTTAGTTTGCCTTTTACTATGTTGTATGTGGTTTTTTCTACAGATATCTTCAGGTTCGTATCACCACATCATCTGTGAACAACTTCCAGGACATTGTCGCATTTCTGTTCCAATTCCCTTCTGCTGTTTCCGACCACTGTTATCAGTAGATCATCTGCATGTGCAACGGTGCCTAGTGCGTCTTCCGTTCTTGTCATACGATCTAGTAGCTCTTCAAGCATGATGTCCCAGAAAATTGGACCGCACACCGAACCTTGAGGACAGCCTTCTGTTAGACATTTTGATTTTTTGCCTATGGGACAGCTCAGATTTGCATATCTATCCTGACAGTAGCTCCTGAAGCTTTTATATAGTTTTTCCGGGCACCGCATTTCTCGAAGTCTTTCAAATAATGCGGGCCACCAGAGATTGTCAAATGCTCCCGATATGTCGATGTATATGTTTATTACGTATTTTCTTTCGCTACTGTCAATTGTTGTTATCGCTTTATTTATGGCGTCCTCCGTGGACTTTCCGGCTCTATAGCCATACTGATCCGGGTGGACACCATTTATTTCTCTATGTTGCCCAAGTCTTTTGCATAAGAGTTTTTCTTGAAGCTTACCCATTGAATTTAATAAACAGATTGGTCGATATGATTTTGGCTTCGATGGATCTTTGTCTTCCCCTTTGTTTATTATAGCTACTTCTGCCTGTTTGAACACTTTTGGTATTATGCCCTGCCTTAGACATTCATTGTATAGTTTGGTTAGAACTGGTATGAGTGTAGGACTTAGTGCTAGTAACACCTCTACTGGTATTTTGTCAGGCCCTGGAGCCTTTTTTTTTCATGTTGTTAAGTGTTTCAAAAACCTCATCTTCCGTGAATGCGGTCAAGATTGTCTCTGGTGGCTCATGGTACTCTTGTACCATTGCCCTTCTTGTTTTCTGTTGTTTTGTTGTTTCTCCCTCGTGCTCATCTGAGGGGGGGACACCTAATGTGTCAAAATATAAAGTATCGAATTCAAATCCATAGAAAAATATTTTATCGAATTGGTAAACCGTCGAAATAGTATAGAATCGACACTGTATTTTGTAGAACCGTGAAATATCAAATTGTAAAACATCGGGCCGTACTTCATCGAAATATAAAATTTCAATACATAAATCATCAAACAGTTTTATGTCGAAATAGTATTAATGAGAGTCATTTTTCCATCATATCTGTATCTTATCAGAACTATATTGTATCGAGGCAGTAGTTTATCAAATCCGTATTCTGTCGCAACATCAGTCTATCGTACTAGTTCTTCATCAAATTGGTAATCTATCAGAACTGTATTCCATCAGAAACGATAATTCGTCATAACCGTATTCCATAGAAACCGTAATTCGTCAAATCCGTATTTCATCGAACCAATAAACCATCATAATCGTATTTGGTCATAACAACTTTTCATAGAAACCGTATTTTATAGAATCGGTATTTTATCAAATCAGTATTTCATAGAATCAGTGATTCATCAAACCCGTACTCCATAGAAACGGTAATTCATCATATCCTTATTTCATAGAACCTGTAATTTGTCAGACCCGTATTTCATAGAAATTATTATTTATCATATCCGTATTTTATAAAAACAGTAATGTGTCAAACCCGTATTTCATAGATAAGGTATATCATCGGATTCGTATTCCATAGGAATGATAATTTATCAGACCCGTATTTCATCAACGTTAATCTATCTAAACCGTAAATCGTCGACACCGTATTCTATCGGACGGTAAACCATCGGATTGTATCCCGTCAGGATAATATTCAGATGATACAGAAAACTGCACTGCAGTGACACGCCATAGTTCAGGCAGAGACGCAGAGATGTCGCAGCTCGACAGTGAAGTGCAATGATTTCACAGAAACAGCAAGTTTGTCTATGAACAATTGAAACTAAAGTTGTACACGGCAACCTCAGAATGTTCGAGAATGGAATAATTGTGAAATACTGCAACATCTTTTCATAATAACATTATGTACAAGCTGTCCCATTTCCGTTGTCCTCACGGGATACCTCACTCGTTATTCAAGATAAAGATCTGCGGTGTCTGCAACTTTTTTGTGGAACTCACGATACCGCAAACAAAATATCCATAGCCTGCTTGGTTTTTGGGATACAGGGAGAAATTTTGAATGTTGCATTTTCGGACCACTCCTTCATCTCAGCTATCTTTCAAATTACAGAAGAAGTGAAATCAGTTTTTCATAAATTTCTTTACGTAGAATCCAGTGGCGTAGTCAGATTTTCAAAATAAGCTGTCACTATTGATTTTTTTGTCTCTTGGGGCGCATGGAAGGGAATCCCTCCAATGTTTGAGAATCATCGTGCGTACGCAGGAACGATAGGGGGAGGAGGTAGAAATTGAAGTTTGTTTCGATCTTTCGGATCTTACGAATATTTCCATTGGCAAAAAATCCCAAAGCTTTGCTGTTCTATATAGGCAAACAATTATTGTTGAAGATTTGTTCGGCATATCTTAGGGTTGACGACAAAGGGATGTGCTGATTGAGATTGTCGAGTTCGTCTGAGTGGTATTGCGATGGAATGATTGCAGAGATTTCTGGAGATCATTCACCGTAGAGAACTTATATTGAAATGTGAGAGGTCGCTGCCTCTTCAACGGTCTTCAAGTGATGTCAAAAAATTGTTGAGTGTGGCATCACCCACCAGGCGAATGACTTTTCCCTGGATGAAATCTAAGAGCTTCAGCGTATGTTTGGGTGCTGGTAGTCTAGAACAGGCCGAATCTGTTCTTCGTAGAACATGAGAAGCTGTTGGGGTGTGAAGTAGATTCGTGCTCGAAATGAAAATCCGAGCTTTGTGTGATACTATTTTTTTAGTATATTTCTTATTGATCCGCCTTGTGAATATAAGCCAATAAAATCCATATCACAAATTTTCATATTTACCTTGTTGCTGATACAATGTTTCGTCACACACTAGTTTCAATTATACCATCAGTCAACATTCACCAATATTCAGCACCATATTCAGTCACTATGAAAGCTGTGGAACCATAAAATTAGTAGGTGGCTATGAATAATAAGCGAGTGCGTACTTTTTTATAATTCTTGTCCTCGAACTACCTCTTGAAGTTTTCGAACTTTTCATTCAATGGCGAATTATAATCCATTATAACAAACTACCAACTTATATCGGAACAATATCTAATTATTCGTATTTCTGTTCTATATAGTCATCTACTTATCAGGTCCATATAGTCAACAAATAGTGCTGAATATATTAGTAAATGTTGAATATTGGTGAATATTAAATGCTGGTAAAATTGAAGCTACAAAACTAGGTAGGGCTGGAGAAAAATCGATAAATTAATGTACCGATATATCAAATGAAGATGTAATATCACTGATTAATAAAATAACTAGACCCTCTACCAATTCCTGTTTGGACCACATCTTAGTACGAGGTAGAAATAAAGATTATGAAACCCATATGTCGTAGTGAAGACTTTGATAACTGATCACTACCCAATAGTAGCATCATTGAAAGATGCTGTTCTACCGACAGACAACAATGAGAATACTTATTATGAAAAAATTAATCAAGAAAAGATACTGGAATTAATGCGACAAGAGACATGGCAAGACATATCGAGTTGCGAAAATGGTGAGACGGCTTCTGTATTATTCCTAAATAAATTCAATAAGATAGTGCACATATCAACTGAAAGAATTAGCAGCAAAGGCGTTAAAAAGAAGAAACCCTGGATAACTCGAGGTTTAATCATATCCACCAAACGAAGAGATTATTTATATCATAAGTATAAAAACAACCTTCAAAATCCCATAATCAAACAGGAATATCTAGATTTCAGAAACTATTTGAATAAACTGCTCAAGAAAACTAAATATAACTACTACAAAAATGAAATTGAAAAAAATCAGGGTTCGCCTAAAAACATTTGGAAAGTAATTAACGAATTCACAAATGAAACATCAAAAAATAAAGACAGTATAAAAAAGCTTGTTTTAGACAATGGGTTAGAAATAACAGATAAAAGAGAGATAGCAGAAACCATAAACAGTTTCTTCGCAAACATAGGAACAGCACTTGCTTCAAAAATAGATAGACAAGATGAGAAACAAAACCATCACCAAGATGAAAATAATAACAATAATTATTTAAAATCAATGTTTCTGAAACCAACCAGTAAAAACGAGATCATAAATGTCTGCTCATCCCTGAAAAATAATAAATCTCCTGGACCTGGCGGTATCCGAAACGAAATCATCAAGCTTGTGGCTGCTCATATTTCAGAACCACTGAGTCATGTTTTCAATCTATGCATGAGGAAAGGAATTGTACCAACAAATTTCAAATTGGCTGAAATAAAGCCTGTTCTCAAGGGAGGAGATAGGACGAAAATGACAAATTATAGACCGATCTCACTGACATCTTCATTTTCTAAAATTTTCGAAAAACTGATAAAAGTACGTCTTATTGAGTACATGAATGAACATAACATACTTTCTGAAAAACAATTTGGATTCCGGGAGGATCTTAGTACACAAGATGCTATAGCAAAAGTAACTTCAGTTGTTTATAAAGCTATTGACAATAAAAGACCATGCCTAGGAATTTTTGTGGATCTGGCTAAGGCCTTTGACACGGTGTGTCACAAGATCTTACTAGATAAACTAGAACACATCGGCATAAGGGGTGTTGCCCTGGAATTATTCAAAAATTTTTTAATGAATAGAAGACAAAAAGTGAGATTGAATAATATTGTCAGTTCCGAAGAAGCAGTCAGTTGTGGTGTTCCACAGGGAACAGTTCTTGGACCAATTCTCTTTCTTATCTACCTGAATGGATTACTATCTCTGGAATCCCAAGGAAACATCATTTCCTTCGCAGACAATACAATGATTCTATATGAATCACATTCGTGGAACTCAATGAGAGATATTGCTCAGAATGATATGCTGAAAATTACCGAGTGGTTCTCTGCAAACTTGTTGACTGTAAACATTGACAAAACGAAGATACTACCGTTCGGGTCGTATAAAAAATATCTGCCAGAGTTTGAATCAATAAAAATTGGAAATCAAGACGTGAAACTATGCAATTCAACCAAATATCTAGGGATATTCATAGATTCATTTCTCAAATGGGATATCCATCTTGAAAATCTAAAAAAAAAACTAAGATCATTACTTTACAAATTTCACCAGTGTCGTGAAATACTTACTCTAAAGGAACTCAAAACAATTTATTACTCTCTAGTAGAATCACAACTCAACTACTGCATAATTGGTTGGGGAGGCATTGGTAAAACACTTCTTAGGCAGCTAGAGATTGTTCAGAAAAGAATAATCAAAATAATGTCTTTCAAGCCAAAGCAATATTCGACAGAACTTCTCTTCACGGAAATGAACATTTTAGACATAAGACAACTCTTCGCAAAATCAGTTATATTGTTCACGTTTCATAATAAAATTTATTTACAAAATGTGCAGCACATGTACCCCACCCGTGGAAGAGTAGCACTGAATGTTACTATTCCTAGAGTAAACAAATCTATTGCTCAGAAGTCATTATTCTACATCGCTCCGAAAATTCACAATCGCTTACCAGGATATATAAAAACAATAAATAATATAAGACTCCTCAAAAAAAAGGTCAAAACGTGGATGCTAAATCTGGGAAGGCTTTTTTTTTCATCAAATAATCGATCAATTTTGAATAATAATGGAATAGGAAAAAATGTATCATTATATAGGTGCACATCACGGATAATTTCATTTTTGATTTTATTAGATGTGAGATAGTATAGGTTAGTTAATTATATATACCAATTTTTCTTTTTTATTTCTTCATCAACTGTGTACCAATGTTAATTACAGTATATGTGAATCTTCGCCAATCCATAGACAGGTTCTTGAAGAACCTACATGGAAAAGCATTTGCAATAATATCGCATGTTTTACACAAATGTACTTACCCTTGTTATTGTTGCAAATAAAAAAAAATATAAAAAAAATATGAAAAATATCGATAAATCGATAATCAATTATATATATATGTATTGATTCATTTATATATCGATAACTATATCCATTTATTAATACATATATCGATATCACATAGACTTTGTTAGTACTATGACTGATGATGACCATTTGATAGGTCGAAACATGTCTCAATCAAGAGTGATGAAGCAGAATTGATTGCACATCTCGCCAGTAAATTTGAGGAGACGACTTCGAAGTTTTTTTCTCTCTGAATTTCTTATGTTATGAAACTGAGGTTAAAATCGTTGCAAAAACTTGGAAATGCTACATGTTAACGGAAAATCCATATTTTCGACTTGAATGCAGATTTCCGTAAGTTATAGCATAAACAGTAAGTGGGCCTTTCCAGTCATTTCTAAAAAAACTATATCTCGAAATATATGGCTCTGAAATATTTTTCTGCGATTTCTTTCTATCAACTCATCGTATTGAAAATCTTTGGAAACGCCAAAGAGCGAATTCAAACGATCAGACACAGCCGCGAAACGTGTGATGTCATGGTGCGGAGCAATTTGGATTGGTAACTCCCTGATTCCCTGTTGTCGGATCGGACAGAAAGATTTGGTTAGTCGAACACTATAAAAATATTTTGTCATCAGATTACATGTATTCATGTGGGTAATGCATACCAATTTTGAGAATGACCTGTCTTTCCGTTCTCCAGATACTCCTAATAAGTCATTTGCATTACGATATCATTATTATTATTATCATTCATATATCTTGGAGCGCACGGATGGGAGGATAGGGAGAGGAGGTAGGTGTTGGCATTTTTTTCAAACTTATGGAGGTTCTGAGCTCTTGGTAATACTTCCCTTGGCAAAGAATTCCAAAGCTTTTTCGTTCTATAGACATGGAGTTTTGGTAGAGTGTTGTTCGACATATTTCAAGGTGTATAAGGTAAAGATGTGCTGACTGGACCTGTCGAGTTCGTCTGCAGAGATTTCTGTGGAATATTTCCCGTGGAAGTATCTATAGAAGTAAGTAAGTAAGTAAGTAATTTATTCCATTCAGATATATAACGATACATAGTCGACGAATAGTAAAAATATGCAAATAACAAAAAAATGATAATAAATAAATAAATCAAAATTGGTATTTCTGTAGGAGAACAGATTAGGTTGTGGCTACCTAAGCAAGCTTGTACTGTAGCCAGCAGCCAAACTAGTAATCCTAATCCTCTATTAGCATATAATTTCGATAACTATAAGGTATTATTTAAATATAATATATAATAATAAATAGGTAGAGTTTATAGAGTGAAAGAGACAGTACAAGAGGAAGAGAGAAGGGAGACAAAGAGAGGATAAGAGAAACAACGTTTGCTTGTGAGAGCAATGAGAGTAAATATTTTTCATCTGATGCCAAGTAATAACAATTCAAGCATTTCAAATTTGTTATTAACGAATTTTTTCAATTCAATTTTGAATTTGACTAAATTTTTCATATTTTTCAACGAAACGGGCAAAGCATTGTAAAGTTTTGGTCCGATATATGTGATGAATTTTTGGTTATGCGTGAGTCTGCAACGTGGGACATTTATGGTTTGATTTTCACAAATACGAGTGTTATATGCATGCTGAACAATTGTCGTTTGCGAGCTAGCAGTCCATAATAAACATTGGAAAGTATAGAGTTTCCTCACACCGAATAACCCAGTCTCTTCGTATAGCGTTTGAGTACAATACCTCCGATCTTTTTTCATCATGATTCTTATCAATGAGTTTTGGACCCTTTCTAAATTATATAGAGAAGACTTGAAAGTACCCCCCCACACTATTATGCAGTAACGTATTATGGACTCGGCCAAGGCATCATACACAGTCAATATCATTTTCTTATTGAGTACGTTTCTAAGATGGTAGAACTTATAGATTATTTTACGAAGCCTATTTGCGTTGTACTCAATATGTTCGTTCCAACGAAGACATTGATCCAATATCACTCCTAAGTACCTGATTTTGTCAGTTTTATTTATAGAAGAGCAGTTGCAATTATTAACGTTCGTACAAGATGATTTATGTATTTGTATTCTATTTTTATTTGGTTGGTCCCTATGAGTTGAGGAAAATGCAATAAATTTTGTTTTATTCACATTGACGCTCAGTAAGTTATCACTCAGCCAGTTGAAAATCATTTTGACACCTGTTTCAGTCTGTATATAAACGTCTTCCCACGTTTTCCCAGAAAAAGTAATGGCTGTATCATCAGCAAATGACGTTATTCTGCCATTGAAGTCAGGTATCTTAAATATATTATTAATGTATATCAGGAATAGAATCGGTCCCAGTACAGTTCCTTGAGGTACGCCTCTGGTTATTGGTAGTGGGTTACTAAGTGAGTTATTTACTTTAACTGTTTGCAATCTATTCGTCAAATAATCCTCAAAAATATCCCTTGCAATACCCCTTATCCCTGTGTCAGACAAACGCTGGAGTAGTATTTTGTGATCAACGGTATCAAATGCCTTAGCCAAGTCCAGGAACACAGTTATACATTTCTCATTATTTTGGAAGCACTCATTTAAAAAAGAAGAGTCGCCGACTTCTCTACGGTGTTTCGATGAGGTCGAAGTACTACTGAGTGGTGCATCACCCACCAGACGAATGGCTGGAATCTAAGAACATCAGCGTATGTTTGGGTGCTGAACCCCATATGTGAGAACAGTATTCTAAAACTGGCCGTATCTGTGCATTGTAGACCTTGGAAGCTGTTGAGGTGTAAAGTAATTTTCGCGCGGAATAAAAATCAGAGTTTCTGTGAAGCTGCTTTCGCGATGGATCGAGCATGATTCTCCCATGAAAGAGTATTGCTGATGAAAATACCTTTATAGCATGAATATAGTGGTTTTGGTAGGAATACTGGTTCCAGACATTGTTATATCAGACATACTGAGTTCTGTCTCTCTATAGAGAAAAATACAGGGTATAGTTTTGGTGGCGTTGAATTGATCTAGATTGTTGGTACCTTATAGGTAGTGATTCGTCGTCATGGACAGCGTTGACCTGCCGTCGTCGTAAGTTCCCAGCAAACACACATATGTCTGCCATATGGCAAATGGAGCTCATCAGGGTTTCGGAGAAACATCACCGTGGAACATATCTGCTACAAAGCTATTACATTTCATGCAATATATTTTCTTGTTCAGGTGGTTACATAACAGGAAACATATCATATACATTTATGATGCTTCAAATGTCATGAAAAAAGATTGTTTAGTTGAATGGTTGTATGGTGAAGGAAACAAAATCGCATGTTTCACTTATGTCTCGAAACTATACAAGATTATTTCTAAAATCATCGACATATTCATGACAGTGAAACGTTCTATTCTGCAGGAGTTGGTACCTAGTTGATGGAGAGAACTTCATGTTAGTTTCCTTTGAAGGTTATGCTATGCTTTGCATGTTTGTCTCACATATTTTTTCTGAAAAAAAATCAAGTAGTGTATTATTGTTATCATTTTGGATTGTTTATAGTGATATTGAAATATCTCAAAAATTTATTCAAGAGTTGAGTACAAGACAAAGGTGGAATCTAGGGTGTAATATCATATCACAAATGAAAGTGATTTACCTACCTAATTATCTGTCTCTACATGATCACACTGCTAATGTGCATTTATCTATGTAAGTACCACCAGCCACTCCAAAGCAGCTGAATCTGAAGAAGATGCCCAATGGGGTTTTGAATGATGTTTTTATCTGTGACTATCAAGATCAATTCGGAAGACTTCTGGGTCAACCAAAATTCCATGACACTCTCATGTGCAATTTCCAATGTCTGTTTATCTATGTAAGTACTATCAGCCGTTCCATAACAACTGAACCTGAAGAATGTGCTCAATTGGATGTTGGGAGTAATGGTGTTTTCATTTGTGACTTTCAGAGACAACATGGATGGGTTAGAAAATCCAAAAGCATGAAAAAAGGGAACAAACTTTGACAGAAGATTTTGGGTCATTGAACAATCTAACATTCCAAATTCCACTACACTTTCAAGTGCATTTTCCAAAGTCGGTTTTAACCTCTGAAGTAGAACTCTAGAACCCAACTAGAAACACGAAGGTGTACCTATCAATAGTGTATGGTCAAAGGTCAAAATAAGTGCTATCAGAAATGATATAAATATAGTGTATGTGCAGTGCTTTTCTCAAAAGGGAATACATTCCTGGATAGCATATGAATAGAGGGAATTCACCACTCAATTTACCGATCATTATCACTGAAGTACCTATTGTTCCATTTTGGTGCCAGAAATGCTGGATCATTTCGAATTGATAATGACATTTTCATCTTCAATATTTTGTCTTTATCAACATAGGTATGATGTCTTCTCAGTGATGTATTCAAAACCTGAATTTCAAACAATTACAAATTAATTATAATTCAGTTCTCACTTCATTGCTGAAGATGTCTGAAATTGTTTCCATTGATTTTCAATCTAGAAACCATGATTTCCATTTCTCTAGGACCAGGTATCTACTGAAAACAATCAGACATAAAACACTACAAAGGAGTAGATAACTACAACCTTAGTATACAGGGTAATCCTAAAATTGAGTGTCCACCATTGGTGACTTTGTTATAATTGATTATACAACATTGTTCAAATTATCAAACTAGCAGTATTTTCAATGCTTTTTATGGTGAAAGTATAAAAATAAACATTTGAGTATCGCGTTTCTTGTAACATATAATGAGAAATTTTCTTCTATAGTCAGAAATACCTATATGTACCTACTGATAGTTTGTTAATGTGAACAATTTTGAATCTTCAATAATAACAAAGGTTTGATATAGTACGATTTCCAATGTATATAGGTACCAAATGGAGGTTTGAACATGTTATCCATAAAACTGATCGCCTCTAGTTCCCTACAATATCATCATCGATATGATCATATTATATGTATTCCAATTAAACTCTTTGTTGCCACTTCTATTTCCATTTTATTCTCTTCTTCTCTTCTTGTCTAGTTGAACCAAGTCAATATATTTGTTAAAAATATGTATCTTTATAACCTATGTAGTCAATTCCACGAACTTAGAACTTCAGTATTCACTTGATAATTATGAATAAATAGCATGCAATTTCTGTATCTCAAATATAATTTTGTATATTCACTAGTACGAACTCATTATCAATTTATTTTCAATAAATCAGGATTATTTATGTAGAACTTAGGAACATACCATGATGTTATGGGTTGAATGGAAGAGCAGTCACTATTATCTTCGGATAGGAGTGACTGAATTCCGCCCTTACATATTGTCTGATAAATTGTGTACCATCGAGGTATTCATTATTTTATAATTTGGGCAATATGAATAAAGACATATTATTATTATTATTATTATTATTATTATCATCAATATGGCTGTCGACACTCAAATTCCTGTATATTTCTCGGAATGATCAAGTACATTATTTTGTATTCATCTCATATATATCACTCTGTAACATTCATTAACATATAATTATAAAAACAAATTCGTTACTTATAATGTATCTGATACATGTATTCAATGTTACTTCGAAAACGCTCAACATATGTCAGATATATAAAGGACATATTCAGGGAGGCGGAAATTTGACGTTACATGCAAGATACATTGACAGAACAGAAATATGTGATTGTTATGTATCAGATATGTATTTGTGTTTGCTGGGTTCTTGGTTACATGGAACTAAGTGGGAATTCTAGAAGAGAAGGCAGTATGGAGAGTTCTATCGTCTGCAAAGCTGTGGATACGGCAAGTGGTAGCCCCCAACAGATCATTGATATGAAGTAGGAACAATATGTTGGAGCCGAAAGTGCGATCCTTGTGGAACGCCGGAATGGATAGAAATGGTATGAGACGATACTCCGTTCAGCAAGATTGGACGGATCACATCGGAATTGGACTTGGTTGACCCCTTGAAAGAACCCTGAGTACTAAAAACAAACAAAAAGCAGACCTAGATGGTAGGTCAATTATAAGTAGGTATACTATCCTCGAACTTGAATTACAGCATTCACCCGCCGTGGCATCGAGTTGATCAAACTCCTCAAACAGTCTTGAGATATAACCTCAAATTCTTCTTGAAGAACAAATCGTAGTTCTGGAAGAGTCTCTGATGGCATGACAAGGCCAAAAGGAAACAAACGCGCTTCCGTTGTTCGTCCCAAAGATGCTTTATGGGTTCTGAATTATTGTAAATACTAATAGTAGTTCCGAAAACTAAAGAAACACCCTTTTATAGACCGTCAAACTAAAAACAGGTAGAAATTAAAATAATAAAAGTGTGTTGATAAATACATAACAAAGAAAATATTAGCATCTCCGTGATCAGTACATTTTATGTTGCGTATTTATCAACACACTTTCATTATTTCATTTTCTACCTCTTTTTAGTTTGACTGTATATAAAAGGGTTTTTATTTTTTATTTTGGCGGCTTACTACAAAAGCGTGTTTTCTAGTTTGATCTCCTACCCCAACAACCTCCAGATACAACAAATCCCGTCTGCCATATGTATTATATTATATGCGCCATTGAATTTTCCGATTTTGATAAAAGCATCATAATCTCCGACCCAAAAAAAATGGATACCAATTTTGAATAGAATCGAATCATATAATTCCAAAACTGCTCCACCATATATTGAATCCGCCATCACTAGTTTTCCAATTTTGACAAAACAAAATCACATTCTTCAACCTCGAAAGCTTCTAAATACAAATTTTGAGAAGAATCGGATCGTAATTACAAAACTTGTCTGCCACATTGGATCCGTCATCTTAAATTCTCAAATTCGACGAAAGAATCATAATCTCCGATCCCGAAAAATCCCCATTTACAAATTTTTAATAGATCTGAGTCCGAATGAAATAAATCATCCGCCATATTGGATCCGCCATCTTGAATTCACCAATTTCAACGGAAGAATCATAATCTCCGACCTCAAAAACATTTTCAATCCAGATACCAATTTTGAATAGAAACGGATCATAATAATTAGAAAACTCGTTCTCCATATTGGATCCGTCATCTTGAGTTCAAAAATTTTGACGAAAGAATCATAATCTCCGACCTCAAAAACTCTTTCAATCCAGATACCAATTTTGAATAGAAGCGGATCATAATAATTAGAAAACTCGTTTGCCATATTGGATCCGCCTTCTTGAATTTTCAAATTTTGACGGAAGAATGAGAATTTCTGATCCCGAGAACCCGCAGATACAAATTTTGAATAGATTTGAATCATAATTACAAAATTCGTCCGCCATATGGGATCTGCGATCTTGAATTTACCCTTTCTACTTTCTGAGGGGGGTAATCACCCCTTCTAGCTCCCATGGATGTGTACCTGGTAAAAATGAAATGTTCAAAATATAACACCTAGGTATAGGTACCTATTCAGGCCATGCCTGATTTCTTCCCAAGTATTTATGGATGTACCTATCGATTATAAATCACTACAGTGAAAAGAAGTGGTTCGTTCATTCATAATAATGAATGAAAATGAAATAATATGCCTATATCGAAAACGATGTCGAAATACCCATGCCAGTTCTATAACATAACATAATTGCAACATTCAATTATTCTCGAACGTTTGGAAATTGCTGTGTACATCAACTTCACGAAATATCGGCAAGATTTGATTGATTCGTTTAGGTACCTACCTTACCATCGAGAATTTGAATTATAGTTATGAACGAATGCATCTTTTGCTGTTCCTGTAAAATCAATAATTCTCGACAGTATTTCACAATATCTCACTATCGAGCTGCGACATCTGTGCGTGTCCTACTCAACTATCTAAATTTACTTCGGCGAGTCACTGCAATGCAGTTTCCTGTATCATTTCGATTTCAACCTGATCCGATGATTTACCGTCCGATAAAATACGGTGTCGACGAGTTACGGTTTCTATGAAATACAGATCTGATGAATCACCAGTTATTCAATATGGAGAATTAATGTTGATGAAATACGGGTTTGACAAATTACTGATTCTATGAAATACGGATCTGATGAATTACCGTTTCTATAAAATACGGGTTTGACAAATTACAGATTCTATGTAATACAGGTTTGATGAATTATCGTTTCTATAAAATACGGGTTCGATGAATTACTGATTCTATGAAATACGGATCTGATGAATTACCGTTTCTATAAAATACGGGGCTGACAAATTACTGATTCTATGAAATACGGATATGATGAATTGACGTTTTGATGAAATACGGGTTTGATGAATTACTGTTTCTATAAAATACGAATCTGATGAATTACCGATTCTACAGAATTCGGTTATGATGGATTATTGATTTGATGAAATACGGTTCTGGCGAATTACGGTTTCTATAAATTACGGTTTCGCTGAATTACAAATTCGATAAGTGTTCACTCTGATAGATTGATGTTTTGATGAAATACGGATCTGAAGAATTGCCGTTTCGATGCTCAACAGGTTCTATACGATATTGTCTCGATATAATACGATTTTGATGATTTACTGTTTCGATGGAATACTGTTATGATGAATAACCAATTCTAAAAAATGAGGTATAATGTTTTACTGGGTACATATATTTCGTCAGATCGTATTGTATCGAAACCGTATTTCATCAAATCGAATTCCATCATAATGGCATTCTGTAGAAACTGTACTTCATAGAACCAATAATTCATCAAAATATAAAGGATCATAATGTATCTCATCATACAGTTAAACGAAGAAATGTACTTCATAGAGTAGTAAAACATCATAACTTATTTTTTAGAATTGGTAATCCATCATAACCGTATTCCATCGAAACAGTAATTCATCAAAATCGTATTATATCGAGACAATATCGTATAGAACCTGTTGAGCATCGAAACGGCAATTCTTCAGATCCGTATTTCATCAAAACATCAATCTATCAGAGTGAACACTTATCGAATTTGTAATTCAGCGAAACCGTAATTTGTAGAAACCGTAATTCGCCAGAACCGTATTTCATCAAATCAATAATTCATCAACCGAATTTCGTAGAATCGGTAATTCATCAGGTTCGTATTTTATAGAAACAGTAATTCATCAAACCCGTATTTTATCAAAACGTTAATTCATCATATCCGTATTTCATAGAATCAGTGATTTGTCAGCCCCGTATTTTATAGAAACGGTAATTCATCAGATCCGTATTTCATAGAATCAGTAATTCATCGAACCCGTATTTCATAGAAACGATAATTCATCAAACCCGTATTACATAGAATCTGTAATTTGTCAAACCCGTATTTTATAGAAACGGTAATTCATTAGATCCGTATTTCATAGAATCAGTAATTTTTCAAACCCGTATTCCATCAACATTAATTCTCCATATTGAATAACTGGTAATTCAGCAGATCTGTATTTCATAGAAACCGTAACTCGTCGACACCGTATTTTATCGGACGGTAAATCATCGGATCAGGTTGAAATCGAAATGATACAGGAAACTGCATTGCAGTGACTCGCCGAAGTAAATTTAGATAGTTGAGTAGGACACGCACAGATGTCGCAGCTCGATAGTGAGGTATAGTAAAATACTGTCGAGAATTATTGATTTTACAGAAACAGCAAGAGATGCATTCGTTCATAACTATAATTGAAATACTCAATGGTAGGGTAGGTACCTAAACGAATCAATCAAATCTTGCCGATATTTCGTGAAGTTGATGTACACAGCAATTTCCAAACGTTCGAGAATAATTGAATGTTGCAATTATGTTATGTTATAGAACTGACATTGGTATTTCGATATCGTTTTCGATATAGGATATAGGTATACTATTTCATTTTCATTCATTATTATGAATGAACGAACCACTTCTTTTCACTGTAGTGATTTATAATCGATAGGTACATCCATAAATACTTGGGAAGAAATCAGGCCAGGCCTGAATAGGTACGTACCTATACCTAGGTGTTATATTTTGAACATTTTATTTTTACCAGGTGCACATCCATGGGAGCTAGAAGGGGTGAGTACCCCCCTCAGAAAGCAGGAAGGGTAAATTCAAGATCGCGGATCCCATATGGCGGACGAATTTTGTAATTATGATTCAAGTCTATTCAAAATTTGTATCTGCGGGTTCTCGGGATCAGAAATTCTCATTCTTTCGTCGAAATTTGAAAATTCAAGAAGGCGGATCCAATATGGCAAACGAGTTTTCTAATTATTATTATCCGCTTCTATTCAAAATTGGTATCTGGATTGAAAGGGTTTTTGAGGTCGGAGATTATGATTCTTTCGTCGATATTGTTGAACTCAAGATGACGGATCCAATATGGCGAACGAGTTTTCTGATTATTATGATCCGTTTCTATTCAAAATTGGTATCTGGATTGAAAGGGTTTTTGAGGTCGGAGATTATGATTCTTTCGTTGAAATTGGTAATTTCAAGATGGCGGATCCAATATGGCGGATGATTTATTCCATTTGGACTCGAATCTAATAAAAATTTGTATATGGGATTTTTCGGGATCGGAGATTATGATTCTTTCGTCAAATTTGAGAATTTAAGATGACGGATCCAATGTAGCAGACAAGTTTTGTAATTACGATCCGATTCTACTGAAAATTTGTATTTAGTGGCTTTCGAGGTTGAAGAATGTGATTTTGTTTTGTCAAAATTGGAAAACTAGTGATGGCGGATTCAATATATGGTGGAGCAGTTTTGGAATTACATGATTCGATTCTATTCAAAATTGGTATCTATTTTTTTTTGGTCGGAGATTATGATGCTTTCATCAAAATCGGAAAATTCAATGGCGCATATAATATAATATATATGGCAGACGGGATTTGTTGTATCTGGAGGTTGTTGGGGTAGGAGATCAAACTAGAAAACACGCTTTTGTAGTAAGTCGCCGAAATAAAAAATAGAAACCCTTTTATAATTATATAGTCAAACTAAAAAGAGGTAGAAAATAAAATAATGAAAGTGTGTTGATAAATACACAACATAAAATGTACTGATCACGGAGATGCTAATATTTTCTTTGTTATGTATTTATCATCACACTTTTATTATTTTAATTCTACCTCTTTTGAGTTTGACTGTCTATAAAAGGGTGTTTCTTTAGTTTTCGAAACTACTATTTATATTTACAATAATTCAGAACCTATAAAGCATCTTTGGGACGAACAACGGAAGCGCGTTTGTTTCCTTTTGGCCTTGTCATGCCGTCAGAGACTCTTCCAGAACTACGATTCGTTCTTCAAGAAGAATTTGAGGTTATATCTCAAGACTGTTTGAGGAGTTTGATCAACTCGATGCCACGGCGGGTGAATGCTGTAATTCAAGTTCGAGGATAGTATACCTACTTATTATTGACCTACCATCTAGGTCTGCTTTTTGTTTGTTTTTAGTACTCAGGGTTCTTTCGAGGGGTCAACCAAGTCCAATTCCGATGTAATCCGTCCAATCTTGCTGAACGGAGTATCGTCTCATACCATTTCCATCCATTCCGGCGTTCCACAAGGATCGCACTTTCGGCTCCAACATATTGTTCCTACTTCATATCAATGATCTGTTGGGGGCTACCACTTGCCGTATCCACAGCTTTGCAGACGATAAAACTCTCCATACTGCGTTCTCTTCTAGAATTCCCACTCAGTTCCAGGTAACCAAGAACCCAGCAAACACAAATACATATCTGATACATAACAATCACATATTTCTGTTCTCATCTGATGTTGCAGTAGCATGTAACGTCAAATTTCCGCCTCCTTGAATATGTCCTTTATATATCTGACATATGATGAGCGTTTTCGAAGTAACATTGAATACATGTATCAGATACATTATAAGTAACGATTTTGTTCTTATAATGATATGTTAATGAATGTTACAGAGTAATATATACGAGATGAATACAAAATAATGTACTTGATCATTTCGAGAAATATACAGGAATTTGAGTGTCAACAGCCATATTGATAACTTTGTTATTATTGAAGATTCAAAATTGTTCACATCAACAAACTATCAGTAGGTACATATAGGTATTTCTGTCTATAAAAGACAATTTCTCATTATATGTTACAAGAAACGCGATACTCAAATGTTTATTTTCATTCTTTCACCATAAAAAGCATTGAAAATACTCTTAGTTTGATAATTTGAACAATGTTGTATATTCAATTATAACAAAGTCGATCACCTATGGTGGACACTCAATTTGGATTACCCTGTATACTTAGGTTGAAGTAATCTACTCCTTTGTAGTGTTTCATGTCTGATTGTTTTCAGTAGGTACCTGGTCCTAGAGAAATGGAATTCATGGTTTCTAGATTGAAAATCAATGGAAACAATTTCAGACATCTTCAGCAATGAAGTGAGAACTAAATTATAATTAATTTGGAATTGTTTGAAATTCAGGTTTTGAATACATCACTGAGAAGACATCATACCTATGTTAATAGAGACAGAATATTGAAGATGAAGATTTTATTATCAATTTGAAATGATCCAGCATTTCTGGCACCAAAATGGAACAATAGGTACTTCAGTGATAATGATAGGTAAATTGAGTGGTAAATCCCTTTTATTCATATGCTTTCTAGCTGATTCTATCAGGTATATATCCAGGAATGTATTTCCTTTTGAGAAAAGCACTGCACATACACTATACAGTGAGGGGCAATATTATGGAATAAATTCATTTTTACGAGAATAGGCAACTTTTGAGACAAATCCCGAAACACGTCGATTTTTATTTCCAAATTATGATTTTGTGGCAGATATGTCATACTAGTGACGTCATCCATCTTTGCGTGATGACGTAATCGATGATTTTTTTAAATGAGAATAGGGGTCGTGTGATAGCTCATTTGAAAGGTTATTCAATTCTCTATGCAGTGATATGAACATTAACATAATTATTTATACAGGGTGGCCAAAAAAATATTTAATTTGTAAATGAAATTAATTGTCACAAAAAGAAGTATTATCATTTATTTAATACAAAATTACATTGTACTACTGTCGGAAAACAGAAAAACAAATTAGTTGACAAATAAAAATTGCTTTTCGCTTAAATTAAATGTTCAAATTGCCACCCACCTGCCTCTTGGCAGTAATTGAACGGACGAATACATTCTTCTTGAACATTGTGGATCATTTCTGGAGTTGAATTACGAATTTCCAATGTAATGCTATTTGTCAAATCTTGGAAATGTGTGGTCTATCGGCGATCTGGATCATCCTCATTGATTTTGTCTACTATTGAAACACTTGAAACAGTTTATAAATAAATGTTTAGAACTGATGTGCTTTCTACTACTATGAAGAAACAAAAATAAATTTCGATATTAGGCAAATAAATAATGAGAACTAAAAAGATAGCAAAAAGTATAGTTTTTACAAATCGAGTTGGCTTGGGTCAAATGTAAGTCAGTTCTTGACATTTTCTCATAAGGACTAGTTTATTTCATGAAATAAATAAATAATGGCCCCATTAACTGAAACACAAAGAATCGAAGTATTAATTATGGTTGGATATGGAGATAGAACCAGAACACAACAAGAAGTATGTAATTTATTTACCATAAAATATCCTAATACGCCTATCACACAATCCACTGTTAGTAAAATTGATAAGAAATTTAGAGAAACTGGACACGTGAAACATGTTGCAAATGCTGGTCGTCCACCAATGAATGAGGATGTGAAACTGTATGTATTATTAAGTGTGGCAGAGAATCCTCAAATTAATTCTAGGCAAATTGCAGCTGATACAAACATTTCTAAAAGGTCTGTTTTACGTGTGCTGAAAAAAGAGAAATATCATCCGTATAAAATTCATAATGTCCACGAAATCAATGAGGATGATCCAGATCGCCGAATGCAGTTTTGTGAAGTAATGCAAGATTTATGTAATCAAAATCCACGCTTCATTCGTGAAATCCTTTTTTCTGATGAAGCAACCTTCTGTTTAAATGGAACAGTGAATCGGCAAAACTGCAGATATTGGAGTCAAGATAATCCCCATTGGATGACTGCGGTACACACTCAGCACCCTCAAAAACTAAACGTGTGGGCAGGGATAGTCGAGGATAGAATTATAGGTCCTTTTTTCTTCGATTGGTCTCTTACGGGGCAAATATATCTTGATTTTTTACAAAATGAACTTATACCCGCCCTTACAGACATGTTTCCAAATGAAAATGATCGTAATTCGCCAAATGAAAACATATGGTTTCAGCAAGACGGTGCACCTCCGCACTTTGCACGTCCTGTTCGTGATTTTTCAAACAGATGTTTCCCTAGGAGATGGATTGGTCGACGAGGAACAATAGAGTGGCCCGCAAGATCTCCAGATCTTACACCAATTGATTTTTTCCTATGGGGTTACTTAAAATCAAAAGTTTACATCGATAGACCACAGAATTTACAAGATTTAAGAAATAGAATTAGATTGGAAATTCGTAATATACCTCCAGAAATGATCCACAATGTTCAAGAAGAATGTATTCGTCGGTTCCATTACTGCCAAGAGGCCGGTGGGTGGCAATTTGAACATGTAATTTAAGCGAAAAGCAATTTTTATTTGTCAAATAATTTTTTTTTCTGTTTTCCGACAGTAGTACAATGTAATTTTGTATTTAATAAATTATAATACTTCTTTTTGTGAAAATTAATTTCATTTACAAATTAAATATTTTTTTGGCCACCCTGTATGAATAATTATGTTGATGTTCATATCACTGAATAGAGAATTGAATAACCTTTTAAATGAGCTATCACACGTCCCCTATTCTCATTTAAAAAAATCATCGATTACGTCATCACGCAAAGATGGATGACGTCACTAGTATGACATATCTGCCACAAAATCATAATTTGGAAATAAAAATCGACGTGTTTCGGGATATGTCTCAAAAGTTGCCTATTCTCGTAAAAATGAATTTATTCCATAATATTGCCCCTCACTGTATATATCATTTCTGATAGCACTCATTATTTTGACCTTTGCAAATACACTATTGATAGGTACACCTTCGTGTTTCTAGTTGGGTTCTAGAGTTCTACTTCAGAGGTTAAAACCGAAAAAACACCATTACTCCCAACATCCATTTGAGCACATTCTTCAGGTTCAGTTGTTATGGAACGGCTGATGGTACTTACATAGATAAACAGATATTGGAAATTGCACATGAAAGTGTCATGGAATATTGGATGACCCAGAAGTCTTCCGAATTGATCTTGATAGTCACAGATAAAAACATCATTCGAAACCCCATTGGGCATCTTCTTCAGATTCAGCTGCTTATTTGCAGTGGCTGATAGTACTTACATAAATAAATGCACATTAGCAGTGTGATCATGTAGAGACAGATAATTAGGTAGGTAAATCACTTTCATTTGTGATATGATATTACACCCTCGATTCCACCTCTTGTCTTGTCTTGTACTCAACTCTTGAATATATTTTTGAGATATTTCAATATCACTATAAACAATCCGAAATGATAACAATAATACACTATTTGATTTTTTTTCAGAAAAAATATGTGAGACAAACATGCGAAGCATAGCATAACCTTCAAAGGAAACTAACATGAAGTTCTCTCCATGAACTAGGTACCAACTCCTACAGAATAGAACGTTTCACTGTCATGAATATGTCGATGATTTTAAAAATAATCTTGTATAGTTTCGAGACATAAGTGAAACATGCGATTTTGTTTCCTTCACCATACATGTATAATTCAACTGAACAATCTTTTTTCATGACCTTTGAAGCATCATAAATGTATATGATATGTTTCCTGTTATGTAACCACCTGAACAAGAAAATATATTGCATGAAATGTAATAGCTTTGTAGCAGATATGTTCCACGGTGATGTTTATCCGAAACCCTGATGAGCTCCATTTGCCATATGGCAGACATATGTGTGTTTGGTGGAAACTTACGACGACGGCAGGTCAACGCTGATGTCCATGACGACAAATTACTACCTATAAGGTACCAACAATCTAGATCAATTCAACGCCACCAAAACTATACCCTGTATTTTTCTCTATAGAGAGACAGAACTCAGCATGTCTGATATAACAATGTCTGGAACCAGTATTCCTACCAAAACCACTATATTCATGCTATAAAGGTATTTTCATCAGCAATACTCTTTCATGGGAGAATCATGTTCGATCCATCGCGAAAGCAGCTTCGTAGAAACTCGGATTTTTATTCCGCGCGAAAATTACTTTACACCTCAACAGCTTCTCAAGGTCTACAATGCCCAGATACGGCCAGTTTTAGAATACTGTTCTCACATATGGGGTTCAGCACCCCAACATACGCTGATGTTCTTAGATTCCGTCCAGAAAGGAGCCATTCGTCTGGTGGGTGATGCCACACTCAGTAGTACTTCGACCTCATTAAAACACCGTAGAGAAGTCGACGACCTTCAACGTTTCTATAGATACCTCCACGGAAATTATTCCCCATAAATCTCTGCAGATGAACTCGACAGGTCCAGTCAGCACATATTTTCCTTATACACCTTGAAATATGTCAAACAACACTCTACCAAAACTCCATGTCTATAGAACGGAAAAGCTTTGGAATTCTTTGCCAAGGGAAGTATTACCAAGAGCTCAGAACCTCCATAAGTTTGAAAAAAATGCCAACACCTACCTCCTCTCCCTATCCTCCCTACCGTGCGCTTCAATAAGATATATGAATAATAATAATAATAATAATAATAATAATAATATCGTAATGCAGAAGACTTATTAGGAGTATCTGGAGAACGGAAAGACAGGTCATTCTCAAAATTGGTATGCATTACCCATATGAATACATGTAATCTGATGAAAAAATATTTTTATAGTGTTCGACTAACCACATCTTTCTGTCCGATCCGACAACAGGGAATCAGGGAGTTACCAATCCAAATTGCTCCGCACCATGACATCACACGTTTCGCGGCTATGTCTGATCGTTTGAATTCGCTCTTTTATTTTGGCGTTTCCAAAGATTTTCAATACGATGAGTCGATAGAAAGAAATTGCAGAAAAATATTTCGGAGCCATATATTTCGAGATATATTTTTTTTAGAAATGACTGGAAAGGCCCATTAACTGTTTATGCTATAACTTACGGAAATCTGCATTCAAGTCGAAAATATGGATTTTCCGTTAACATGTAGCATTTCCAAGTTTTTCTCTTCCAAGTCTCCTCAAATTTACTGGCGAAATGTGCAATCAATTCTGCTTCATCACTCTTGATTGAGACATGTTTCGACCTATCAAATGGTCATCATCAGTCATAGTACTAACAAAGTCAATGTGATATCGATATATGTATTGATAAAATTAAATAGATAAAGTTATCGATATATAAATGAATCAATATACTGGGTGAGTCAGAAATGTGTACCGAGCTTCCTGGGGGTGATAGAACATCGAAAAATAAGTGTAGTTTGATGATTAAACTCCTGGCCCAAAATGCATATTGAGGGATATATATCCTTCCAAAGTTGATAAAATTAAAATAATTTCTCCGCATAACTTCTGAACGATGCAAGCCACCCGATTGAAATTTTGTGCATGAATGTATGTTGTCAAAATACATTTTTTCGTCACACTTCCACATTTCCGATATTGTAATAAAGGGTGTTTTCAGAGGGTGAGTCATGATTTTTTGTAGAAAACTTTTTTCCCTGTATTATTTTCGGTGAAAAAACAGGAGCATTTGATGGAGCGAAAAAAATTATATGAAAAAGGTACTCTTATTCGAATACAAAAAATTGAGCCGTTCGTGAGATATTTGAGTTTTTGTGGTTACATGATATCAGCAGATTGATTTTATTCATCGCGAGATTCATCGGTAACAATATTTTAGCAGAACATGATGAATAATTTTGTTCTCAATTTTGACGTTCATGTCATCAACATTTGAGTCAACATTGTTGTAGTTGATTTGTTAGTGTGGTTTTTCTGTGTCATTTATCACTGCGATTATCAACTGAGATTTTAAGAAATATGGCAGGTTATTCGTTCTCTGAACAAACTGATATATGCTTCTAATGCTTGGCGAGTGCTTCGGAAACGCAAATGCTGCTGTGAGACGATATGCAGAGATGTTTCCCGCTCGACGCGTTCCAAATTCGAGAACAATTTTGAGGATTGTACAAAGACTGCGTGAAACAGGATGTTTGAAAACAAATAATAGAAATGGTGGCCGACCCAGAAGTGCGAGAACTGTAGAAGTTGAAGAAGAAGTATTAAATACTGTGGAACAGGATCCGGAAATAAGTACAAGGAAATTAGCAAGACGAATAGACACAACGCAAGCGAATGTAACCAGGATTCTCAGAGAGCAACAGCTACACCCTTATCATTATTTGCAGATACAAGAACTGTTACCACGAGACAATGAAATAAGATTGAAATTTTGCGAAGAGTTGCTGGAACGAACTCGAAGATGTCCTGAGTTTTTAAACAAAATATTGTTCACAGACGAAGCAACTTTTACTAGAAACGGTGTTTTCAATTCGCGCAACACTCATTTCTGGGCTGACGAAAATCTACACGTTGTTGAAGTAACGCATTTTCAATATAATTTCAAAGTGAACGTCTGGGCTGCGACTTTAGGAGACAAATTCGTTGGATACTACATGTTCCCAGGGTCTCTGAATGGTGCAATGTACCTCAACTTCTCAGAAAATGAGTTAGGTACGATATTAGAAGACATTCCTCTCAACATACGTAGGGAAATCTGCTTTATGCATGATGGAGCACCACCTCATTATGTAAGAGTTGTACGTGAATGGCTTAATGATAATTTTCCTGATAGGTGGATAGGACGAGGCATAGACGCTCCTATTTCCTGGTCCGCTCGTTCGCCTGACCTTAATCCACTAGATTTTTCGATCTGGGGTTACATGAAATCTAGGGTTTATTCAAGCGAAATTCGGAATGTTGAGGAGCTGAGGCAAAAAATTGTGAACGAATTTACGTTGTTGAAAAATGATCACCAAACTATGAACGGTTTGATGAATAATTTACGTAAACGCCTCAGATTATGTATAACCGAAAACGGTGGACAATTCGAACAGCTACTTTAATTTGTTTTTTTCCTTTTTCTTCCATTCATAATCATGTATTAATTAAAAGTACCAAAAACATTATCAAACTTCTATTTTTATTCAAACCTTGTTGGGACAGACTTATGCTATATACTTATTGCTCAGTAACGTGGCACAGGGAGGTGATATTATCGACAAAATTTAAAACAAAATTGTTCATGGCCTGCTGAAATATCGTTATACCGATGAATCTCGCGATGAATAAAATCAATCTGCTGTTATCATGTAACTACAAAAACTCAAATATCTCACGAACGGCTTAATTTTTTGTATTTGAATAGGAGTACCTTTTCCATGTAATTTTCTTCGCTCCATCAAATGCTCCTGTTTTTTCACCGAAAATAATACAGGGAAAAAAGTTTTCTACAAAAAATCATGACTCACCCTCTGAAAACACCCTTTATTACAATATCGGAAATGTGGAAGTGTGACGAAAAAATGAATTTTGACAACATACATTCATGCACAAAATTTCAATCGGGTGGCTTTGATCGTTCAGAAGTTATGCGATTATTTTAATTTTATCAACTTTGGAAGGATATATCTCCCCTGATATGCATTTTGGGCCATGAGTTTAATCATCAAACTACACTTATTTTTCAATGTTCTATCACCCCCAGAAAGCTCGGTACACATTTTTGACTCACCCATATATAAATGATTATCGATTTATCGATATTTTTCATATTACATCTTTATTTGATATATCGGTACATTGATTTATCGATTTTCGTCTAGTTGGTAGTTTGTTATACTGGATTATAATTCGCCATTGAATGAAAAGTTCGAAAACTTCAAGAGGTAGTTCGAGAACAAGAATTATAAAAAAGTTCGCACTCGCTTATTATTCATAGCCACCTACTAATTTTATGGTTCCACAGCTTTCATAGTGACTGAATATGGTGTTGAATATTGGTGAATGTTGACTGATGGTATAATTGAAACTAGTGTGTGACGAAACATTGTATCAGCAACAAGGTAAATATGAAAATTTTTGCTATGGATTTTATTGGCTTATATTCACAAGGCGGATCAATAAGGAATATACTAAAAAAATGGCATCACACAAAGCTCGGATTTTTATTTCGAGCACGAATCTACTTCACACCCCAACAGCTTCTCATGATCTACGAAGAACAGATTCGGCCTGTTCTAGACTACCAGCTCCCAAACATACGCTGATGCTCTTAGATTCCATCCAGGGAAAACTGGGAAAAGTCATTCGCCTGGTCGGTGATGCCACACTCAACAATTTTTTGACTTCACTTGAAGACCGTTGAAGAGGCGGCGACCTCTCACATTTCAATATGAGTTCTTCTACGGTGAATGATCTCCAGAAATCTCTGCAATCATTCCATCGCAATACCACTCAGACGAGCTCGACAATCTCAATCAGCACATTACTTTGTCGTCATCCCTAAGATATGCCGAACAAATCTTCAACAATAATTGTTTACCTAAATAGAACGGCGAAGCTTTGGGATTTTTTGCCAATGGAAATATTCGTAAGATCCGAAAGATCGAAACAAATTTCAATTTCTACCTCCTCCCCCTATCGTTCCTGGGTACGCACGATGATTTCCAAACATTGAAGGGATTCCCTTTCATGCGCTCCAAGAGACAAAAAAATTAATAGTGACAGCTTATTTTGAAAATCTTACTACGCCACTGGATTCTACGTGAAGAAATGTATGAGAAACTGTTTCCACTTCTTCTGTAATTTGAAAGATGGCTGAGATAAAGGAGTGGTCCGAAAATGCAACATTAAAAATTTCTCCCTGTATCCCAAAAACCAAGCAGGCTATGAATATTTTGTTTGCGGTATCGTGAGTTCCACAGAAAAGTTGCAGACACCGCAGATCTCCATCTTGAATAATGAGTGAGGTATCCCGTGAGGACAACGGAAATGGGACAGCTTGTACAAAATATAATTATGAAATTATGTTGCAGTATTTCACAA
Source organism: Phaedon cochleariae (assembly GCA_918026855.4). NCBI lineage: Eukaryota > Metazoa > Arthropoda > Insecta > Coleoptera > Chrysomelidae > Phaedon > Phaedon cochleariae. The sequence continues at coordinate 47,429,871 of OU896715.1, forward strand.
TCATTTCATTCTCGAACATTCTGAGGTTGCCGTGTACAACTTTAGTTTCGATTGTTTATAGACAAACTTGCTGTTTCTGTGAAATCAGTGCACTTTACTATCGAGCTGCGACATCTCTGCGTCTCTGTCTGAACTACGGCGAGTCACTGCAGTGCAGTTTTCTGTATCATCTGAATCTCATCCTGACGGGATACAATCCGATGGTTTACCGTCCGATAGAATACGGTGTCGACGATTTACGGTTTCTATGAGATACGGTGCTATGAAAAGTTGTTATGACCAAATACGATTATGATGGTTTATTGGTTTGATGAAATACGGTTTTGACGAATTACGGTTTCTATGGAATACGGTTATGACGAATCATCGTTTCTGATGGAATACAGTTCTGATAGATTACCAATTTGATGAAGAACTAGTACGATAGACTGATGTTGCGACAGAATACGGATTTGATAAACTACTGCCTCGATACAATATAGTTCTGATAAGATACAGATATGATGGAATAATTACTCTTATTAATACCATTTCGACATAAAACTGTTTGATGATTTACGTTTTGAAATTTTATATTTCGATGAAGTATGGCCCGATGTTTTACAATTTGATATTTTACGGTTCTACAGAATACAGTGTCGATTCTATACTATTTCGACGGTTTACCAATTCGATGAAATATTTTTCTATAGATTTGAATTCGATACTTTATATTTTGACACATTAGGTGTCCCCTGTTTTACTTCTCTATGAAGTACATTTCTTCGTTTAACTGTATGATGAGATACATTATGATCCTTTATATTTTGGTGAATTATTGGTTCTATGAAGTACAGTTTCTACAGAAAGCCATTATGATAGAATTCGATTTGATGAAATACGGTTTTGATACAATACGATCTGACGAAATATATGTACCCATCTGAGGGTAATAGTACTTTCATCAGGAGCTCAGCGGATTCCTCACATGACCTGGTCATTGACCCATCCTCTCTCTCAAGAGAGGAGAGCATGGTGAGGCATCTGACCTTTTTTGTCACAATCTTGTACGGCATTCCCCATGCATCCATCTCTAGATTTTTTTTTTATCGCTTGGAGTGCACGAAAGGGAATCCCTATAATGTTCAAAGAACATCGTGCGTTCCTAGGGAGGATAGGGACAGGAGGTAGGTATTGGATTTTTTTTTTCAACTTTTGGAGATTATAAACCTTCCCCAGCTCTTTGCCTTTGTTTCTATTATTTGTGCGAGATAGTTGTCCTTCAGTGTTCTGTATATTTGCAGGAGTCTCTGACGCTCGTCATGCACGCCGCATCTTTGATATCTCCTTCTCGCATTTCTGACCTGTGTTCTTAGTCTCGTTAGTTCATCGCTCCAGGCGTCATTTCTTGCGTATCTTGCAGAGTATATTTTGGGGATGGCAAGATCCATCGCTCTCCTTATTTCATGAGTAATGCACTTGGCATACTCATGTACATCACCCACCTCTCCCTCCGGGATTGGCACATCGAATTCAGCTGCTAAAATTGCCCAGTTTGCTTTACTTATGTAATATTTTTTCACCAACGGTCCCATATCTGCCCGTTCTTTGTGAATGCCAAAGCTGATCAGGTTGTGGTCACTCACTGTTAGGTTCTCTTCGACCCTCCATTCCACGAGCTGGTTAGCTGCCTTCACATTCGATATCGTGATATCAATGTTTGTTGCAGCACCAGCCCTGTTCTGGAAGGTCGGTGGATTGTCTGCTCTATTATGTATCTCGAGTTGGAGTTCGTTTATCATATTTTCAATCTCTTCGCCTTCAGCGTTTGTTATGCCTGAGTGCCATAACACTGATTTCGCTTTTGCATCAGCTGTTATTATTACTGGATTGTCTCTATAAGTCTGAAAAATAATTTTCATTTTTCTAACATATTCTTCAGTGCCCTCATTGAATGTATATGTTCGCGATGATGTATTTGCCATGGTTTGTTTGTAATTTCACACAGACGCAGTGCTCGTCACTGAACTGATTCAGTAGAAACAGTCTATGGTTCTTGTTGAACAGTACAGTTACCGCCATTGGGTTTGCCCCACACTTTGTATTTGTGCCGTTACCGGCATATTGACCATTTTGCCTCCTTTCGTATATGGTTCTTGTATGCATAGCATATCAAGTTTCTTTTCCTCCGCAACTTTCCTTATCTCATGACCAACCGCAGCACTGCGCATGCAGTTGATCTGTCCGATTCGGATCGATACGGGGATCTTAAGTGTACATGGCACTGCGGCCACGGTTTCGTATGGTCGAAAGCTATTCTACCATATGGAATTGCAAAGTCCCTGTATAGTTCTTCAAGATCCAAGACGTCTTTTCTTCTGTCGAAGACTTGTTTTAAGAGTCCCTCCAGTTCAATGACGTCGTATATGGTTTTAGGGTCGATTTCTTCGACTTTCTCTATCTTCTTGGGTTCGCTTCCTCTTTCTCTATTCTTCCTTCTGAAAAATATCATTCTGAGTCTGTCCCTTAGGCTCTTTGATGATGATTTCCTAGTTTCAGTTTTTATGGCCATATCCTCTGGAGGGAGGTTACTGGCCATAATCTGTATTTTGTATCATTCTGTCCAGAAGCATCTTGTGCGTCTGGCATTCTGTTCCGTTTTTGCTAGGTTTTCCCCTGTATTTGCGTGGTATGCATATACCTGGGTCCTGCTTTTTCGGACAGTTTTTCTTTTCGTGTCCTGCCTCTCCACAATGCCTGCAAATGTTTTCGGTTTTGGAGCAGTATTTACCGATGTGTCCTGACATTTCAGGCATTTAGGTACTACAATGTGATCTTTCGTGTTCACGCTTGTGAAATCAATGTATAATTTACTGCCCAGTATTCTTTTTCTTAGTTGTGGTGATACTTCTGCTACTAAGTTCGCAGTTTGTTTATCTTTTGGTCCAGTTTTGAACCTAATTTCAAATTCATTTCCAAATTCTTCGGCTGATATGTCCTCAAAGTTTTGTGCACGAATGTCCTCAATTATTTCAAGTTCTGGCTTGTTTATTGCTACGTCATATATTATGACTAGCGGTCTCTTTTTCTTTGGTAGTTCGCACTTGAAGTTGCGTTTCATATGAGGGTTGTTCATAATCTTTTCTATGTCTTCTTTCGAAGATGCTTCAATAATTAAGGCTTTCGCAGTTGTTCTCATTCCATTATTTTTAAGTCTTTGTGTCCTCAGGTCAAGTATTTTCGTGACCTTGTCTTGTATTTTTCTCCCGTTGTTGTGTTTTTCAGATGTTATGAATAATGTGTGTTCCGGTTTTTGCCTGTGCTTTTCGATTATTGTCTCTCTTTCTGAGAGCTTCGCTGCGGGTTTTGAGGCTATCGCCGCATACGATACTGGTATCGATCTATTCTCGCTCTGCTTTAGTTCAGTTCTGAGCCTGTCGTTTTCTTCTTTCAAAGCGTGTATTCTGCCTTCGAGGTTGGCTTGTTCTAGTGCCCATTCTTGGATCCTTTCAATCAGACCTTCCCTTCCAGCCTTCGCCAATCTTTTACCTGTGTCCATTTCATTGTTGATGAAGAACATCATCTCAACGAATCTAGACTGTGTGCCTGCTGCCTTGCACATGTCTGCCTCGCTAACAATGTTCTTTCTTTGTCTACCCTGACTACTATTACTACTTATTTTCTGACTACTACAACTACTTTGACTGCTCTGACTTTGTTCCTCTACATTATTTACCATTTTTACCTGAACAGGGGTCTCCCGCCCGGGAGGCTCTCTAACGAGATTCCCTAACCGGTCCCTACCCTAGATGTTTTGTCTCGTGCTCTTTGCCCTACCGTGGAGCTTAGTGCGGGAGGACCCCGGCTTATTGCCACGGAGTGGTTTCCGCCCCCGACCAACGAGGAGGTGGCACTTTTTTCCACTATCTAGCTTTGCACCGTGTTACCGTCTTGCCCAGTACACACTGAAGACAATCGGTTGAAAAAAGCTATTAATTGCTTCTATTTCACTGGTGCTTTGGCGCTTTCTTACAGTGTAGTTCCAACGAACTTACACTGGCCCGACTGACTATCATTAGCTAGTTAATGGCCCCTAGTAACCTAAGGACCGTTAACCACCCAGTGGCTACTACGAGGAAGTTGATAGTCGTGAGCTTTTTCGATATCCATCTGCCTCGACGGACCTGGCCTCAGACATTTGGCATCCCATTAAGACATCCACCTGTCCTAAGCCGAGGTTTGTTCCATCGCAAACCGGACAGATTATCTTCAGCTTGGTAGTAAGGATATCACCTGTAAAGCATGTTCTGTAGAGGGGGACATTCAACTTAGGTGTGTATCTCAACTACCGCCACCAGTGGGTAGGGACAAAAACAATGAAAAGGTGGGGCGAAAATCGCCCACGACCACCCCTGCTAATCAGGCTACTGACTACACAAGTTTATCAAAATATAACATCACATAATTTACATTTTCAGGTTCTATAATGATCAGTTCTTCCTCACGCTATAGGTACTTCACTTGATTATAGCTAATGATTTATACAAACCTAATGCCCTATTTCTACATCACAATCTTATGACTCTATTATCACACATCTTTTAAAATCTACCGATAATAAATGAGCTTAAGACTTCCAGATTTGGTCCTACTTCTACAATTATGTCTTCTAGTCTTAGGTTATCTCTTCCTTGAATCGCCAAGTTATTTCTTGCTCCATCGAATCTCGGACATGCTAGTAATCGATGCGCTGGAGTATCCGGTAGTTCGCAAATAGTGCAATTTGGATCTGCTGTTTTGCCAATTCTGTTTAGATGAATCATCATTTCACCATGACTTGTTAGAAATGAAACTACAATTCTTCCTGGTCGATGATGTGGCATATTGATCCAGGGTCTAATATTCGGAATTAGTTCAAACGTTGCCCTGCCTTTGCTTGTTGTGTTCCATATTCTCTGCCATTCTTCGATCAAAATTTCATCCACATGCTGTTTTACAGTTGACCAATATCTGCATTCTCTTACCATTATGTCTACTCCAGCTATATTTGCTTCTCCTGTATTCTTGAGGTTAATTATTGCCTCTAATCTAATCAATTCTAAATGAAGTGGCATATTTTTTGTTGGGACCGTTTTATATGCACCCGCAATGCATCTCATACATAATGCTTGCAGGGTCCTTAGTTTTTTCTGTGTTGAGCCTATGTCCATCTTATCAATCCAGAACCTTAATCCATATGAAAGTATCGGCAGAATCACTTTACTGTATATAGTTTGTCCACCATTTCGAATTCCTTTCAGTTTCGGTTTTCTTAGTTGCGGTCTGTTTCGTGATCTTTATTAAGCCATCGTTGATCTTTTCTACAAAACAATCTATATCATCTTTGTTGATTTTTGGTATTCTATCTAAGTTTCTCCTTTAGCTCACTCGCCATTCTTCTGAGTAAGTCCAATTTTAGTTTCCTCACACTATATGTTTGGTTTCCTCGTGCATTCGCAATATTAAATCCAAATACAATCTCGATAAGCCTATGGTCGCTTTCAATTTGATTTTCTTTTACATCCCAAGAGACAAGTTTCCTTATAAGCGAATTCGAACATATACTTATGTCTATATTTGATTCGCCGTTTATTGTTGAAAACGTGTAAGGTTGCCCAGGTCTATTAATGATATATAGACCATTTGCTGTCACAAATTCCTCTACTTCTCTACCTCTTTCATTTTGTATCCTTGCATGCCAACTATTTGATTCAGCATTGAAATCTCCCAGAATTAGTATACCACTATTTCCTCTATTCAATACTAACTCAGTTAGCCTATCCAAATTATCTTATTATTTTAAGTAAGTCTAAATCCGGGTTTGTCACTATAATACCTGTTTTAGGCTTATTTTTATTTTCACAAGCTATTTGAAAACCAATAAAACCTGGAATTTGAAAGAGATTTTCATTATTTTTGCAGCTATAGGGTTCTTGTTATACGACTAGATCATATTGTATTTTGTCAATTATATGCCTTAGTTCATTTGTTGCCGTTCTTGATCCCTGCAAATTAATTTGTCCGACTTTTAGTTTTCTCTCGTTATGGGCCATAGTTTATATTGTTTACATAAGCCCTCAGTCTTCTTGTGTAGCTATGGCAACTCATATCACTAGTCTCATGCTGACATTCTCTATCAGTCATTTTGCTATTTTTACAATTGGTACACTTCGGATTTTCTTCTTTCTTGCAATTCCTTGTATCGTGACTTCCTGTACAAAAACCACAAATGGTATTGTTTTTACATTTACTTGCCAAATGACCAAAGTTTTGACAATTGTAACATCTCAATACATTTATGTGGTCTCTCACGCTACAAACATTCCACTCAAGGTAAAGTTTTTCTTTACCAATTATTTCTTCTCTTACATCATATTCGCATTCAATCACCCATGTTGCTACTCCAGTTCCTCTCTTACCAAATTTATAAAGAGCCTTTACTTCTTTCTGATTGCCTACCGGTATCACTAGTTCATTGTTTACCTTATCTTCTACATCTCTTGCTGTCCAGTTTTCTGGTATATTCATAATAGCTGTTCTCGGATTATATTTACTTGGTTTCTTGATTTCTAAACCAAATTCTTCGAACATTTGGGAATTTACTTTGACCTCTACAGCTATTATATTTATGCCATTATTATTGATTGGTATAAGTTTCTTTGCTTTTATGCCCACCTTACTAGGATCTAACTTCTTGATTTCCCTCATGGTATCCTCACTGTTTTTCAACTTATTATTTCCCTCTTTAGGGAATATAAGTAGTACTTCATCTGTAGTTGGCTCCGCAGTTTTACCTCTGCGTATAGGTATTTTTGAGATCGTTTTCGAAGCAGACGCTACTGCAGCATATAATGCCTGTCCTGGATTAACCATTTTAGTAGACACTTTCTCAATATTTCGGTTTATTCGTTCTATTATTTCTCTAAACCTAACTTCTGTGGCTCTCTGGCTTACTACAGATATTAATTCTGTAAATGCGTTTGTCATATTTTGTGATGAGTCAACGACTCCTTTTTTCTCATTTATTGATTCTTTTGATGTGATCATAATATTTGTTATATTTTCCCTAGCCGATGAAAATTGCTTCATACATTCCTTAATTACTTTTGTCAATTCCTCCCTCATCTTTTTCTTACTATACTCATTGAATTCGCAATTTTCAGTTCTTCTGTCATTTGGTCCTTGTGATTGTATGATAACGCTTTCACTAGAAATGGATTCGTTATCGCTGTTATTTTGCTCTTCTCTATTTTCTTCTTCCCCTTGCCCCATTTCTATATTTAATTCCATATTTGTTCCCACGAATATGCGAGGAAATATATGTCCACTCCTACAGTGCCCGCTTGTAGAAGTAAGGCTAATTTTCATTGAGTGTCGCCACAGCTCAAGAGAGCCACTAGAAGCATTTCGACCCAAATACCATCCATATCCTCGGCATGGCTACCTTGATATTGGGGATTTTTTATCGAGGTTTACTCCTCTAGGGATGAGCCGTCCTTAGCTTCACCGCTCATCCTCGACCTTACCGGCAAGGGTGACCCTGCCAGGAGCTTAAGCTCCCGCCGGCATTGCTCTCGGAATCATTGCAGCTACTGGTTCCCTCCACCACGAAAAGGTCTCACGGCTCCTTGGGGGGAGTGGGTAGGGACAAAAAAAAAGCAAAAGGAGGTGACGTTCCCACCAACCACCCCTACATCTTGAATATGTAGGCTACTGAATCTGGGTCAGAAATATAGGTTTGGACCAAATTCAAACGGAAGGTGGTAGTGACCCTCACTGGAGTACCTGCCTTTCGGCTTAACTTCTATTTCTGATTAGGGATAGGACAAATCCAGGTTTTATTCCTCCTTTTGCTTTTTACCATTGGTAACGGTAAAGTGTGCGAGGGTAGGATGTCAGGTTGACGGAAGAAAAAAAGAGGAATTGTCAGTTAAAAAGAAAAACGACAGATTGTATTTTGCGAAAAAGTTCATTAAAGTTTGATTAGTTCACACTATTGTGTATAATCTGTATCTTCGCTATTCGTGGCACTGTCTATAAAGGGTAGTTATCAATTCAGAAGTGGTCAAGAATTCACCTCACGTTTGTGTAAAGGAAGATCTGTTGGAATGGATGATTCCGGAAGAAAACAATCTCCTTTGATAACACTAGACGAAGGTAGTGTTCGTGATGAACCATCTTCAACTGGCGGTGGTCATACTAATGGAAAACAAGATCAACTAGTCGATAAATTCATGGACATGATGCTGACTATGGAACGGAACAGGCAAGATAGCGAAAATAGAATTTTTCAATTTATCCAAGGACAGGTATCCAGATCAGTTCCGGAGACAACCAATTCCCAAGTAATGCCAGATTTCAGCAAGACTATCGAGAATTTCGATGGTGAAGTTCTGGGGAGAACGGCGATGGGATGGTTAGAAAGATTGGAAAGCACCGCCCTTTTACACAATTGGCCTGACACATTCAAATTAGAAACAGCAAAAACACATTTGATTGGAACTGCAAAGGATTGGTTTAATGGAAACGCAGGAATAATCAAGACATTTTCTGATTTCAAATTTAAATTTGGTAAAACATTCAACGTCCGTGAAAGCACAGTAGAGAGCTTACAGAGGCAGTAAGTTCACTTCCACAGAAATTTGGCAAGCGTCCCCACTTCTGCATTGAAACTCGCGGTCGATGCGCAGTAGCTCAGTCGAGCCAGACGAATGTACAGAGAGGCTCAGCACCATGTTTACATTGTGTCCCAAAAATATCGTGAGTCGTGATCTTAATAAATGAAACATTGATTCATGCATGAATCCTAAGAAAGTCCTAATCTCTCCTAATCAAATAGATATTCTGTATTTGTAATCACAAATTGATCATATTTAATCAAATAATAATAAAGATACTGAACTTGAAAAAATAATATGGAAATAAGCATCCAACATGAATTTACCTGTTTTTCAAAACCCAATAACCCATTTGGGGTTTTCGTTATGGATATACCTAGTTACCTATTTCCAATGATGATATCATAATTTGATTCAAATTGCCTGTTTCTGGTAATCCATTTATCCATTGTCGATCATATTGTAGGTACCTGATTTTGAATAAAAGGAATACACGATATAGAATTGCATTAGTATTGAGTGAATATTGAAGGAGTGATAAAGTTATTGCAGTTGTGAGTTTCGTTCTATTGTTGTTGGAATTGTATTGGTGCAGTATTAGTTTGATCTGTGATTAGTGTAGTTATTGTTTATTTCAACTATGTCATACCATTGTCATGTACCTACAAAGCTCAGAAGGTTCAAACTGTTCGGAAGATTTTGATGAAATATTGTCCACAATTTGAACAGTACCTTTGAAAAATTATGAAATTCTTTTAAACACTAAAAAGTCGTACTCTCCTTTGAAAGAAGACACAAATGATTCTTCAGACTTGACCACCGCCGAAGGCAATTGTCTTACATATGTGGCTGGGTACCTGATAAGAAAATGCTTGGAAAAAAACATTCATGTGAAATATGCATTGATTATGGGTCTTCTAAAAGTACACTAGATCAAACTAATATATATTCTCAATCCAAAGCATATGAAAATAGAGACATGTTTGGTAACTTTAAAATGCCTCCTGATGAATTTCTGAATTATCTTGTTCCTCTAGAAACTGAATTCGTGTCAAATTTTGATGAGTGTATTGGTGGAAAGGTCGGACATAGACTAAAAGAAAAATGTTCATCCATAAGCTTCTCACACCCATGTGAAGATTTTCCAAAAGATTATTTACTTTCATTATTCCTACGTGTTAGGATATATTATACTATGAAATTTGCAAACAGGGAATTGAAACCAATTTCAACTAACAAAATGAAGCCAAAATTGGTTATTCTCAAGAATATGTAGATTTTGTACTTTTATTCAGTTCATATTGTTTTGTTCCATCTATAACATTATATTTTCTTTTTCGTTAGTAATAATAAAGTTTTCATAGAACTGTGGTGTTTCATTTACCTCATAATGAATTTATAAATCATGTTCGTTAAAAGACCAAAGCAACTGTTCGCACTTTTCAATATTTTTTCATGATTGTTTTCTCGTGGGAAATAAAATGAAAAAACATCCTCGTATAATTGTGGACTAAGATTGCGCCTCGTATATATTACGCTTCAGTTGACGTTCGGCCACAGAACAACAAGTTCTGTCGACGCGCAGTCGATGCGCACTGGGAAAAAAAAAATCAAACGTCTGCCACGAAGATCAAAGGTCCCGACGCCAAGTGACCCACTGCCTCTGTAAGCTCTCTACTGTGGTGAAAGCAAGACTCAGTTATGGAGAGAAATGGAAAAAAGTGTTCAAGGTAGAAAATCACTATTCTCATATTTCCACTACAAAGTTAAACTGTGCAAGGACTTGAACTCGGATTTTGATGAGATCAAAGAGCGAGTGGTAATAGGCTTGGCAAATAAGCAAATAATTCCTGGTTTGCTAGCAGCTGCTCATGTAGATGAAAATGCTCTTCTACATGAAATTCATGAATTTGATAGAATCCATTGTCAAGCACAAGGACGGCATTTTCCTGGGAATTATAAGACATTTTCTAGAATCTCGAATGGATTGAATGAACAAGATTCTTCAAGCAGTTCCGCGCCAGAAAGAGTCGGAAAACAACCAGAGTTTTCGAACTCTAATCCTAGAATAGAAGAAAAGGAAACAAGGAAACTCACCTGCTATAAATGCAAAGGTGAGGGACATCTCCGGAGAGATTGCCCTTCTAAAAACGAACCATCCGATTCAGGCAGCAAAGAAAAAATTACACAATCGCTAATTAATCTGGAAGAAAACTGTAATAATTCTATTGAGAAATTCATACGGGAAATTAAAATTGATAGACATCTCCAAGTAGCAGCTCTCATTGATCCTGGTAGTGCTGTGTGTACCATACGAGAAATTTTGGTAACTAGTGGACAATTGATCAGTATAGATTCCAGTAGAAAATTGTTTGGTTTTGGACAAGAAAATCCAGTTAATTGTCAAAAGAAGGTTATTGTTGAAATATCCATGGATGATATTGTTGTTGAAAATGTCGATTTATGGGTTGTTCCAGATTTTGCTCAAAATATGGATGTTTTGCTAGGAAGAACTTTTACTGAGTTAAATTGTCTTGCTTATTATAGACTAGGAAATGCGTTGATATTCAAATACGCAAATGAAAACCCGTTTTGCCAGTTGCAGCTTTGCGATAATGATTCCAAACATGTCTGTTCACAGGATGATACTGTGGGTTTTGTAAACAGTACATGCAATGGGGTTGACTTACAAGTTTCTATAGTGAACAATTCTAGGAAAGACTGTCAAATTATGAAAGGAGATAATCTATTTTGCATTAATAGAATTGAAATGAATGATGAAAATTCATTCGCAAAACCAAAGGAACCTCTTACACATGATATGATCAATGTGGACTCTGATATTTCAAATAGTTGTTTTGAAAAATTGTTGAATTTGGTGAATGAATTCCGAGACACCTTTGCTTTGAACTTGAAGGAACTTGGTTGTACGAAGGTGGCTCAGATGGACATTATAGATAACAATATTCCCGTTCGAGCAAGACCATACAAAACGACTCCAGACGATCGTATGGAAATTTCTAGAATCGTTCAAGAATGGAAGGATGTTGGGATTGTCAAAGAAACAAGTTCGGCTTATGCGAGTCCAGTTTTCCTTGTAGGCGAGAAGAATGGTGAAAAACGTCTCGTTGTTGATTTCCGTAAACTGAATAAACAAACTATTAAAATGAATTTTCCTATTCCACAGATTGACGAGCAATTCGAAGGATTAAGTGGCTGTTGTTTATTCTCTACTCTGGACTTAGCTAGTGGATACCTTCAAGTTCCTTTATCCGAGAGTGCACAGGAAAAAACAGCTTTCATAACAAATGATGATACTGGGCAATTCACGAGAATGGTTTTTGGATTGAGTAACGCTCCATTTGAATTCGTTCGTATGATGAATCTTGTTTTGAGAGATTTGCGTGGTAAAAAATGTATGTGTTATCTTGATGACATACTAGTTCCTGCTAAAGATTGGGATGATATGTTGGATAGACTTCGACTTGTGTTTGAGGCATTCAAGAAAGCGAATCTGACGATGAATATCAAGAAATGCGTTTTTGGCAGTCGACAAGTACCTTATTTAGGATTCATTGTTTCTAAAGAAGGACTACAGACGGGTGAGAGTAAAATGAAGGCAATTCTTGATTTTCCTAGACCAGCAAATGTCCACGACAGGACGGTTTGACAGGATTTTTCAGAAGATTTATAGAAAGATATGCTATTATTGCTAAGCCTTTAACAAATTTAACAAAGAAAAATTCTGAATTTATTTGGAATGATGATTCTTCACAAGCTTTCGAATCATTGAAAGAACGATTGATTATGGCACCGGTTTTGAAGCTTTACAATTGCAAGGACAGAACAGAATTACATACCGATGCTAGTGCAGTGGGAATAGCTGGGGTTCTTCTACAAGAAGACGACCAAGGAAAAATGCATTTGGTATATTGCGTTTCGAAGAAAAATACGGATGCGGTACAAAAATATCATTCTCACAAACTGGAACTCATGGCTATTGTTTGGTCCATAGAAAGACTACGAAGTATGTTACTAGGTATTTATTTTACAGTCGTCACTGATTGTCAAGCCTTAGTATACTTGAACTCTAAAAGATCATTAAAACCACAAATAGCACGTTGGTACGCAACTCTAATGGAATATGATTTTGAAATCAAATATAGGCCTGGTGAGAGAATGGCTCATGTTGATGCCCTTTCTCGAGCACCAGTAGAAGAAAACGACAATCTTTTTGAAGATATGAATGATAAATTTGGAGTTTTCGTTGTTATTGAAGAAGCAGACAGAATTCTAATGATACAAAGAAACGATGAAAACTTGGTTGAATTAATAAACATTTTGAAAAAGAGAACCGATGATATGACTAAAGAAGAAAAGAACAAATGCAAAAATTATCATTTGGAGAATGGAAGATTATTCAGGTCAGTCAAAATAGGACAGGAGGACAGATGGCTTTATGTTATCCCTAATTCAATGCGAAAATCAATAGTTGTTAAATATCATGATATGGGCGGACACTTCTCGGTGAATAGGACCATGAGCAAGATATTAGAAACATGTTGGTTCAAGAACATGAGAAAATATGTGAGGAGACATATAAATGGATGTTCCGAATGTTTAACTGAAAAAACTCCAGGTGGTAAGAGACCTGGACGACTACATCCTATTCCGCCAACATTCAGGCCTATGTGAAAAGTGAGAAAGGAAATTCATATGTCCTTGCTATCATCGACTCACTTACGAAATGCGTCCAGTTATATGAAGTAAAAACTACAACAGGAAAAGAAACAGTAATGATGTTAAAGAACTTTGTGCAGAAGTTTGGAATTCCAAGAATAGCAGTTATGCATAGAGGATCAGCTTTTACTTACGGAGTATTCCAGAATCATTGCAAAGAAGCAGGTATACAGCATAATTTGATAGCTAGTCGCTGGGCACAAGCTAATGGCCAAGTAGAAGTTATCAACAGGTTCTTACTTCCAGTTATCACCACTACCATGGATGACGAAGAGTCATGGGACAAAAATATTAAAAATGTGGAGAGACATTTGAATAACACAGTGAATGGAACTACGGGTAAAACACCGTTCAAATGTCTTCATGGTTATACACCACGTTATGAAGATGCGAAAATAGCGTATAATATTGCAAAAGAAATGTACCAGGAACCAGAGAAAATTCATGAAGATATAAGAGAAAAAATTGAAGAAAAACAGAAGAAATATAAGGATAGGTATGATTGTAAAAGATTCGAAGAATCTTATGAAGTAGGAGATATTGTCGTGATGAAGAGGGCTCATGTGTCCACTGGACAGCCAACTAAGACACAATCGAAGTACAGAGGACCTTTAGTGATCATTAAATTAATGGGAAATGATATATACAAAGTAGAAAGTCTAAATGTAGAAGAAGGAAATAAGTATTTTTGTACTAATGCTCATATTTCACAGCTAAAAAGATACAGATATGCTATTGAGGATGAGGAAATGAATGATGAGAGCAGTGATGAAGAGGATATTTTGGAAGGAACACCAATATTAGAAACTGAAATATTGTCTCAAGATCATTGTGAACCATACGAAACTGAAAACGAATATGAAGAAGATCCGGACTATGTTCCAGACATCATAGAGGAGAAAAGTCTTGGAGAAGAAGAAGCATGTCTGAGACCAACGAGAAATCGGAGAAGGCCCAAGAAATTTGAAGATTTCATTACTGAATGAAGTTTTAGTTTTTTTTATCACTTTTCTTTGTTTCAATTCAACTCGTTTTTGGGGACAAAAACCATAGTCAGGATGGACGAATGGTAACGGTAAAGTGTGCGAGGGTAGGATGTCAGGTTGACGGAAGAAAAAAAGAGGAATTGTAAGTTAAAAAGAAAAACGACAGATTGTATTTTGCGAAAAAGTTCATTAAAGTTTGATTAGTTCACACTATTGTGTATAATCTGTATCTTCGCTATTTGTGGCACTGTCTATAAAGGGTAGTTATCACCATCTCTTTTTTTGTCTGTTTATTAGCTTATCACTCATACATTTTTATTAATACAAAATTTATAATACAGAATATAAAGTATTTATATAGTATTTACATCTTCTACATTACTTCTTTCCTCTTGTAAGGTGGGCACACTCATTAGTCTTCTTTCTTGTTTATTCTTCTTTTTTCTTGCCTTTTGTTTTCTTCTTGTGATTATCTTGTGTATCTGGAACTTCCTCTTGACATAGCACACAATTAGGTGTCATAGTTTTGCCAATTCTGTATATATGGCATCTAAACTCTCCATGTGAGGTAAGGAAAGAAATTGTCGTTCTTCAAAATACTATATGCTTATTGTTCAGCCACGTTCTTGAATCCTCAATTAGACCATAAGTTTTTCTGCCTTTTGTTGCTTGGTTCCATTCTTTTTGCCATCTGTTGACTGCTCTGTCTTCTACATGCAGTTTAACTGCTATCCAAAATCTATGTTCATTTGCTAATATAGGGATCCCAAACAACTCTGTAGCGCCTCTGGCTTTCAGTTCTTTGATTGCTTGCATATTTTGCAGCTCAATATGTATAGGTTGAATTTTGGTGACAACGCACAGGCTTTCCCAAGGTACACTTTTGTAAGCTCCTGATACGCATTTCAGGCATAAAGCTTGCAAACTTGCCAGCTTTTTTATTGTATTTTTATATTTTAGTTTCTCTCTCCACAGCTCACTACCATATGACAAGATTGGAATTATTGCACCCTTATATATGGTTTCGAGGGCAAATTTGTAGTTGCCCCAATTACTATATGTATATTTCTTTAAAGATTGGAAAATTCCTCTGCATTTATTTATTATGTGATTGAGATGCTTATTAAATGTCATTTTGTCATCCAGATACACTCCCAGGTATTTGATTTCACTTGTTCTTGTAACTGGTAGGTCATTTAGTCTTACAGCTGGGTTCCTGTTCCTGGAGAGCTTAGAAAATAACATATACTTTGTCTTAGTTCTTGAAATTTCAAGTTTATGTAAAATTGCCCAATTAGATAAGATTCGAAGTGAGTTGTTTGCGATGATTTCTAGTTCTCTTTTGCTCTGTGCGGCTATTTCTAAGCAGATATCGTAGGCATACGCAGTTAACTCTACTTCCTGAGGCCAGTTTTCTCTCAACAAAGGTTCTACTGTAAGATTCCAGAGCAAAGGCCCTAGCGCAGATCCCTGTGGGCATCCTTTACTTAGTTCCTTTGGAACTTTAGTATATTTCGAGCTATAATGGACAGTTCTGTTGCTCAAATAAGATTTTATCAGAGAAATTACTCTGGAATTCATATTGGACTCGTGTTGATATTTGAACAGTCCTGGCCACCACATGTTATCGAAAGCTCCTGCAATATCGATAAATATTAACATCTTATGTTTTTCTTGCCTCTTGGTGTAATCTACCACTCTGTTCAGCGCCATCAAGGTATTTCTTTTGGGTATAAACCCATATTGATTGTCACTGATTATTTGAGTTATAGGCGTTCTACTACTTATTAGAGCGATCAGAGATCTCTCTAGCATTTTTCCCAATTCAGAAAGAAGCGTGATCGGTCTCAGGGCTTTTGGATCCCTCAGGTCCTTATCCGGGGCCTTAACTATGGTTACTAATTTACCTTGCTTCCACTTTTCCGGAAAATATCCAAGCTCCAAGCATGCATTGAATAATCGCAACAAGTTGTTTTTCAGTGGTTAAAAGCTTTGTACAAGTACTTTACCTTGGATTCCATCCAATCCAGGTGATCTGTTTTTCCTGATACAAGTTATAGCGTGCTCCAAATGTTCGGGGAGCAACACTATCTCTTCTTGTATGCCAAAGTAATTATTTACATCTCTTCTCCATATTATATTATCATTATCTACTTCTATCTCATCGTTCGGCATTAGCCTGTCCATTATAGCACGCATTGTATCCTCGTAATTTGAAGTCAAATCACCTTGCGGTCCTCTAACTGTAGTTTGCATAACATTCAATTTTATCTTTTCAGCTGCGAGTTTATAAGTAGTCCCCCAAGGGTTCCTCGTCAGGTCCTCCTCGACAAATTCTCTCCAGGTTCGTCGTTTGGCTTCCTTGATCAATCTTTTATATTCTCTCAGCTCAACTTGATAAACATGTTGTAGATCTTCCTGGTCGTTTGCTAAATGAAGTCTTCTTGCAGTTTGGTATCTTTTCCTCGCTCTTCTAGTAACCTGTTTTTGTTGATTAATTTCATCGTTCCACCAAGGAGTGTATCTGGTGCACATTTTTCTTTTCCTACCAAGTGTTCTAGTTATATCGATGAGACCCTCTGTGAGATTTTCTACAAATTGGTCTATTTGTCTAGTATTCGTAAGTTGAAGATCATTCAGTCCAACACTTATGGTCTCAGCTTTAGGTGTAACTTGATCAAGAGTTATATTTCTGATATTGTACCTGATTTCGTTGATTTCAACATTCTCCAAATCTCTATTACTTATCTCATACGTTATCAGACGATGATCACTATGGATCGCGCCATCCAGAATACGCCAGTTATCAATTTTCGTGTAGATATTGTTCGAAGCAATTGTCAGATCAATATTACTTGTGCCGTTGGCCGTACAAAAAGTTGTAAGTTGATCTTCTTGATTTATTATATTTGAATCATTCCGTTCTACCAGAGACAGTATTTGTCTCCCTCTGTCGTCTGTTATTCTATCATGCCAGATGCTAGATCTGGCATTAAAATCACCAGCTAGGATTATTCTTCTATTGGGTGAGGCTGCCAATATGTCCTCTATCTTGCTGATTGTTTCTCTAGGATCTTCTTGCGGGGCTGCATATGTTGCTATTATTAATAGCTCGAAATTTTCAAGTTTTATTGATACAATGGAGAAATTTGTTGCTTCAAACTGTTTCAAGCTTAGAGCATCCATATCTTTATTCATTATTGCGACGGCAGCCAAGGGGCGTTCATCCACAGTATGGTTCTATCTGTATTGTGAGAAACCAGACACAAATAATTTATTCTTATTATTTCGTCTTGTGTAAGGTTCAGTCATTATTATTACATCTAGTTTCTCTGCCTCTGCATACTGTCGGATTTCGGATGTAGCTAGTTGTGGTATATTGGTAAATAATAAATGACTATTTGAGAAATAGGTTTATAATGTTTTATTTATATACTGTCGACAAGTTAACTTGATTATTAAGCGGTAACTTATATGTCTTGTCTCCTGTCATTCTTGTTCTACTTCTTCTCATTTTTCTGTTTCTTCTTTTTCGCCTGGCCTTACACTACAACTCTTCGTTCCTTAATTTCATAGATCAAAGGGAATAACGGCTTTCCTTACCCTAGTTGACCTGCGAATTCCAATCGATGGCATTTGCTCGGTTGGTGTTCGTGTTTTCTGTTCAGTAGACACAGGACAACTTGCGGACTCTTCATTCATACTATCTAGATGGTTCTCTACTTTGTCCCCAGGGCTCTGTTCAAGATTTCCTTCGGCATCTCCACTTCCATGACTGGGTTGATCGCTTATACTGGGCCCCCGCTGCTCGGTTGGAGGCAATCTCGGTGTTGGTCTTGATGTTTGAGGAAGAACCTCCGTTGACCTTAATTGGTCAACATGTCGCTTAATCACGTACCCATGATCAAGTTCGATCAAATAATGTAGTTTTCCAAGCCGCTCTACAACTGTACCCATTTTCCAAAGTTGTGATCCTATGTAATTCCTTGACTGGACTCTTTCTCCAATCCGAAAGCTGGGAACCTTGATGTGGCTATTGCAAGTATTAGTAAAAGTTTTGTTTGGTTTGATGAGATCTAAGTTAGCTCTGATCTTCCGTCCCAAATGCAGCTCTGCTGGAGTTTTTCCATTACCTAAAGGCGTTTCTCTATATCTGAATAGTAGACGCTGTACCTTTTCTTGAATGGTCCCAGGTTCTAGGTGCATAGTTTTCAACTTGTTCTTGACTGTCTGAACCGCTCGTTCGGCTGTACCGTTCGTAGCAGGATGGCCTGGCGCTATTAGCCTCTGCTGGATGCCATTTTGTGTACAAAAAGCACTAAATTCCATTGACTTAAAAATTTGGGCATTGTCGCTAACTAATTGCTCAGGTAGTCCATTTCGAGCAAATATTTCTGTGAGGAAGGAAATTGTCATGCTGGAGGTAGGTGCTTGTTTGGTGATTTTCACTTCTATCCATTTAGTCAGAGGGTCCATGACAATAAGAAACTGATGTCCTTCAAACGGCCCTGCGTAGTCGATGTGAACCCGTTGCCAGGGAGTATCAGGTGTTTCCCAACTATGTAATGGTATCTTGACAGGGTTTTTCTTGATTTGCGAACATGGACTACACCCCTTCACCATACTCTCAATATCTCGGTCGATACCTTCCCAATAACAATAAGATCTGGCTAACATTTTCATCTTTACCATTCCAATATGGGTTTCATGTAAGATGTTTAGTAACGCTTGTTGTAAACTTTCAGGGATTACAACTCTCATTATTATTCCATTATGTACACTGTATTCTGGATTCACCATTTCCCCTTCTAAGAGTTTGTGTTTGAATAAAGCCAAATGTTCATCATTGTTTGTTGCTTTTCGAATTTGTTCGACTGTGATGGGAGCATATAAAGTCAATGATGCTATGAGATTTTCATTGGTTTTATAATCATCTGACTGGAAATTTACCTGAACTTGTTTGAGTGACAAGGGTTTTCTTGATAGGTAATCCACATTCCCATGTAATTTCGAAGAACGATGTTGTATTTCGTAATCAAATCCACTGAGAAATTGTGCATATCTCAACAGTCGAGTTGCAGATAAAACAGGTAGTGCCTTATTTGGCGAAAATATGCTTTCTAGTGGTTTATTATCTACAATCAAGGTGAAATGTCTTCCATAAAGAAACTGATATAGTTTCTTGAAACTCCAATAGATCGCAGTGGCTTCACGATCCAACTGACTGTAATTTCTCTCAGCGGTAGTGAGTGCTCTGGATATAAAAGTAATAGGTCTTTCCTCTCCATGTATGATATGTGACATGACTGCTGAAAGTCCATAGGGACTTGCATCTGTGGCTAATATCAAAGGCTTCGAAGGATCAAATGGTGTCAGTGTTTGTTCACTGGCAATTTCTTGCTTAATTTTCGAAAAAGAGGCTCTACATTCGGCTGTCCATCGAAATGGGGTGTCTTTTCGTAACAAACAATTCAAGGGGTACATAAGTCGAGCAGCCTCTGGTATAAACTTGACATAGTAGTTGGCTAGACCAAGAAATGAACGCACATTGTCTATATCTTTTGGTCTCTCTGCCTTCAAGACAGCTTCCACCTTGTCCTTGGATTTCTGAAGTCCTTTTTCTGAGATGACATTTCCCAAATAAGTTATTTTTCTGGAGAAAAAACGACACTTTTCTTTATTCAAATGGATGTTATTTTCTTGTAAGCGTTGTAGGCATTTCTCTAGACGTTGTCTATATTCGGTTATTGTAGCTCCTTGTACTACAATGTCATCGAAATAAGTGATCACCCCCTCTAAATCATTGATTAGCTGATCGAAAATGCGATGGAATTCATTGGGAGCTGTTTTCAATCCAAAAAATAATCTTTTTACTAGATAAGTACCTCTATGTGTGGAGATGGCTGATATTTTCGAACTTTCCTCATCAACTGGTATGTGAAGATATGCTTTATATAAGTCCAAGGTACAAAAATAGTTGCCATTTTTCATTTTGCTGAATATATCTTCTATTAGTGGTATTGGGTACCTGGTGTCATGTAATTGAGGGTTTACTGATACTTTGTAATCTGCACATAGCCCGATTCCTCCATCTGGCTCAGAGATACATACTAAAGGTGTGCCCCATTCAGACTGATTGATACGTGTGATGATATCTTGTTCTTCTACCTTGTCAAGTTCCTCATTTACCTTTGGTAGGAGGGCATATGGGATAGGTCGTGGTTTCAGGTAGACAGGTTTAGCATTATCATGAAGTTTGAGAGAACATTCATAATTTTTAATTTTGCCTACCTGTGGTTCGAAAACAATTGCATATTTGGAGAATATATCATCAATAATGAGTTCTACGTTTTGAAGGTCTACTGGTTCTTCATTTGTTTTTTCCAGAGAACTTAAATCAATTTGAAGCTCCCTCATTCATGAACGCCCTAATATGGGGGCGTAACTTTCTTTAGTAACGTACAACTTCTCGGTGATATGTTTCCTTCATATGTGACAGTTACCTCGGTTTCCCCAAGTGGATGAAAACTGTCTCCTGTGTAAGACTTGAACCTTATTGGTGTTTCATTTAATTTTTTGAATTGTCCTAGTTTTCCAAACTGTTCTTAGGAGATCAACGTAACAGGACTGCCTGAATCAACTTCAAATTTTTGTGGCATGTTATTTATCATAACTCTTATGTAAAATTTGCTGCTGTCAACAGAGTGCAACTCAATAAGTGTATTTTCAGTTTCCTGTGTCCCCAGGGATATATCCACAAGATTCAATGTTTGGTCTTCTTCTGTACTACTGTCATCATCATTCTCATGTAATATTTGTTTAATCTGATTGTGGTTCTTCAACAGAGTTGATAGGCAAACTTTTTTTTATGTGCCCTTTTTTTTACAGTCACTAAATCTGAGATGCTCCTTTGATTTACATTCTCGTGTGAGATGATTATTTCTTCCACATGCAAGGCAAACCCCTTCCAACCCCAATGCCTTTAGATCTAGATATTTGTTGCCTTTCCGCTGAGTGTTAGTAGTTGAAGTGGTGGCTGTTTCAGATGTGGAGCTGTCTCTACCTACTTTGTTCATTTGGTGTGTTTGCATTGTGTAATTTGTATACACATCTCTGTTTTGTATTTTGGATGCTTCTATTGATAGGGCTGTGTTTATAGCTTGTTCTAATGATATATTAGCCTGTTCTAGGATTCTCTCACGAATTTCTTTATCAGATAGTCCTCTGATGAATTGTGCACGCAGTAAGAGTTCAAGCACTGCTTTTTCACACAGTCCTGTTGCACAACTTCCTTTGAATTCACAACTCTTTGCCAAGTCTCTTAAGGATGCTAAATAAGTTGAAATATTCTCTGATACTGACTGAACTCTTGAGGGGAAACAATGTTGTTCTGTCAATACATTTTTCCTAGGTATTAAATGTCCTTTCAATAATGTTATTAATTCACTAAATGTTTTTGTGTTGGGTTTATCAGGTGCTGTTAAACTGGCTAACAATTTGTAATGTTCTGCTCCTAAACTATTCAGTAGAATAATAGCCCTTGCTTTTTCACTTTCTTCATCATTGGTGTCCAATCCTTTCAGCTCATAAAAGTTTTCCAGTCTCTGGCAGTACAGGTCGAAAGACTCATTTGTCTCGTCGAATTCATCAAATCTGATATTTTGTTTTTGAAGTAGGCTTCTAATGTTTGATGATGTTGCATTCTCACTTGTGTTTGGTTGGGAATGCATAGTAGTTACTAGTTGTGTTAATGCTTGTATAAGCTGTTCTACTTGTTCACTCATTTTGTGTGCGTTAATCCTTTTTCCCCGTCGCCAATCTGTGGTATATTGGTTAATAATAAATGACTATTTGAAAAATAGGTTTATAATGTTTTATTTATATACTGTCGACAAGTTAACTTGATTATTAAGCGGTAACTTATATGTCTTGTCTCCTGTCATTCTTGTTCTACTTCTTCTCATTTTTCTGTTTCTTCTTTTTCGCCTGGCCTTACACTACACTAGTGTTGCTTTTTGTAAATTTATCTGTCCTACTTTTATCTTGATTTCTCTACTGTTCATAGTCAGTATTATGGATATAAGTCTGGAGCTTCCTTTCGTAAGTTATGCAATTTTCATCGCTAGCCTCATGTCTGCACTCTCTTTGGCTAAGCTTTGCTCTTTTACAATGTATGCAACTTGGGTTATCAGTATTGGTGCAATCTTTTGTTTCGTGCTCGTCTCCGCATTTGGAGCAAGCGACTTTGTTTCTGCAGACTGTAGAAAAATGGCCTAGGCCTTGACATTTATAACATCTGACTACTCTTAAGTGATCCCGAACTGGACACGCCAGCCATTCCAGATACAGCTTCTTCTTCTTCAATATCAGTTGTCTTATTTTGGCATTGCACTCTATAACCCAAGTACACAAGTCGTTTTTCCTATCGCCAAACTCATACCTCGCAGATATCTCATCTGGGTGTTCTTACTCGATTTATAGTTCGTCGTTTATTAGGTCCTCAACTTTGGTTTTGTCCCAATTATTCGGGATACCATATACCGCGATTCTAGGCTTGAATTTCTGTTGCTTTTTTGCGACCAGTCCGGCCCCGTGCAACATTGACTCATTTATTTCCGCTTGAGCTGCAATTATTTTCGAGCCCGCACCAGCAGCTGGAATGATTTTGTCGGCTTTTATTCCAACTTTATATAATTTAAGCGACTTTAAAGCTTTCAATGTGTCGTCACTATTTTTGAAATTCGAGTTTCCTTCTGCTGGATATATCATTATCACATTGTTAGATGAAGGTTGCACTTTTCTGCCTTGAGCATTCGGAATTTGATTATCGCTTATGGCTTTTTTGGCTACTGCTGCATAGTTGGTTTTTTCCCCATCTGTTTGTTGTTTATCTACTATGATTTTTTCAATTTTTTCTAATCTTCTGTCTAGTTGTGAGTAAGAATCCATCTTTGTTATTCTAGCGAGTAGTTTAGTAAATGCAGTCGACATTTTCTCTATATTGCTTGGATAAATATACTTTTTGGTGGTGGATTCTTTCGAAACCGATATGTTATTTATAATTCGTTCTCTTGTTTCAGAAAATTGTGCTATCATTTCGTGCACCAAGGTTGAGACGCCTTTTGTCATACTTTGATTGGTTATTACATTGTATTGGCTTTCTTCTACTTCGCCCACTAACGAGCCTGTTTCTAGTTCATCAGAACTTTGGTTGGTGCTTTCAGCTTGATCATCCAACTCTTTCGAGTTTTTGTTAATTTTGGTTTGTGTTTGTGTTTGATTTTTAATACTCATGTTTGTTTCCACGATAAGCTAGGGATATTAGGTCCATTCCCATAGAGCCCCGCATATGGGAATAAGGCTGATTCTTAGCGGCTTGTTCGCCATCAAGTCGCTTATGACACTAAAGACGCTCTAACCCTGGTGCCGTTAGCACCTCGGCGTGCCTACCTTATGCTGGGGATTTTTTCTCGAGGTTTACTCCTCTAGTTATGAGTCGTCCTTAGCTTCACCGCTCATCCTCGACCTTACCGGCAAGGGTGACCCTGCCAGAAGCTAAGCTCCCGCCGGCATTGCTCTCGGAATCATTGCGGCTACTGGTTCCCCCCACCACGAAAAGGTCTCACGGCTCCTTGGGGGGAGTGGGTAGGGACAGTGGGAATCTCGTTAATCCATTCATGCGCGTCACTAATTAGATGACGAGGCATTTGGCTAGTCCAAATATTTATTCAGAATCAAATACATGTACCCTCTGTTGTGGGTTAATATCTGCGCCGCGCAGGGCGGAATATGATACAGAGTTATGACCCCAATCGGGGGTAAGTCGAAGCACATTCACTATAGTTCCTGGTGGGGAAATTAAAAGTCCTCCCACCAGGTCGTTATACCTCTGAATATAATTAAAATTTCAAAAGAAAAGTGGTGCTGACACTGTGAGAGTATGCGTGGTCAGTCACCACTGTCAAGATAGTAAAATTTATAAATAAATAAGTTAGATACAATTAAAAATGTCACAAGCATAAACAGGCTAAAAGTAAAATAAAGCATGATAGTAAAAAGGGACGGAACGACACTCTGAAACCGTTCTTATTCTAGGGACGCCCACAACACTTTAAAATAGCCACCCGTTGCTCGACAATTATTTGCGGGAGAAAACCGCGAAAACTATGACACCCGCGACGTCTCACCTTAATCACACGCGGATGCCAGGAGGGCTCTCAACGCCGTCTCCAGACCATTCGACCAATCGATTGGTGGATCGAAGAGCCCCATTTGAGCGCGCTGTGTACACAGCTCGCCCTCAACGCCCGTGTCAGTTTGAGCGCTTCATCGGTGGGCCCGTTGCACCTTGGCCAACAATCAACGGCAAGACTTGTAGAGACTTGCCAGGCCAGTGTTGTCGTGCGGCCTCCAAGAATTTATTGTTGTCATAGACTGCCTTCTTGGCAGCATACGTCACCCCCAAGGGTTGATTTCCCTCCCAATTCACCCCCACGTCCACGATAAGCGTACGAGTGTTTTGGTGGACAACCAGGTCTGGCTTGAACAGTGTGCCATCCTGATGCCGGACGTGGGGTTCTTCCTCGGTCGTCCTTGACTACCTCGTTATGACGCCTGATCCTCTCCCAGTGTGTGGCGGGACACTGTTGTAGGACGTGGGATAGGCTTTCACCTTTGTCACAACCGGCCCTGCATTTCCGCATTTCCGGCGGGTTGGACATGATGCCTGCTACGGACAGGTTATTAGATCTCAGTTGCACGGCTCTGACAAAGTCTCGGCCTGTCCATCCTGCTGGCTTCTGGTCTATCCAGCTCCTACTGGCGGGATCATCTGTGGAATTTTCGGGACCTTTCAATGTGGGCGCCTGCATTAGACGGTCTCGCCACAGATGATCGTTTGGAACGTCGCCTTTCAATGTATTCAGTCGTTCCATCAGTCCTCTCGTTTCGACACACTGTAGGACGGCGCTCAAGGATCGGTCGTCGACGTGGTCAAGAAGCCCGGTCAGGCGTTTCAGGAAGACACTCGGAATAAAATGTCGGAGCTCCAAAATCCCAAGGCCACTTTCCCTGATTTTGGCATGAAGTGCCGCGTCAGGGGTGTGCTCATTTAAGTGGAGAATATGTTTAGCGAACCACTTCATGAGGCGGTCCGCTGATCGTAATATCTGGCCTGTGACCCTGGGATTTTGAAGCCCAAACATTAATTTCGGTATGATGTGCTCCTTCAAGACCTTCAGTTTTTGGTCCGGTTTCAAAGGAGCACGCTCGATATTAGTGAGCCACCAAGGAAGATTACTCAGACTTGGCTTCAACAAGCCGGTCGCGTTGACGTTGTGTCCAAGATATCTGAAAGAGTTAATCTTGGACACCATTGGGATCTTTGTGCCTCCGATTCCAAATTGGCTGTGCGACCGGCTAACCGAAGTGCCACGCACTCTCGTCGCGGACATCATCGAGGACTTCTTCGCGTTAAGCTGCATACCGCGAGCCGCGAAGAAGCTCTCAATCCTGTCTATGACGAGAGGCACGTTGGCTTCCAAATCTTCAAGGACAACTATGTCATCGGCGAAGGCCATGGTAGATACCCTAACCTGAGGGGCAAGGGTTCCGTCAGTGGATCCACTGTTTAGATGGCAGATCAACTCGTCGATGACATAGTTGAACAATAAAGGGCTCAGAGGGTCCCCTTGTTCAACCCCCCTACTCACCCTGAGGTGACGCGTGCTGTCAGAGCCTGTCTTGATGGTGGTAGAGGAACTGGTCAAGGTGCCCCTAATATAGATTTGGGTCCCCGAATCTACTCCCTCCTGGCAAGGGCCCTGAGGACGGACTCGTGAGAGACCGTGTCGAAGGCCTTCCTGACATCAAGTGCCAACACGTTGAAGCTGGCTCCTCTGCTTATCCTGGAACGGATGTTGTGGTCCAGTATGATCGTGTTGGCCATAGTTCCATCCACGTCTGTGAAGCCTCTCTGATCCATGTTCAGAGAGGTCGCGATTTTGAGCCGATGGGCCTCGGTGAAATAGACGCTGGATGGAGGAGCCGATGGTGATAGGTCTTCAGTTCCCTGGATCCCTAGGGTCCCCTTCTTTGTGAATGAGGGTGGTCCTCATTTTATTGAACGACTGCAAGTGGATGTTCCTCATCAAAAGTATGGAAAACATAATCGCCAGATCCCGATCAGCTGTTTTCTTTACCGTCATCACCTGCACCTCGTCGGTGCCAGGTGCAGATATGGACCAGCTAAGTTCTGCTCGGGCGACTTCTTCGGGCAATATCGGCTTGAAGGTGCAGGTGGATGTTTTCGGGTCGATGATGACCTCGTCATCGGGGGGAGAAGCGCTCTCCAATATCCCCCCGAAGAGTTCCTCGACTGCCTGAACAGAGCGGAAGACGTCAGCGTCATTCAGGGACTTCCCTGTGAGCAGGCGGTCCACCAGTCCACTTTTGTTCTTATTGAACAGATCCTGAGCCTTTTGGTACTGGGCTGCTCTAGGATTGTTCCCTGTGGACTGCTGGCCGTAATGCCTTGCTTTTCGTGCCCCTTTCCCTCTGCCCTTCACCTGACAACCTGTGGCCGAGGAGCGCGCCCCGGGGTTGTTCGCGGGACGCACATCCACCGCTTGTGTGTCAGGCGGCACAGCGGCCCTCCTCCCAGGTCGAGTGGTCTTTCTCTTCTCGAAGTTCTGATGGATCCAGGTTTCGATGAAAGGACAGTTCTTGATCGCTGGCCCCCATGCCAGCATCGATCAGACCTATGAGATTGTCAGTTGAGCTCAGAGTCCCCTCTTATAGTTGATCCTCGACCTCATCTTTTGACGAAAGGAGATATCTGTAGAGGTCGGGATCGATAGTGGGTTCCTCTGACTGCTCATCCATCGTCACCGCGTGGGGGCTGGTAGTGATCTCGATCACTTCTGGAGCAGTCAGTGGGGACTCACTCAACTGACAAACTTCTGGTGGAAGTGGGGAGGGATCTTGACCTGCTGTTGTCGAGTACTCGACTCGCGGTCTCCTTGGGGCCGCTTGTGCGTATCCTCTTGCCGCAAACGCTTCTTAGATGTTAGCGCCATTTGGGGAGGATCATTCAACGAGTCTTGTGGAGGGTCCTGGGATTTGAGAAAAGTGTATCCTGGGGC
Source organism: Phaedon cochleariae (assembly GCA_918026855.4). Classification (NCBI taxonomy): domain Eukaryota; kingdom Metazoa; phylum Arthropoda; class Insecta; order Coleoptera; family Chrysomelidae; genus Phaedon; species Phaedon cochleariae. The sequence goes on from OU896715.1 coordinate 47,457,375, forward strand.
TACTGGCTATGGGCAGCACTGCTGGGACCTTTATGGGGTCCAGGGAGCTCCTAGGTGTTCCGTATACGGAGTCATCAAGTTCGTCGCACCCCGTTCCAGGGGTAGTGGTGGCTGCTCTCGATGCCATGGGGACAAGTTTTGTCTTCCCCTTGGCTGAGGCAGTCGTGGCAGCTTGGGGCGGATACTGGACAGAGGGAGAATTCACAGTGTTCCTCTTGGATGCCATGTTCGCAGTTGCCGCCCGTATGGAAGCCCGTCGCGCACGTGCGAGATATTCTTTATACAGTGTCACCGTTAAAGTCAGCATCATATGGGATTTTTTTTTATTAGTCAGTTATTGCAAATTTGGAGTTCGTGAACAGTTTGTGCTTTGAAAATTATGCAAAATGACTTTTACGATGTCTTCCTATTCATCGGCTACACCTGTCAAATATGACATTTTTTCTAAAAAATTACTAAATGTCAGGTAATTTCTCAATATTTCGAGAAATATTATATGAAAAAGTTGTTTATTTTCAGATTTCCTACCCACCTACCAAATTTGAACCAGTTTGAACAACTTTGATTTTTTTCTCGTTTTCTTAACCTTACAATTTTTCAGCTAATTTAAATTTAGTCAAATCTGAAAAACCAGTTGAGATTTAATACACACATCTGCTGAAAGAATTTTTTTCTGATTAAAATGTTTCTAATTGGATATTTTCAAATAAATACAAATATGCTGAAAGAATTATGTCTAATACTTGATGCAAAGTGGCTCTAGTTCTGAATTTTTGAATCCATTTCCAAATCAATATATCTAAAGTTGCTAAGTCAATCTTCAAAAATTATTCTCCGAAGTAATACTTACAAATGAATCAAGTTGCTCTGGCATGCTCTGAAAAGAATTGTAGTAATAGAAAAATGAACAATTATTTCACAATAAACATTTATTAATTATTATAAGGCGATTCAAATGATAAGAATGTACAACGTGGGTTGGATATCAATTATAACATTTCGGTATGTCTTCCATCACGCTCAATGCAAATAATGGTTCGCCTGGAAACTTCGTTGACAGCGTTTGTTAAAAACTGAGGAGACATAGTTAATACACAATCTCGAATTACTGTCTCCAGGTGGTTGACATCTCGAAATGGTCTGCGCTTGTAGACTTTTTGCTTCAAATACCCCCAAAGGAAAAAATCTAGTGGGGTAAGGTCTGGCGACCTAGGTGGCCAGGGTTGTTCCATATTCCGCCCTATTGTATTCCCTCGAAATACTTCCAAGATATATCTTTTAACTCCTGCCGAATTATGAATTGGCGCTCCGTCACATTGAAACCATAGGTTATGTCTTTCATTAAGGGGCATTTCATCTAAAACTTGACGTATTTCATCATTTAAAAACTGCAAGTATCTCTCTGAATTTAAATTTTCCCGGAAGAAATATGGGCCAATGACTCTGTTATTTAACACACCGCACCACACATTTGTCTTGAAAGAATATTGATCTCGGCATTCTATCACAAACTTTGGGTTTTCTGTTGACCACCACCTACAGTTTTGTGAACTGACTACCCCATTCGAGGTAAAAGTCGCCTCGTCTGTCCATAAAATTTTACAAGGAAAATTTGAATTTTCTTCTCGTTGTCCTTGGAACCAAAAAGAGAAATCCAACCGTACGTCAAAATCTCGCTCTTTTAACGTGTTTATAAATTTTGGTTTGAACGGCTTGAACTTATTATTGTGTAATATTTTTCTCACGGCCTCCCTTTTAGCACCGGTCCTATTACAAATATCTGTTATACTAGTTTGCCCATGCTCTACCACATCTAGGCATACACTTAATTGAGCTTCTTCATCATAAACTCTTGGATTATGAGGTCTTTTGAAAGTATTTTGTACTGAACCCGTCGATTCGAACTTTGAGATAATCCTGCTCACAGTAGACTGGTGAATATTTCTTTCTTCTTCATTTGAAAATATCCAATTAGAAACATTTTAATCAGAAAAAAATTCTTTCAGCAGATGGGTGTATTACATCTCAACTGGTTTTTCAGATTTGACTAAATTTAAATTAGCCGAAAAATTGTAAGGTTAAGAAAACGAGAAAAAAATCAAAGTTGTTCAAACTGGTTCAAATTTGGTAGGTGGGTAGGAAATCTAAAAATAAACACTTTTTCATATAATATTTCTCGAAATATTGAGAAATTACCTGACATTTAGTAATTTTTTAGAAAAAATGTCATATTTGACAGGTGTAGCCGATGAATAGGAAAACATCGTAAAAGTCATTTTGCATAATTTTCAAAGCACAAACTGTTCACGAACTCTAAATTTGCAATAACTGACTAATAAAAAAAAATCCCATATGATGCGGACTTTAACGGTGACACTGTACATATATCGTTCTATCCCGCTTGTGGCGGATCTGATGGCTAGTGAGGCCGGTGGCTCTTTCCATTTCTTTTACGAACGGTTTACCCTTCAAGGTGGAGACCTCTATGGCCGCAAGGATCTCGTAAAGCTCGTGTTCCGGCCTCGGCAGGCTATCTTCCATTTCCTTCGCATATAGGTCTGGATGCGCTTTCTTTTCGTGCTGCCTTACCCCCTGTGTTCCGCATAGCTTCATATGCTCCTGCAGCCCCCCATTGGTCTCGCAACCGTGTCCGCACTTTGGACACCGGTGCGGATGCGGGTTTGCTTGGAGAGAGGGTGGAGTGGCAGAAAAACTTACCCTCCTTGGGTTCACTTTTGTTCCCTTTCTCCTTAGCGGACCAGGGCCACTGGCGGTGTTGGTTGGGCCCTGGGTGGGTGTCGTCAGGGATGGTTGGACTCCCTTCTCTTTGTTTCCTGACATTTCCCTTGGTTGTGGTGCCCCGTGGTTGCTGGGACGTGTGTTTGTTGGCGCGATAACACTCCGCACTTTCCACTAAATGTTTACAGAAAATGGCAGAGTCGAAGGAACGATTCACTTTCCACAAGTGGTTTAATGAAAAAAGGAGAGTTCTCGCAGCTACGATAACTCTCCTTGATTCAAATAACCCGCGCGCACTGGTAGTGGTACTACTGCTATGGCCGCTGCCGGAAATACGTAGGGAACACGAGACGATTCTACCACGCGGAGGCAGAATTGTAGGTTAACACCCACTTGGAGATTCCCGAAACCCGTATATCTCCGGCCGGGATGAAGATATGGTATTCTCGTTCGCACACACTGGAACCCACGGCGAACTTAAACACTCGGTATATTCAATGTTGAATTTGGATCCAATCTATGGATTTTAGAGATGATTGTTTCGCGAGCAACGCGGACACGTCCTCTCATCGCCACGATGTTTAAGAGAGTCATAGTTACTAATACTGAAATGTAATAGATATACTCCAATTAAACTGATGCTAGATACATTGCAATGGTTTTCAGTTAATACTCGTTCATTTTACATGACTATGACCTTTATTTATAAATTGAAGAAAGGCCTACTTCCTTCCTATTTCAATGAATTCATAACAAGAAATGATGAAATTCATAACTATGGCACACGAATGAGGACTGACTTTCATATTCACAGAACGAATTCCAGTATGAGCATGAGATCTCTATTTTTCATAGGGTTAAATGAATTCAACAAACTACCTATGCATATAAAATCATCAGTATCTTTATCTTCTTTCAAATCATCATTATCGAAGTATGTTAAAATTCTATGAATGTTGGACGGGTGGGTATTGTATGGAAATGTTTATAACATATTATCCTATATTCAATAATTGTTTCTTTACTTGATATTGTCCCCAACCTGTATTAAGTTTTCTGTATTATTAGCTTGATTGTTTAGTTATCTGTTGACTTCATGTTAAATTTTCTATTTTGTTTTTAGTATTATTGTTAATGGTTTTTAAATATGTATCTTGTATAACTATAACTATGAATTGCTATTGTGAATTTTATACATACATATGTGTGATGTTAAATGTTTTATGGATGCTCGAGATGTTTGTATATTAGGCTTTCCTATTTTTCAATAAACTACTACTACTACTACTACTACTTCCCGCCGTTTACTCGCGCTTGCTTGAATTTCTTCACGTTGACATTCAGAGCACTGGGCAGAAATCACATTGCGTCATCACCCGCTGGGGCCATCGCAATGCTTTGTTTTAATTAGACATTTTTTTTTTTCATTTACTCTAATATCTTCTGATCTGTTATCTCATAATTTAAAACAGATCGTATATTGAACTTTTCTTAATTTAAGTTTTTGTTCTTTTCTTTTTTCTATTTTTCACTTATGCCTAAGGTTATGATATGGTTAGTAAATAAGCCTTAATCTACTAGGTGTTGGAATTTCCTTCATACTTTGATGTCACATTTTCTCATTGCTTTCTTATGTTATCCTCACAATGTTTTCCAGCACCTAGACTGAATCTACTTGAATCTACATCTACTACATGCAGATCATGCAATTAATTGCTTACATCTAACGTGCAACAATTTTTTAGGGGATTTTATGCATGCATGCATATCTACCCAATCAGCCAAAGTACATCTTTAAGACGTATGTTTCGGTACCTAAGTACGTCTTAAAGACGTACATTTTTGGTCTTGAAGACATACTTAAGACGTCTTTAAGACGTACTTTTTCCAATGAAATGGACGTCCTAAAGACGTCTTTTTTAGGTCCTAATTATGTCTCGTTAGGTCGTTCAAATCTAAAGAAAAATAAAATACATATTCAAGTAGACATATTGAAAGTACTTCAAAAAATAAAACTATAGTATACCTATATATATATATAACAAACACAAAAGAAACATAAAATACATAATATTCAAGTAGACATATTTTGAAAGTGATTTAAAAAATGATATACCAAAATACAAAAAATAGTTATGACAAAGTGAGATGAAGGCTTTACTGTTTGAATTAGAAAAAAAAATCGAGATGGTCTTCTCTCATGAGCAGCACATTTTTTATATATTTTGAGATATACAAGGTGACTCAAAAATGCTTGAAGTTGGTTGGTCTACCCTGTATATCACAATCTCAAAACAGAAGTTATAAAATACACATTCAAGTAGCTTTACTCTTCATTCGGTCTCCTGCTCTACGCAGCCACATTGCCAACGCCCTTTCAGCTTCTTTGGTGTCGACGTTTTTCGCTTTAATGATAGCTTCTGAAAACAAAGCAATGAAAAGCTTACTCAACAAAAAATGACTGTATTGATGAAGGGAATAATGAGAAATGAAAATAGCTGAATTGAGTTCACAATATAAATACACCTAGCTTGCAACTTACTCATTATCAAATTAGCTACTCTTAGGTCATGGAAGGGTTTTTTCTCTCTTCGTCCCAGCCAACTGAAATTGTGTGCCAAATTGTTAGTAAACAACCTGCCCATGCATCTTCTTACAAAATCATACAGACTGTTCCCTCCAGTCATAGATAATTCTTTAACCTGTAAAATGAAAGCTTTATTTTATAAAAACTTTTAGAAAATGTTGAATGACATCATTATTTCATCATTTTGAATTGAGTATATAGATGAAAAACAACAAAGAATTCATATTGAAAGAGGTTGAAACTCCTCACCGCTTCACGGAATGATTCCTCATCTTGTAAAAATGAAATGAGTTCCTCTAAATTCTCTCATTATTTATAGGTAGGGTAAATTTTGAGAATATGAATTCCAGCATAGTTTCTGATTCGGATTGCTTCTCAGAAAATGTATTAACCAAATCTTCCACTGCATTTTTTAAATACCGAACTTGTCTCACCAGCTCCTTAATATATTCCCCTGTAAAACAGCTGTATAATATTAGGTTTTCCTTCATAATCACAATTATGTCAGTATTACCATGAATGGAACAGCATGTACATCGTGTATTTCTTCCTAAAACATAAATGTAATCAATGAACCCATCACCAAATTTTATAGTATGTATCTATGCAGTATCTCTGAATGAAACTAATTTGAGAAAGAGCAATATTGAACACAAGTTATTTTTATGAATAGTAATACAGTAAAAAGTACATATTTCATACCTGACGTATTCTCAACAGAACTAGGCATAGATGACGAAAATGGTGGAATATTTGATGAATTGTTACCAAATATTTCAGAATTATTCCATCTTTTACTGCCAGTCAATGAATTACTGGAATTAGAATCCAAGTCATCTTGTTGTCTGCTGGAGATGTTCTCTGGAACAAAAATTAGGACATAGTATGTTCAAGAAGATTCCTACAAGCACAACCTTATTTTTTAATCAAATAAAAACGAACCTATTCGATTTTTTTTAGTAGTGATCATTTTTTGTGGACTTGGTATGATGGTGGTATCACTATCTTCATCTGATGAACTTATTATTTTTTTACGTGTTCTCCTAGATGGCCTAACATTAGAAATCTCATCTGCCTCAGAGTTTAGATCGCTTGTATCTTCTGCTATTTTGGCCTTTCCTCTTGCCGTTTCATAGTTGTCTGAAAATTTGTAGGGATATGATAGGCATATATTTCAGTTTTGTAATCAGTAGGTCTTACCATAAGTAGCATTACGAAACATATCCACTTTATATGATGGCCAGCATGTGTTAAAATCTTGTGATTTTATTGCCACCGATACTTTTTGGGGCGTAAAGGGTGGCCAGAAGCACATATAATTATTTATCCAGGTTGTTGGAACTGCAGCGACCGAATGGTCCTGAAGAAATTTTACAATTGTCCATGTACGATTTTCGGCTTCCATTTTCAAAGTTTTATTGCATTTAGACTGAAATAAATATGTGAATCCACTAAAGTACCTTCAGATCGAGCTTCAGATGTTAGAAGGTATATATAAAATATTATTTATCCTTCTAGATGAGCACTATTCTGAAAAATCACTATATAGTCATAATACATAATGGAACATTTTACTTTCATTTATTGACAGCATAGCAATTAGAACACACTGTCATTATGATCATTCCGGATTATTCAGGTACCCCAGTATGAAAATAATAGGAATTTTCCATTAGAAATAATATCTGTTCAAATAAATAACCGTCGTTGCGTTTGTGAATAAACCTTGCAATGTTAGTGTAGGCCTAAAAATTGCAAAGAATCCTGAAAGAGTTCATAAATTATTGTCAACGACGATTATTCGATACAAATTTGCCTAACCTCACTACCACTTATTTATTTTTTGATAATATTACATTATTTTTTATTTCATTTATACATTGACATTACATTTTTTTAATTAAGAATAATAACAAAATAATTGCTTTCAATACCCACTATGCAAAAGTGAAAAAACAACAAATTTATCATTGAATTTAAGTTTCACAAATTTATAAGCAATCTGAGAAACATTGCACCATTCCAAAGGACCTTCACTACTCACTAACAATATGACCAATTCTGAAGAAGTGCAAGGTGTCTGATAAAAACAATTTTTTTCCAAATATTCTCTGCCAATAATAATGGTTTGTTTTTCATTTGTCTCTAGAAAATTTTCAATAGATATTACAGCACCATTGAGTAAACAACAACAATTATTAGATCCACTCAGTTTTAGGATATAATGTTCAAAAATTAGTTCAGAATATTCAGATTTGATAGATATATTGGGAATTATAGGTCCTTTGCAATGAGGTTTTCTTAATTGGGGAAATCTTGTCTCAACATGTCCTGTTTGTTTGAATAAAAGTGTGGCATCTAGTTCTCCTTTCCTGTTTATAAGTTGTTGGAGAGATTTCTCATGTTTCCTCAGATTTTTTTTCAAAACTTGCATATAATTTTCAAATTGAAAAGCACTAAAATTATCTAATGGTCCAAATTGTCTGACATCATCAGTTATAGGTATTAAATTATGAACATTATGGGACACATTTTCTTTTCCATATAAAATAATAAATGTTTCGATAAAATATTTTAACAAATTTTCTGCATATTCTAAGTGTTGAAAATGTTTGGAAGAAGATAATATGGTAACTGCTATATGTAAGCACAGGAAGTTGATGTATCTATCCTTGGATAAAATATTTTTTAAAACTAATGGTCCAGTATATAATAAAAATTGACGAAACTCAGAGGCTTTCCACCTTTTACATTCACTGAGGTTACGTGGTTTTCGATTAAATTCAACAGGAATATCAGAAGCTTGATTGGTTAATAAGGTAGAAATTGTGGATAATTGATTATGTGACAGTTTTGTTGTTGGTTTACCACAAGACCATAGAGAAACGATTAATTTCTTCTTGACACCTAAACAAATTAGATGCATATAATCTAGTGGAAAAGATTTGATCATATCTATTTCAGGAATGTTCTCTATGACTGAAGTACCAATATGATGCTCTTCCTGTGCTTTTTCTCTGAAATCTACATCTGTACGTAGCAGGAGATTTGTTGTCTGTGGAAAACATAGTCTATCAATATAAATTCCCTCTGTATGACATTTCGAACATGACATATATCCAGAATGACCTTTCGTATATGTGATATAGGACTTTGCAGGAGTATCGCAGATGAAGCCTTTGATTCTAATTGGATATAACTGTTCCTTGTTAGACAAACCATTATTCACTAAATGTATGGATTCATTTACAAATTCTTCTAAAAAACTATTAGGATCTTTTGGTTTTTCATACCCATGATAAACCCCAGCAACACCTACATAATTCTTATTCTCATAAAGACTACATAATATTGGGTAGAATTGACTACCAGAGCTCAACATTGACAAGAATTTCAATTATTTCAAAATTACCAATGGATTTGATACAATTTTCTAGCCCAAAATGATAATACTGTCCTGGTTCTACCACTCTGACTGGCTGTACAATTGTTTTCCTGGGAGTTTGTAACAATGTTCTTGCATCAAGAGGGAGTTCTTCTGATGGAAATCTAGGTTTTAAAATTTTCAGAAGGTCATTCACAAATGTGTGTGTAACATTATGTTTCAGACACAATTCTGCTAGTTCCACTGATAAACTTTCCTGCAATGGTACTCTTTCATTTATTGAGGAAGAAGCATCACAAGTGTTTTGTGCTGGTACTTCCTTGTTCCACCATAAATTATTGTCTGAATCATGATCAACATCCAAGTCGACATCTGAACTAATTTTGTCTGAAGAGTCTGAAGCATTTGTGTTCACATGTGAAACATATGGAACTTTATCAACATTTTGAGAGGAAATATCAAGGGAATGAATATCATCAGATATTGTGGATGATTGATTTTCAAACCCTAAAAATGCTTCGAAATCATGCACATGAAGTTTTGCACGCTTGTAATATTTGCTATTACTATGAGACTTATCCATTATCGATATAACTATTACTCACTTTGAAACTATTGTCACGAGTAGAACATACGGTATATCAGTAATTTCGAACCATGAGGGTTTTATAAACATAAAGTAAATCAAATCATCCGTTGACATTGCATTATAAAAACTGACCAAGGAACTCTCATGAGGAACGTGCATTTCTGATAAAATGATGTATATAAATATTGGATGTGAGGGTTCCGAAGTTAGTCTGGTCTGGGGCTACTCTTGACTTGACAAGAGCTCGTCGTAATGGTCGTTATAATGTAAGTTGTTATTAGGTCTTTATATTCATTGTTGATTATTCATAATTGTTATCGCTACCCATAATGTTTCATGTTGCAATAAATATTGTTATGTTTGAATATAGTCCCATACTTTCAGTTACCCCTAAACTATTAGTGCTTATTTTAATATAACCCCTTTTATCGTGACATGGTGGAAACACAACTCCTATATTGTGACATGGTGGAGGCGCCTAAGCTTCTTTTCTCTGAGTCTCATTCCTCATAATGGACTCATCAATTTTTTTTGCATACATCGATTTATGTCAATTTTATATTTCATATAAAGGCACTAGTAGAAAGGGTTATTTGAAAGTAATTCAGTAGGTATATCAGCATGAATTATGGGTGATAACAAAGTAAGAAAGTCATTTAAATTAGAAATCCAAAATTTTTTCAATATTTTAAATACCATTAAGTTCGAAAAGTTGAGTAACAAGCATTCCATTTCTATTCAAAGACATAAAGCACCGGACCAGACTCACAAAGTTTGGAGCTTATCTCTGAACTTTGTTATTTTTTTTCTCTACTCGTAATTTTCTATTTGAATTTGGGAACAAGTTTTTCCTATATCTCATTCTTGTCAGTTTTTTATTTCTCATATCAAGATAATTTCAAATATTTTTTTTTTTTAGTTGATAAAATCATTCAAGAAATGCAATGCCAATGCCATGAACACTCAATTGAGAATATAATAAGTCATTCACAACGTGCCTATACTTTTATAACAATACGAAATGAAAAAAATAATAACAAATACTCGACATGCTGGATATTAATCATAATAAATTTCGATACTGGTGCGAAGGCAAATAATTTATAATTCAAGTAATAGTTGAGAATGTTTCGATTCAAAATATCTTAGTCAGTATATATATTTTCTTTCAAATATTGAAAATACTCTTAAACGTTGGTATCGTTAACTATTTTTTATCATTCCTCCTGAAATGAAGTATACGCAAATATGATATTATTATGTTATGGAAATATGATATGAAATGGATTAATTGAGCTCAAGAATAATGAAGTGTATGTAAACTCTCAATGAAGAGATTGTTACTTGGTTTCAAGTGGAAACCGTTTCCGTACAGCATAATCTCTGCGTACAGAATAATCATCACCCTATTCAGCATATCTCGTGGTCCTAGCCAAACCACATCCAGAGAAGTAGCTGTTTGGTTCATATTCTGAAAAGTACGAAGTGTTATAGTTGGAATTATGCACTATAACAGTAAATAGGAGGGAATCCTGAAAGATGTGCCACACTAAGGCATGAAGGATTAACCTTACTGAAAATATTTTGTCCTCGAATTGATAGGACATGAAATGATGATTTTATGTGAAATAATGAGCTCGTATATGATGATAATGTATATTTATGAATTATAAAGATGATTATAATGATATATACCCCCGGGGATGATTTTCCAAAGATGGAAAATATTTGCGATTTGTTAGACAAAGAAATGTACGGTCTAGTTCTAACAAAATTGGAGGAATGAGCACGCGGTATTTAAAAGGAGTATTTTCAATCAGTTCAATAATGTATAAGTGATGAAATATCACAACATATTTTTCAATTTTCTTATAATAAACTACCTCACTACTTGAATTCATCGAAACATGGTGAATAGGGGAATTCATATATTTTTTTAATTGAATAAACGACAATTCATTGTGTAACCGGTTACACCAAAGATAAATAAATTGGCGTATTCTATTTATTTCTCTAAATATAAGTACATATCATGAAGTTGAAAGAAAAATTTGAAGTTCCAAATATATAGTTGCCCCAGGTTCATGCTAACAAGAGCCTCGACAACTATAGGACCTCGATTCTTGTGAATCTTCAGAGTGCTGGCCGGCGATTTCATGCTGAGTAGATTGACCAACACAGATGCGTTTCGGCCTGCCTGATTCATGATGTGCTGGCCTATTCACCAAGAGTTCTACTTCATCTTTAAAAGGCTTTTTTTTGGGCCTTCCTCTCCTCCTAGGTTTTGACTCAGTAGATGAGACTAAATTTGAAGATCCCACATGCCCATCTTTCGAACTAGGTTGGTTGATACCTAGATCCGAAGCAAAACTTTTCCTGGAATCATCAAGGATAAACTTGGTGTTGTCTTGCGACTGGGTGATATTTGAGAATTGATCGGGTTTGGTGCTCGAAGAGCAGCCTTTGCTTGTGGAAGTGGTGGCTGTTACAACTTGGGTATTTTTCTGATAAAACAGTAAATACGCTTTGTTACTGATGATCGAATCTGATGAAATTGAAGAAACACGACAATCGTTAAATTCGTGCCAGATGTTCGAGTAAGGATGTTTGCAGTAGGCCGTATAGTGACCACTGTTGATGGTACCGCTATGGTTTGAAATAGCATATAGATCGTAGTGGAACGGTACACTTCCATCGGCTGCGTAATAGCTCATATCCATTTTTTCTAAAGGGAAATCAACTGTGACGTTCAGTTTTTCTACGAACAGATCCAGCGAGAAACGTTTCAGAGAAACCTCTGGATAGATAATGACTTTGTACATTTTCGCCTTTCCTTGCATTTGGAGCAAGTAGGCTTGTCTTCGCCATCCAATGACTCCTCTCTGGTAAATGAGTCCAAGCACTGGAACAAACTTAGTTGGCGCGTTCGCTGTGGTATTGGCAATGACAAATCCCAAAAGGGATCAAACGTCACTGAGGAATAGCCGCAATACGTGCATTTCAATGAAGACTTAAGCAGACCAACGAAATTATTGACTATCTCCGAATTCTCCACTTTCAAGAATCTCGACCACGATTCCAAAGCCTTTTCGTTGACATCCACAATTTCTACGATATCTGTGAACTCAGAATCGGACTTCCCGATGACCTTATTGGTATCCTCGTGCAAACCCAAGAGCAGAGAGCGCATGAACTCTTGTGCGTCTTGCTGTGCATTACCGATGAAGCACGGCGCAAATTTTTGGATTGTGCACTTCAAAGAGTTCATATTGACACCTTGGTCAGTCAAATCTTCCGACCACAGTTCTTTTATGACTTCTGCGAAAGCCTTCATCAAATATCCCTTCGTGCTGGATATGCTTGTGTTGATATCTCTGTTATATGAGTCCATCATCAAATACTCCAACAACCACTTAGTGTGAGACATGCACTGAATGATACTGTTCATGAAACACGTGTTCCCAGTGTTTCTCAAGCCGTTAAGACCTTGAACCAGTATTCACAATTTTCATCGCTGGATCGGAGATATATCGATGTTGAATTTTGATTTTCAGATGGTTGACCAGATGGTGTTGAATAGGTTGACAGGTTACTCGAATATGACTCAACGACACTTGGCGTGGGTGGGAGATCAACAGCATCGATGGGTTTAACGAGTTTACATGGATTTTCTTGTGTAGATCTGCTTGCACAAGTCCGGGTTCTTATTGGAAATGCATCACCCAGTATATAGAAGATTTCTTCGAGACCTTTGCTCGATGGTATAGTATTGAGAATGCAAGCAGCATTGCCTCTCTGAATCTCAATTGAAATTCTTTGGCGAAGGTATTCAGTAGATCTAGCTTCACTGCTTTGAGAATAAATCAAATGGCCAATAGTTGAAATCATCTCTTTGGCTGAAGGTCCCCAAGGTCCAAAAGTTTCGAACCCTAATGGTATGAAGATGAACTTGTCTTCCAAACATTTATATTTTCCGCACTTTCTTTTCTCAGCCTCACATGCAGGGGTTCCAGCAGCTTTGATAGATGAAACTATATTGGAATCTGCTAAAGAATCTACACAGGTGACATCCCAAATCAGTGCTTTTCCACGCTTCCAAGGTATCAATGACATTCCATCAGGTCGTTTACCATCATCACGGCACAATCCAGGTGGTTCTAGGATACTTTGAACGTTTCCGGAGATGAGAGCTCGTTTAATCACATCGTTGATTGCTGAATGACGCATGTATCTTCCTGAACTCTTATTGCAGCTCAATCCATGATGACCATATACATCAACATCAGTACCGCAGATGAATTTATATGAACAGCATAATGCTGCACCCAGACGTAATGCAACAGAAATTCTCAGACAGTTGTCATCGAGGAAATTACCAAGGCTAGGTATTGGGAATGCATTGAGCCATGATCCAGACTCTTTCAATGAAACTGCCTGAAGTCTAGCTTTATCACGGACGGAGGCGGAAGATATGATTCTGTCCCAAGCTTTATTTACTAGTGGACTATCCCAAAGTTTTTGAACTGAAGTAGAAGGTGAAGGTAACCCAGTTAATCTGCACCACTCTCTAATTGCTGAGGAAGCTTCATTCTCGACCACGAACTCAGGAATAATACTGGTAACCAGACCGGCAACAGAGTGAACCGAAGCCAAATAGGCTGGGAGAGCTAGTTCCTCTGTACGACGTATTCCGAGACCACCTTTATTCACTGGAAAACTTGCTTGAGTCCAAGCTTGATCATCCAAATTAGTGTTGGTGATGGATACCAGGCAAGAACGCAGGATGTCATCGAGATCAGATAGTTCTTTTTTTCTCGTCCATGTTTGAGAACATCTCATCAAATGCAGAATTTTTGAAGCTCCCAGGCAATTTTTAAGGATGAAAAGAGCATGATGTGAACTGAGTTGAGGTAAACGGCTTGAAATTAATTTTATTGATGAAATTTTTGATTTAATTGAATTTGCGATTCCCTCTGGTAATAAAGGAGCTCCGAGAAGTGACAGATAATCATGCGTGGGGAATCTAATACCAGGGGCAAATTGTTCAACAGCCATGAGTACTTTTTTCTTCGAAAAATCATCACCACCATAAATGAAGCCTTCACATTTAGATATATTCAATTCCAAACCAATTTCTTTGCCCATTCTAAGAATATTCTCAAAATCATCTCGAACAGAATTGACATTTCCAGCTATTGTTCCATCATCAAGATACCAAACGTTGAGAGGAGATTAATACTTGCGTATTTTTCGCCATCGAAATAAAAGAACGAGTGGCGTGAACAGCAGCTTCAATACCACCTTTGGAGGCATATCCCATTTGTGTAGGTCTTAATAAATCACCCATTGATTCGTAAACGCGGCTACTCACAACTTTCCCGGCAAGTCTACGCAAAGTATTTCCAACTGCTATAGGGCGAATACCACCATCTTTCTTCTTAAGAGCAATCAACTTGGCACCATAAAGAATATTGGATATGTCCTGAGGTACATCGCCTTTCAACATAGTATTCACCAAAGATGCTAAGCGATCACATAATTTCTCAGCAGTCACACCAAGATATTTTGATGTCATGTCTTTCAGATGTTGAGGTCGCAAACCATCTAATCCTCCAGCAGAACCATTGGGAAAGGACTTTATTGCATTCAAGATTTCTTTTCCTGTAACTGCATCAAAATCGTGTGGGGTCAATTCAGGATCATTTGGAAAAATGGCATCTTTAAGTGCATCCGGATGTTTGGATTTCAAAATATGATAAATTTCTTCAGAAGGAAAAACTACCGAATCATCTGATGATAAAATTCTAACTGCGCCCCGAACATCTCCATCTATCATCTTCCTTTCCACTAATGATTTGAGATTGTTCTTGTATATTTTAGGTGTTTTAGATATGATATCTGAAGTCGAGGTATCGAGAGTTGAAAGATTCTTCCGTATCAAAGTCGAAAGCGATATATTCCTTGTTCCAAATCTTGGTAAGCACAATGTTTTATAAGAGAATGATAGTAAATATAACCAAGCCATAGAGTCATTGATGGAAAGACAACGATCTATTATAGATATCAATGATTCAGCAACTGTATGTCTAACTGATTTTGGAATACGACGTAAAATAATGACCTTTTCATGGAGATTCGTAATGAAAGACCATGGATTTTCATTATCAGGTAATTTATCAATGGACTGAGGATCTCTAGTATTTATAGGGATTCGTTTTTGGAGAATAGCCTGTTTTTTGAGGCAAACATTGCTTCCTTCATGTTTTCTCAGTCCTGAACTACTGATGAAGAGTTTCTCACATAGAGGACATTGGAGAGAATGATTTCGTTTCTTCGGAGCTGCATCTTCTGACGAGGATGATTCATTATCACTCAGTACTATTGGAAGGTCTTCATCAAGATAATTTTTGGCCATAATGACATATAAATTTCCATTGTCAACATTAATCCGGGACAGTTGTCAAAATCTCCACGAAATAATATCAGAAAAGCATATTTCTTGCAAGCCTTTCAGTAATCTTCAATATCTTCAGGACCCAGGAGAACAGAAAAACCAGAAGACGAAATTTCAATAAAAAATTCTGAAGAAGACCAGATATTTCTTCGATCAAAGACCACACTACTATACTCGATTCACCTACTTATACAGGGCCCGCAAATAAATAAATCGAATAAAGTTCTGATAATATTTCATATTGAACAAAATATAATCACAAGGGCCCTTGTGTCAAAATATTGCTCAAAGTACATGAAAGTACCAATTCTCGGACGTTTCATCAGTTTATTCAAGCTGCCAATAATGAGTTGTCAGATGAATATCCTTTTAAATCTTACGGATTGGACCTGGAATGTCAAAAATGATCAATATGTATGAAATAACATGAAAACAGTTTCGATTAACTTTTTATCAAATAGGTAATTTTTTTTAAGAAACTTTTCAATGAAAAGGCACGTTGGTTTTTCAACATGATTCTGATTATTCTTTTTTTTCCATTATTTCAATTCACCTGTTAATATATGGATAATTTTCAATTGGCAATATTGGCAATTCATTTTATTCTCGTGTTTGAGAAAGATTTCTTGTTCCTGAAAAGCATTCAAATCCATCGACATTTTGAATCAAATTGAAACCTATCGATCAATTTCTTATAATTTCACATGAATAGGAAATATACAAGTGGGTAAGTAACTTATAATTAATTTTTTGTTTATACAAACAATCTTCAAAATTTTCAATTAAGAAACCACTTTCCATAATTTGGTTTCTGATTCTTAAAGAAAGTAGTTACGATTATCAAATTCCCCTAAAAAATTAACGAAAACTTTCTGGCAAATTTCATATTTTAATATTGCTTACTAGGTCACTAGTAGTGATAAAATTGAATAGCATGCATTTTGACGAACTCGATATAGTAAATAAATATGAACTTGACTCTTGATTCGTGTTGCATTATGTTGCTAGTATATTATTTATAATTTATTTATAGGAATAATAATTAATCAAGTTTTCAATATCTTGATAGGAATTTAGTAGATATGTTTATTCAAAACTTAGATGAATAATCATAATTTTAGAGTATTCGAGGAGTTATTTTCTTTTTTTATTGAAGTCCTAATCGTAGATTATTTCGAGTACTATAGTGAGTGAAATTTAATTTGCAGCATAAATGTTCTTACTTCACATATAATATAGGAATTCTATGGAGTTTAAATGAGGTATAAAGCATATCACGGCACATAGGTTAATCATTTATTGCTCATCTTGAATTTTGTACATTCAACATTTTTGATCTATTATGTGATAGTAATATATAGGGTTATACAGAACTCCCCATTTTAATATGAATAGTAACGTAGGTATTTTACAGTAAATTTTTTTTTGCATGATTTCACGGTATCACACAAAACTGAGCACAAAACAATGCACGCACACTGAGCACTGGCATACAACACTCATCTAGAAATCAGACACCCAGGGGTATGCAGCCATGCAGCCAAATGGCCAAACATGGACAAACCAAGGACTGTTTGACTGTACAACATGATTCGATGGTAGCTGGGTAGCCCAGGAACGAAGCGTAAACAAGTGGAAATGCTTCAAGTTGTGGATATCTCATAGAAGTTTGACGATGGGAGACCACGAAATTCATTCCACGAGATTCCTGAACAGCCTCTGATACGACGGGAATTCTTCACCCATGGACGTCAACTAGCTGCTTTGAGACGAATGGACCTAGATGTTTTGCGGTCATCACAGCAACTACCAACAGCCAGCATCTCCTCTGGCTCAGCTGTTACCAACCTTGAAGAAATCTTTTATTCCGAAAGATTTCACCCTCATACCCAGGACGAGGATACCTTTCGAGCCAAAAAAGGATGCCGCCAAAATTCCCACGACGATTGAAGGATGCCATGACCATCAGTCGTCAGTCGCTACCCCAAGAAGCCAGCAGTTCCCTTCGTTCAGCTGCCAACTACCTCGAATGACAGTCTAGGAAATCTTAAAGCCCAAAAGATTTCATCCCGATGCCCAGGACAAGGATACCTTCGAGCCCAAAAGGATCCTGCCGAAATTCCCATGACGATTGGAGGGTGCCATGCCCAATCGTCATTCCCTACCCCCGAGTTGCCAGAAGTCCCACCGAGAAGAGTCTGATTAAAATGCTTTAGTTGAATAGCCAGTGCCGGACTAAGTTAAGGTGTGAGTGTGCATTGTAGACACTAAACTTTGAATGTTTGTAGATAATTTTTTTCTGAAACTTTTCGTACATGTAGATGCATAATTAATGTTCTCCTTGATAATTTAGGTAGGTAGTAATTTCAAACCTGGGGTCCAGTTTTCTCGGAGAGAGGGGTCATGTCACGAGTAGAACATACGGTATATCAGTAATTTCGAACCATGAGGGTTTTATAAACATAAAGTAAATCAAATCATCCGTTGACATTGAATTATAAAAACTGACCAAGGAACTCTCATGAGGAACGTGCATTTCTGATAAAATGATGTATATAGATATTGGATGTGGGGTTCCGAAGTTAGTCTGGTCTGGGGCTACTCTTGACTTGACAAGAGCTCGTCGTTATGGTCTTTATAATGTAAGTTGTTATTAGGTTTTTATATTCATTGTTGTTTATTCATAATTGTTATCGCTACCCATAATGTTTCATGCTTCAATACATATTGTTATCTTTGAATGTAGTCTCGTAGTTTCAGTTACCCCTAAACTATTAGTGCCTA
The DNA here is from genome assembly GCA_918026855.4 of Phaedon cochleariae. Classification (NCBI taxonomy): domain Eukaryota; kingdom Metazoa; phylum Arthropoda; class Insecta; order Coleoptera; family Chrysomelidae; genus Phaedon; species Phaedon cochleariae. The sequence continues at coordinate 47,475,913 of OU896715.1, forward strand.
TTTGAATATTACCTCTCGCAAACTATATTTAGCCAAGCATAAACCCCTTTAATATATAACTAATATAAAGCGATATGGTGGAAACAACTCTACTATATCGTGACATGGTGGAAAAACAACTCTTCGTTGTGACACTATTCTGTAAAGAACGATTAAACTAAATGATGTTTTATTTTCACAAACAAATACAAAGAAAACACAAATTGAACACTGGTGACTAGAATGTCTGTTATCTGTCAGTTCTGTCATCAGTCCTAAAAAAATCAACAATCAACGCAAGCATTCAAATGACCATGACTTTCGGTATGAACACAGTTTTTGACCAATCAGATCGATTCTAGATGGCGGTCAATTCGAATCTCTGGTGTATACTTACTGGCCTCTACCAACATAAGTGTTCTAGATGGCGGTCAATTCGAATCTCTGATATCTCTGACGAATATACTTATATACTTGCTTCTATGCCGACATAACTGGACATAACCAAGTCATAGGACCTGTATGAAAAATTCTAATGAAATATATATCATATGCTCCAAAAACGTGGAAAGATGACTTTTTGTTTTTTTTTTTCATTTTATTTTCAGAAAATATTTTGCAATTTTGTACAGTTCTGTACGTCGGATTGACTTACTGGAAAGTACGTCTTTGAGATGTACTTTTCTGTACGTCTTTAATACGTACATGAATGTACGTTTTTAAGACGTCTTATATACGCCCTTGGACGTAAAGACGTAAGTCGGGCGTAAAATGTACGTGTTTAAGACGTCTGGTGCTGACTGGGTACTGCTACTACACATTCTACTACCCAAAACACTGTAGGTTGGCAGATATGTGCAATTTATCTTTCTTCCTTCTTCTTCTTCCTTCTTCGGGGGGTAGTTCGGCGAGCCTTAGGTCCAGAACGTTTCCTCCCCTTTTTATCTTCTGTTGTTGTAGATTTGTTGCTGTCACAATGAGACTTTTTGTGATAGTTTGTTCAAGATGTTATATTTTTCCTCATCGTTGATCATCTCTCTAAGGTCCATTCCTTGTAGTCTTCTTCTCAGGTCTTCTTGATCTATGAAATTTGGACATTCTAGAACTACGTCTCCACATTCGCACAAGCTATTTTCTTTCAGGTTAAATCTGTGTAAGTAACTTGGATACGGTCCATGTCCTGTGATTAAGTGTACAAGTCCAGGACTTGGATTGAAGTATTGTGGTACTTCCTCCAGGACTGGTAGTACCTCATGTACTCTTCTGGCTTTTCCGGAGTTATCCCACATTTCCTGCCACTGAATTGAAATTTCCCGCTGTTCTTACTTCTGTGCCAATAATAGCTTGCGCCTTAGCGTAGTCTGCACGCCTGATCCAGTACATTGCTGCTCGTTTTCTCAGCTCCAGCTGCATCGGCAGAACCCCCACTAGTGTTGTCAGGGCCAGCGTTGCAGTGGTGCTGAATGCTCCTGTCATCCTGACAAGGAATCCTCTTTGAGTTCTGCCGACTTTTTCTCTGTTCTGCATCCTATGCACCCACACGCTTGAACTGTAGCTGGTGATTGATGCCAGTACCGCGCTTAGATAGACTCTCACCATTCTGATCGGTATTCTAACTTCTCTTTGCACTAGGCTTGTTATACGGTGCATTGCTGATGTCGCTCTGTTACAGACGCCTGTGATGTGGTAAGCGAACATTCTGGACTCGTCCATTATTAGGCTTAGATATCTTACCCTCTCTGTTCTTCGTACAAGTTGCCCATTGATTCGGATTTGTGGGTCTCTATTGAGTTTTCCTTTTACTACATTGGAAGTAGTTTTCTCTACAGATATCCTCAGTTCCGTCTCACCACACCATCTGTGCCCAATTTCCAGGACATTGTCATATTTCTGTTCCAATTCCCTTCTACTGTTCCCGTCCACCGTTATCAGTAAGTCATCTGCATATGCAACCATGCCTAGTGCATTTTCCGTTCTGGTCAGTCGTTCAAGTAGTCCCTCTAGTATAATGTCCCAGAGAATTGGACCGCACACAGAACCTTGAGGGCAGCCTTTGGTTAAGCATTTCGATTTTCTGCCTATGGGACAGCTCAGATTTGCATATCTGTCTTGACAGTAGCTTCTGAAGCTTTTGTATAGTTTTTCCGGGCACTGCATCTCTCGAAGTCTTTCGAATAGTGCGGGCCACCAGAGATTATCAAATGCTCCTGATATATCAATGTATATCGCTATTACGTATTTACTTTCGCTATTGTCAATCGTTGTTATTGCCTTATTTATGGCACCCTCCGTGCAATTTCCGGCTCTATAGCCGTACTGATCCGGGTGGACACCATTTCCTTCTCTGTGCTCCCTTAGTTTCTTGCATAGGAGTTTCTCTTGAAGCTTACCCATTGAATTCAGTAAACAAATCGGTCTATATGATTTTGGTTTAGATGGATCTTTGTCCTCCCCTTTATTTATTATGACTACTTCTGCCTGTTTGAACACTTTCGGTACTATGCACTGCCTTAGACATTCATTATATAGTTCAGTTAGAGCTGGGATAAGTGTTTGACGTAATAGTATCTCTACTGGTATTTTATCAGGTCCTGGCGCCTTTTTCTTTTTCATTTGTTTGAGTGTTTCAAATACTTCTTTTTCCATGAATGGAATCAAGATTGTCTCTGGTGGCTCATGGTATACTTGTACCATTACCCTTCTGGTTTGTTGTTGTGCTTCAGTTTCTCCCTCGTGCTCATCTGAGGGTAGAAGTGTTTTCATCAGGAGCTTGGCAGATTCTTCCCATGACCTGGTCATAGACCCATCCTCTCTCTCAAGAGAGGAGAGCATGGTAGGACATCTGACCTTTTTCGTAACAATCTTGTATGGCATTTCCCATGCGTCCATTTCTAGATGGGTCTGTACAAACCATTCCCAGCTCTTTGCTTTTATTTCGACTATTTGTGCTAGGTAGTTGTACTTCAGTGTTCTGTATATCTGCAGGAGTCTTTGACGTTCGTCATGCACTCCACACCTTTGATATCTTCTTCTAGCATTTCTAACTTGTGTTCTTAACCTTGTTAGTTCTTCGCTCCAGGCGTCATTTCTCTTGCGGAGTATGTTTGGGGGATTGCTAGATCCATCACTCTCCTTATTTCTCGGGTTATGCACTTGGCATATTCGTGTACATCACCCACCTCTCCTTCCAGGATCGGCACATCGAATTCAGCCACTAAGGTTTCCCAATTTGCTTTGTTCATGTCATATTTTTTCATCATCGGTCCCATATCTGCTCTTTTTTTTTGAATGCCAAAGCTAATCAGGTTGTGGTCACTCACTGTTATGTTCTCCTCGACCCTCCATTCCACAAGCTGATTGGCTGCCTTTACATTCGATATCGTGATATCAATGTTTGTTGCAGCACCAGCCCTGTTCTGGAAGGTCGGTGGATTACCTGCTCTATTGTGTATCTCCAGTTGGAGTTCATTTATCATGTTTTCCAGCTCTTCGCCTTTTGCATCTGTTACACCGGAGTGCCACAGCACTGATTGCGCATTCGCATCAGCTGTTATTATCACGGTAATATCCCTGTAAGCCTGGAAAATTCTTTTCATCTTTATGATGTATTCTTCAATGCCTTCATTGAATTGGCAGTATATGTTAGCGATGATGAATTTGCCATAATTTGTCTGTAATTCCACACAGACGCAGTGCTCGTCACTGAACTGCTTTAGTAGAAATAGTCTGTGGTTCTTGTTGAATAATACAGTTATTGCCATAGGATTTTGCCCCACACTTTGTATTTGTGCCGTTATCGGCATGTTGACCATTTTTCCACCTTTTGTGTATGGCTCGTGTATGCACAGCATATCCAGTTTCTTTTCCTCCGCAGCTTTCCTTATCTCGTGACCAACTGCCGCACTGCGCATGCAGTTGATCTGTCCGATCCGGATCGCTACGGGGATCTTAGGTGTATATGGCACTGCGGCCATTGTTTTGTGTGGTCAAATGCTATTCTGCCATAGGTAATTGCAAAGTCCCTGTATAACTCTTCAAGATCGAACACTTCATTTCTCCTTTCAAATACTTGTTTTAAGAGTCCCTCTAGCTCAGTGACGTCTGTCGGAATATTATGACATTTTAGCTGTATTCGATCCACCGCTCCCGGAACCGGGAAGGTGATCTTATCTCCCTTATCATGCTTGATCCTCACATAGTGCCGTAAGGCAGTTGTGAGGATGCAAATACCGGGGTCCTGCTTTTTTGGGCAGTCTTTCTTTTCATGGCCTACTTCACCACAGTGTCTACATACGTTCTCCGTTTTGGAGCAATGTTTCCCAATGTGGCCTAAGTCCTGGCATTTCAGGCATTTTGGTACTACAATGTAGTCTTTGGTATTCACACTTGTGAAACCAATGTAAAGTTTTCTGCCCAGCATACGTTTCCTCAGCTGTGGTGATACTTCCACAACTAGGTTTGCGGTTTGCCTATCTCTTGGTCCAGTTTTGAACCTAATTTTGAACTCTTTTTCGAAATCTTCGGCTTTTATATCCTCAAAATTCTGTGAGCGGATATCCTCAATAGTCTCAAGTTCTGGCTTGTTTACAGCTACGTCATAAATTATGACTAGCGGTCTCTTTCTTGGGTAGTTCACATTTAAAATTTCTTTTCATGCTGGGATTGTTCATGATTTTGTCTATATCCTCTTTCGAGGATCCCTCTTCAGTCTTCTTTAGTTTCTTGGACTTCTTTCTTCTTGTTGATAATCTTAATGCTTCTTTCTTTGTTCTCTCTTCTACCTTGCTTCGTTTGTTCGTTCGTTATCTTTATTGTCTCAATAAGGTTTTATGGATCGTCAGATCTGGTCCTATTTTTCCGATTATATCTCGGTTTCTGTATTCACCAGTAATACCCTTGATTGTGTTTCTCTCCTTTTCATACACCTCACAATTGGTCAGTCTGTGTAGTGGTGTGTCCTCTTCTTCATTTCCGCATTCAATACAATTGGCGCTGTTTATTTCACCAATTCTTTTTAGATGGTAATCAAATTCTCCATGACTTGTTAAAAATGAGCATACTTCTTTGTCGAATCTATAGTGTGGTTTTTTTATCCAGTCTTCTGAGTCCATAATTATTTCATAGGTTTTTCTCCCTTTGCTGCTGCTGTCCCACTCCAACTGCCAGGTACTCAGTATTTTAGCTTTGATATGCAATTGAAGTGCAATTTGGTACACTTATTAATTGCAACTCCAAGACAATAGGGTAGATTTTTGTTACCACACATAGGGTTTCGCAAGGTACTGTCTTGTATGCACCAGACACGCATCTCAGTCATACTGTCTGAAGTTTTTTAAGCTTCTTTTCAGTATTTTCATACTTGAGTTTGTCTTCCCAGAATTCCATTCCGTATGAAATTATGGGCAGTATTGCTTTGTTGTATATTGCTATTATTGACTCACTGTATTTTCCCCAGTGTTTGTAAAAATATTCACACATTTTTCTTTAATATAGTTTAAGTGTTTATCGAATCTTAGTCTGTCATCCAGTATAACTCCTAGATACTCTATACTATCCACTCTTGCTATCGGATTTCCGTTCATTCTGATGGCTGGGTTTCTGTTCTTTGATAAGTTTGACATCACCATATATTTTGTTTTGGATTTTGATATCTCTAGTTTATGATTACTTGCCCATTTTGTTAACATCCTTATGCATTCGTTTGTTTTAATTTCTAGTTCATTGCGATTTTCTGCTGCTACTGCGATGCATATGTCATCTGCGTATGCAGAAATTTCTGTATCTTCTGGCCAACCGCTTCTGAGTAGTGGCTCTACTGTAAAATTCCATAGGTATGGTCCTAGCGCTGATCCCTGCGGGCATCCTTTAGTCAATTACCTTGTTACTTCGGAGTATAACGTTTTGTATACTACTTCTCTGTCTTTCAAGTATGATTTTATCAATTATATTCCCAGGAGTATTCATTTTATGAAGGAATTTGATAAGTCCTGGCCACCACATATTGTCAAAAGCTCCGGCTATATCCACAAATAACATCAGCTTATGTTTGTTTGGCCTCTTGGTGAATTCTATTATCTTTCTTATAGGCATGATTGTGCTTCTTCCAATTATGAATCCATACTGGTTTTCGCTTATTATGGGTCTTCCTTCAAAAGTTTTATTGATCATTATCATGATTATTCGCTCAAACATCTTGCCTATTTCTGATAATAGTGTTATTGGTCTTAAAGCCTTGGGATCGCTAAGGTCCCTGTCCACTGATTTTTGTATTGTTACTAGTCTGCTAATTTTCCAAGTTTTTGGAAAATATCTCAGTTCCAAACATCTTTTAAACAATTTCAATAGTCTCTTTTATTTCAGGAAAACTCAAAGCCAAGATTTTTTCCAGTACTTCATCTAGTCCTGGGGCTCTATTCTTTTTTATAGCTTTAACTGCTTCGTCAAGATGGTCCATTTCTATACTTGCTTCTAAGTCTATTCCAGTGTAATCATCCCAATTATTTCTCCATATTTTGTTTATTTCTGTGTCATTTTCAGCTATGTCTTGTGGCATCAGTCTCTCTGTAATTTCATCTTATGTGCTTTCCATATTGCTGGTATAAGTACCATCTTCTTTTCTTACTGAGTTCTTGATTATTTGTATTTTGTGTTTCTCTGTGGACAATTTATATACCGTACCCCATGGATTTTTGGCTAAGTCATTGTCAAGGAATTCTTTCCAGGATGCGTTCTTCTCTTTTATTATTTCATTCTTATATTTCTTTAACGCATCATTATAGTTATTCTTGTATTCAGTTATCTGTATTTGACATTCATTCCTTTTTTTGGCTACTTGGTATATTCTTCTCTTGTTTTTGGTTTCTTGTTTCAGTTTGGATAGTTCTGCTGTCCACCACCTTGATTATTTAGTGCATCGTTTTTTCTTTTTGCCTACTTTCCTGGTTATCTTTATTAATCCTTCCGTGATTTTCTTGATATATTCATCCACTTCTAATTCGTTTCTTAGTGTTAGGTTTTCCATGTTTTGGCTTAGCTCTCTTGACAAGTTTCTTACTGTTTCTAAGCAAATTGTCTTTATATTATATCCTGACTCTTTGTATTCAATTATATTATCGTCAATTTCTATTTCAATCCATCTATGGTCACTCTGTATCACTCCATCTCCTACCTTCCAAGTTGTTACTTTATTGCTAATGTTTCTTGACGCAAGACTTACGTCAATATTGCTTTCTCCATTTGCAGTGCTAAATGTATAAGGCATATTGTGTAGATTTAATATTTCTAAATTGTGGTGATTTATAAAGTCCACTAGTTCTTCGCCTCTTTCATCATTTCTTTTATTATGCCATGATGTGGATTTGGAATTAAGATCTCCACAGATAATTAACTGTGTTCCATTATTTTCCTGTATTATTTTCTGAAGAATCTCTAATTGTTCTTCAAGTTTTCCTTGTGGCGGCCAGTATACATTCACGATAATAATATCAAAATTATTTGTCTTTATTCTGACGACACATGTGTATTTGCTCTCATATTGAACTAATGAGAGCGCGTCATAATTCATGTTTAATATGATTATGGCTGTCAGTGTGCTTTCTGTTTTTAGATATGCACTCCTGTACTTCGTTAATCCGGGGATTATGTATTGTCCCTTGTTATTTTTTACAGTATAAGGTTCTTGTAACGTCAAGATATCGTATTTGTATTTTTCTCCTTCTAGTCGTGTTTCTGTAGTGATAGTTCTTGATTTTTGTAAATTGGCCTGTCCTATTTTTATTGAGCTGTTATTGTCCATAATCTGTATTATGAATATTGTACCAATAAAAATTATTGTACTAATTTATTTTTATTTTGCCTATGAGCTGCTCTAAATTCGGTGGGGTCGTGAGTAAGTGAAGTCTGTTAGCAATTCTGAATTATTTTCAAATACCTTCAAAATAAGATAAGATAACAGAGATAAGATAAATAAGATAAGTTAAGTGAGCGCCATGTATTTTATTCCTGGTTAAAATACAAAAACCAACAATCTATGCACAAAGAACAGTAAAATAAAATTTCAAGCTTAACAATTTAATTTCATGTATGAAATTTGCTATGAGTACAAAAATTGATGTTCAGAATGTACAAAAAATGTATGTTCAAAAATGTACAGAAAATCTATGTTCAAAAATATACAAAAATTTCAAAGATGTCTTAATTATTGAGAAGTTCAATTTCAAGTGGAATTGATCAATTTAAAGGAATTTGGACTTGTTTCAAGTGATGAAGGACACTTACTCCGTCGAATTTCTTCCTGGAAAGGTTCCTTGATCTCCGGTAGTATGTTGCACTCCTGTCGGACTTTCGAAGTTCTAGTTGAGGGAGTTCATGGAACTACTTCCAAAACATAGACTTGGTCGACTGGTATGTCCCAGGAGGTCTTACAATCTAGTTCATAGATGTCGTAGGAAACCTTCGTCTCCTGCTGTTTAGCTAAAAGCAATAGAGCGAACAGAATCTATCCAATATTTGAGTTTCTTTAGTGAAACTTCGATGGAGTGTAGTAAGTGAGCCTTCAAACTCAATCACAAGTCAAAATCAACCTCGAGATACTATTTACAATAATCAAGTTGATCAGAGAAACTATCTAAACAAGAAAAGAAAAATATGTGCAATTTCACAATGTTTGGCACTGTTGTTATGTGCAGAAATGAATCTGTGATGTGTTCAAGAGGATTCGAGTGAAACTTATATGAACAACTTTTCTCTATGACTTAGTTGGATGGACTAAATTATGTTCTGAATTCTAGAGAAATCAATTGTGAAATTTTGTTTCTTTGATAGAAACTATCTCAGAAAATTAATGTCTGTCTCGAACAGAAAGGAGATATCAAAGATTATGTAAGTTAAGATAAATACAAGATATAAAGATTGATATCTTCCCCAATATCGTTCCTAGAGTCAAGTTCTCAGAAGATAGATAAGATAAAAATTTATTTAGGTATGATAAAATTACGAATGGATTATTAGCAATCTTATTGTCAGATTATTTCTATTTGAGAGTGAAATAATAGAGATAATGAACCTCAACATAAAGTATCTTAGAGAAAGATAAACTTATGTGATAATGAAAATCTACAATCCAGCCAACAGGTGGATTGCGCTGTTTCGAAGTGAGCAAGCAAAATCTTACGACAGATGTGACATTCAGTCTAGATACATAAAAGTTTGCTACTCACCCCAAAAACAGGTTCAATCCTAGATCTCAGCTGGAAAGTATTTTCTCTGGGACTTCAAAGTGAGCAATCAGAATAATTCTAGAGGATTTCCTTCAAGCACCAATATCTCAAATTTGGTCAAAACACCTTATGAATAGATTATTTGGACTTCTGGAAGGCTCCAATTAAGCTGAAAGATAATACAAAAATCAGGCAGAAAAACTATTATTTCATAACCACATTTTCTTGAGGTACATAAGCCTCAAGAACAAAAATACACTCATTATTTTCTCAATTCATTAGTGAAAGATAAATACGTTCAATATAAATTCTCCTAGTCATAGGATTATATTGAAGATAAAAAGATACAAATAATTCTCATCACCAGAGCAAATGGCGTCTCATCAAATCCAAAATTCGATATTTCTCTAACACCAAATAATCATGAAAAAATCTGCAAAAGATAACTCTTCACTTGTAAATAGAAATAATCCATTTTTCAGTTCAAAAAGCAGAAGCTATAATTTAAATTGACATATTGAAAAATCAAATCATCAAAACTTCGATAAAGAATCCATTTATTACCTGTATCAGGTTTTTTTATCAGAAAAACCTTGTCAAGCGTCTTCACTCTAGGACAGATATTCCAGGAAGAGAGCGAGCTCGTCTTTTCTTTTTCCGTGCTTCTATTATTTTATTCAAAACGCAGACTCATGTGGTGTGGTGTTGCCAAACTTTCAACTTCTTACGAGAAACTATTAAATCTACATTGAAAATATTTTAATTAAACCTTATCAATCAAATATAGACCTATCCTTGGATTACTATCCAATCTGAAAGTTTGATTGATAGTTTCAATTAGTGTTACCTGTTTCATTAGGCCATGAAATGATTGAAATTAGCCATTCACAAGTGCAATGGTTTGAGACTGATTAGAAGCGACAACCATGTGACAAGCAGAACGATCACGTGGTCTACTTACCTGTCCAATTCCCACTATTCAACCAATCAACAAACACTAACGACGAAAAGTATACGAGGTAAACCAAAAAGTATTATCGAAAAGGAACAAAAATCTACAAGTGTGAGATTTTTCGTTACAATATATGTCTGCAGACTTTTAATATAAGTAGGACATTCGTCATGTTTAGTTTCATGCTCTGTTTTCAGACAGTCTTGCTTTTATGCAATTTATGCATTTTTTGTTATTGCCATTACAGCTTCTTGTTTTATGCTCTTCCCCGCATGTTCCGCAGGCTACATTGTTTCTACATTTCGAAGCCAGGTGTCTGAACCCTTGACAGTTATAACATCTTGGAACTCTTATGTGGTTCCATACTGGGCATGAAACCCAATTTATTAATAATCTTTTATTTTTCAAAATTTCTTGCCTGACCTCTGCAATACACTCAATTACCCAAGTACACGTATCTTTCTTCCTGTCGCCATACTTGAAGAGAGCCACCACTTCTCTTTCTTTTTCTTCTACTGGAATGTTGAGTTCATCGTTTATGGCATCTGCGAGTCTATTTGGAAGCCAATTCGAAGGTACATTTCCAACCGCAATCCTGGGTTTGAATTTTGTTGCTACTTTTGCAACTAGTCGAGCTTTGTTTAATTCTTCTTGGTTTATATTTGTTTCTGACGATATAATTTTTATTCCTGCTTTGCTGGTTGGAAATATTTTGTCTGCTTCAACACCAACTTTATGCGGTCTCAATGTTTTTGATGCTTTCAGAGTGTCCTCACTGCTTTTTAAGTCTTTATTTCCCTCTTTTGGGTATATTAGTACTACTGAGTTTTTCGATGGTTTCACTGGCCTACCTTTTGGTATTGGCACTTTTAAGTTCGAGGTGGATGCTTTTGCCACTTGGGCGTAAGTGACCGAGGCTGTACTAGTTTTCTGTTTATTTATGATGCTTTCTAGTTTGTCTAGTCTATCTTGTATTGTTTGATTTGCGCTTACTTGACTTAAGTGCATTAACACTTTCACGAATGCCTCAGTCATATCCTCCAAGTTTTTAGAGGCCACCTGTTTTTTGGCTGCTGACTCTTTCGAAGTTACGAATATATTCATAATGACCTCTTTGGCTGCAGTAAATTGTCCTAATGCCGAAGTGGCTAGGGATGCCGCCTGGCCACCCATGAAGTTTCTACTTTCTTGGATAAACTCATCTTGTGAGTTTGTTCTTTGTCCCACATCATTTTCTGCACTGGTATTGTCTTTTGCATAAGACCCCAGAGGATCGGCATTGCCACTTATTACCTTGTTTCCAGCTATAATGTTACTAGCAACACTAGCATTGTCTTGTATATCCAGCTCACTTCCAGAGCTTATTGATGTATGGCTTGGTTGACCCTTAGTAGGGTCGGATTCTTTTGTTTTGTTTATATTATTTATATCTTCCATCATTGTTCCCACGAGTAGCAGAGGAAATTTTTGTCCATTCCTGCAGAGCCCCGCATGCAGGAGTAAGGCTTTTACACCTCAGATTTGCCATGTCTGAGGGTTTGCACTAGTGGCGCCATCACCCCGGCGTCATCCGCACCATCGGCGTGCACCTTGATGTTGGGGATTTTTTATCGAGGTTTACTCCTCTATTCATTTTTGAGCTGTTCTTAGCTTCACTGCTCTCCTTCAGCCTTACCGGCATGGGTGGCCCTGCCAGGAGAATACACTCCCGCCGGCATCGCCTGAAGGTTCATCGCAGTTACTGAGCCCCCCCACCACGTCAAGGACTTACAGCTTCTTGGGGGGGAGTGGGTAGGGACAGCTGTCTTGAAGTTTTACGTGCCTTTCCTGCCGTGAGGCTCTAAGACACGACCTCCCTAGAGATATAACGGGGTCCAGATACGCTGGACCAATGCGCCCAACCGCAAGGGTTGAGCTACCGAACTGCCGCGACCATTTGCATTCCAGTCTTCGGCCTCTTCGGTATGAGCGAGCACCTATCCAAGCTCTACTAGTTCTGCAGACTAGCACCCGAGCTGATACGCAGCTCACCCATCGTATCACAAGTGATACTAGCCAGCATATCGCTTCAACCACTGCCCCTCAGAGTCCAACCCTCACGGTCGCACATGACACAAGGCAGAGTACTTTCACACTTACGCCTAGGTCATGGGGCTTTAACGACCCCCTGGGTACCGAATACGTGCTAGGCCTCGGTTCGGCCTATTCACAAGTGCTTTCTGGGTTATTCTCAACCAGTCCAGTCCTTGCTACAATTTTAGGGAGAATGCATCCCAGACCTTGCTATAGTCAGCTCGGGTGCGTGGGCGCGCCAAGCCCAAAACGTCTACTAACCCATTACATGTGTTTTCCCCTATACTCTATAGGGTACTAATACTTGTAGTAGGCATCTTCAACGTTCCCTGCGCCATGGCCCGACCTAAGTCGGGCCAATTCCTTCGCATCCTCCTATCCTCTCACTCACTCTTGATAATTTACTAGCATTCTGCTACTATGAATTTAGTTCAGTTGGAAGTACTACCTGCAGTGCTTTCGGGTACACTCTAGACTTATGTCTCGGACCGTTCCTACTACTACTACACTTTTCCACCAACATGCCCTAATTCTCACAGCCCTTTCATTCTTGTATAAATATCACTCTCTTTAAATATATAATATTTCCACTATTTTCATTTCAACTTCATAATAATTCAAACAATAATACTAATTCTATTTTTATATCATCGCTTTCCTTATTGTAAATAGTTCAACCGCAAATTTATTCATTTCTCTATATGAATGTTCATATTCACAAACGTCTTCATAATGCCACCTTTTTACACCTTCTTGTTGTATCTCCATTCTGTCTAAATTTCTTATATCATTATATATCCTACAATCTGTTATTACGTGTTCCCACGTATTTATTTCATCACCGCATAAACATCGATCATTATCTGCTAACCTTCTTTGATATAACAATGCCTTCAAACTTCCATGTCCTGTTAATATGAAATTCATTTCCAAACTTGGGTCGAACCACTTCCAATTTCTTACTACTCTTACATCCGCAATGAACTTCTTTGTTACTATCCCCACCGCGTCTACCTGCCATTGATCATACATTATTACATCTAAGTATAATTTCTTTGCCTTTATTCCTAATTCTACCCATTCTTGTCTTCTTTCAATTAATTCCTCTTCAATACGCATATTTTCTTACTCTAGTCCTTTTTTCATTTTATACAATATTCCTCTTTTTACAGCCTCATGTCTCCATGGTAATATTCCCATTAATACCTCCATTGCATGAGTTGATACTGTTCTACATACTCTTAAACTTGCATATAACCCTACTCTCTCCACTTTATCTAGTGCTTTTTTCATTTTTACCTTCTTTAATTCCTTATACCATATTTCCGCTCCATATAATGCACATGAAGTCAGCAATCCTTTATATAACACAACTACTGCCTTCTTTCTCAGACCCCATTCTTTCCGCATTATTCTACTAATTTTTTCTACTACCGCACTTACTTTCTTATTCATTTCTTTCAAATTTACTTCATATACCATCTTTATATTCTCTTCATTCATTTTTACAATCGGATTTTTATTTAATTTACCTTTCATCATCATCATTACAGTTTTCGTTTTCGAAACTTCGACTCCTACTATACGTCCCCAATTCACAACTCTAGTCATCCATTGTACCGCTTTACGCTCAATCACATTTCTACTACTTCCTTTCACTAATATTAATAAGTCATCCGCATACGCAATAACCGCACATCCCGCATCTTCTAACTCATTCAATAAATCGTCCATCACCATATTCCACATGAAGGGTCCACAAATAGATCCCTGTGGACATCCTCTATTAATATTTCTTTCAACCTTTTCCGTTTCATCTTCAACTAATACTACTCGATTATTAAAATACGACTTCCACATTTTCATTTCGGTACAATTATTTTCTCTCAATTTTCGCATCACTATATCCCATTCTGAATTATCAAACGCACCTTTAAAATCCACAAATATTCCTAATATATATTTATCATTACCTTCTTTAACTATTGTTTGTACTTTTTCCCACGCATCTTCTACTGATTTTTTCTTCCTAAACCCAAATTGAAAAACACTCCTTCTTTCTAATCTTCCTTCCATACGATTTACTAATAATTTTTCTAAACATCTTCCAAGACCACTCAGCAAATTAATTGCTCTATATGATCCTGGATCCGTCTTATCCTTATCTATACCCTTTAATAATACCACCTCATCTCCTTACTTCCATTTCTCCGGAGAGATTCCATTCCTCAATCAATTATCCAACAAATTTTTTACATACTATGGTATTGCAACCCACATTCTCTTTATCATTTCGTTTTTAATTCCATCAATACCTGGCGCTTTTTCGCTTTTTAAAGTTAATATCACATCTTTTATTTCCTCTCTTGTAAATTCATCAAATTCATTTCCTTCTACTATTTCATCTTCTCCTTCTTCCCTTCCTGGAGGAAATCATTCATCTAATAAGACAATAATTGTATCTACCCAACTTTCTGTAACTCTTTTCTCCATACATATTTTATATGCACTACTCCATGGGTCCACATTGCCATCATTCTTAACATATTCCTCCCATCTTTTTCTTTTCGTATTTTTAATTTCAATTTTATATTCTCTACACTTCCTCCTATACTCTTCCTCTCTTTCATCATTATTTAAGCCTGTTCTCCTTCCTACTTGCACCTTCCTCCTACACTTCCTCATTTCTCTACGTAAATTATTTAATTCTTCATTCCACCACCCTTCTCTACTATTTACTTCAACCTTTTTCCAACATTCCTCATTCGTTTCCTCTAGCCATTTATGTACGATATTCATTTGCTCGTTTATATCGCAATTCATAAACTGACGTATATCACAATTTTCAGATTTTCCTTCTAATGTCGCAATATACCCAATCTACATTTTTACCTGACCATTTAATTTTATTAACATTATTTTGCCAAAGATCCTCATTAAAATTTATTACTATTTCTATCACATTATGATCGCTTATTCCTATTTCACTCCTAATTCTCCATGTAGTCTCAAATTTCCAAATCTCGTTTATCATTGTTACGTCTATATCACTTTCTCCCTTTGGTCCACTATAAGTATAATCTTCGCTATATTCATTAATAGCTATTAAATTATTAACTACCATCATATCTCCTATTATTTCACCTGTTCTAAATCTTTCATCATCCCTTATGTTTTCAAACCACATGAGAGAAACCGCATTTACATCCATTCCTAAAATCATAGCTTTCCCGTTTACTTTCTCTATTACATTCTCAATTTTCCTTTTTATAATTTCAACATCCTCTCCGAATTGACAATAAACTGATACAACAACCATTTCATATACCCCTATTTTTATCATAGCACATGCTATATACTTATTCATTAATTCTATCCTACCTATACTCTCTATTTCATCATTCGCTATTATTATTGCCGCTTTACCATCCTGCTTCATTATTACTCTCATATTTCCTGGTATTCCTACTATTATTCCCTTCCTTATATATGGTTCATGTATCAGCGCAATCGATATATTTTCCTCTTTCATTAATACTCCTAATTCGCACATTACTACATATGATCTTTGGCAATTCAACTGCATTATTTTAATGTTTTTGAACAATAAACATCTCTCTATTCCTCAAATATTCCAACTTGCGCTTGTATTCTGGACAATCTCCAGAATCCGTTGCGTGCGCCAGTTCTTCCTCTGTTTTTTCAAAACATGATTTGCATTTCATCCTATTTCTACAACTCCTCGAATCGTGTGCACTTTCGCCACACTTTCTGCAAACATACCCTCTTTCCTTACACTGATCCGCCCTATGATGCACACTGCAACATTTAAAGCATCTCTTAACAATATCTACCTCCTTTACTTTACAAGACCTCCATCCTACATATACATATCCTTTTCCTATTCAGTACTCCGCAATCTCATCGTTCAAACTTAGTATTACATTATCCAAATCATGCCTCATTTTCTTCCGGCCATCTACTTTAACCCAATTATTAAAATCTTCCACCGTTACCCTCGACATTCCATTTTTGTTATATAGATCTTCCAGTAACTCCGTATCAGTAACTTCTTTCGGCACATCAAATACAATTATTTTTGGATTTAGTGTTATAGCCTCCGCTATTTTTAAATTCTTTCCTTTAATTTTCGTCCTTATATTTTTAGCATCTTCTTGAGTCGCTGCCTCTATAACTACCCCATCTTTTATCTTTCTTACCGTCCTTACTCTCACCGTCTTCAAATCCCTACTCATTTCGTCTACCTTCTTCATTATCTCTTCTACTTTCTCTCCTTTATCGCTCTTTACTGCTACCGCAAATGTCTTCACTTCCACCTTTTGTTTTACAGGCTGTACCACCTTACTACTCACACTAGCCTGTGGTACAGATGTATTAGTTATATTAGGCATTACCGCCATTAATTTTACCAGCGCTCTACATTCCTCCGCCCTACCTCTAGCTTCCGCTCTCTCCGCTATCAATTTACTTATAATTTCCTCCATTACTGATACCTTGTCTAAAATATATGACGAAGCTACTTTAGAAATCTTGTTAGAATCATCTAACACAAATTTCTTTATGTCCTTCGACACCGTTACCATCTGCTCTACCCTTTCCTTAATTTCTCCGCATACCGTCTGCTCACTATCCTTATTTTCATTAGTTTCTTTATTGTTCATCATACTTATTCCTACGAGTCTTTGGCTTCTAACAGGTCAATGTCGTTTTGCCGTACGACACAAGGCTTATTTTGCTAGAGGCGCCATCTTCTAGTAGTTCGGACGTTTAGGGATAGGTCCTACTCCACCTATCTTGGTTGCCGCCTGGCAACGTCCGCAACCCTACGACAAGAGAATTTTTATAGTTGTATTTTCAACTTGAGCCAGCTGGTTAAGGCAAGCCCGCCGGCCTGATTAGCGATGGCTACCGCTGCTGTACATTACACACGGGCATCTCGTTTTTTGTGGCCAACTGAGACCGACCAGTCAGATCAAAAGCTCATTTCTATCTCGGTCCCATGGCCACACACGAGCCAAACCCCAGTACCACGCATCGGGTCGTTGTCATCATTATCCCCTCGGGAACTGGCAGGTTACGGCGCTTGGAGGGTACTCAAGAGTTCGCTATGCTCTTCACCAACATTTCTGTATGGTGCCCTCCGAGGTGAATAATTTTATAGCGATTTTCCTTCGCTTGGACTCAGATCCTGTTTACGCATCATATCAATAGAAGTGATTTGCCACAAGTTTCTGAATCCGCCGGCTTCTCTCTCAGGAAGTTACGACATGACAGGTTGGTTGAGCTCCATCCTGCTGAACACATCCTTCCTCCTCGCATCCCATTTTAACTTATCATCAACATTATCATACCCTCTCTTTCTTATCTCTTTCTCGGTTGGCAGAGCACAACTCACTCTCCATTCCAACCACAAAAAAGGCGGACCGGCTGGCGGACAGACCTCATTGGTCCGCCACGCCCTCCAGCCCGCAATCTAGCGATTAGAAATTAGAGCGCAAGACTCCGCATTTCTATACTATCACTTTATTCCACCGAGGTCTTTTTGATTAATTCTGCCCTTCGTCTTCTCCAGCCCAGTCCATTCGAGTCCCTTCATACTCCTCCTCCTCGATCACCACCATCCCATTGCTTTATGAAGTATATCCCGAGATCCCGTCAGACAGTACTCTCGAGCAACTCCAGCCATGGTCGGTCATCGATCGAATAATAGATAGGAGGTGATCACTTGGTTCACGGTTTGGCAATCCGACGGGTACGAGCAATTATCACGCGGAGAGATCATGAATCACTAGGGAGCCACATCTGAATCCTATCAGCAGACTCTACCTGCGTCATCAGTTCCCTCTACGCGCCCCTCGACCCTATTTGTCTCATGCTACACCTATCTTTTGATCACTCTTCAGAGATCTTCTTATGGTGCGCCTTTGTCGACTTAGGGCATATTGTCACAACAAAATAAAGTTGTTTGTTGTTAAAAATGAATTAATATTTTTCACTTAATTTTTGTATGGGTACAGATGGTTTTAGCATGCCTATCTGTGTGCACTACCAGGAACGCCCCATTTGAAGATCAAACCGAGGCAGTCCAGTTTTAGCATGCTGGACCGTTCGCAAATCCTGGCCAGATGCCCCATATAAAAACACATTTTAATATCCAATACTTAAAATAATGAAAACTGTCTCACACGATAAAATAGAGATGGTTAATTCATCCATATCGATTTATATCGATTTATAAGGGGTAATGCTTGGCTTCATAGTTTGCGAGAGGTAATATTCAAATAGGCACTAATAGTTTAGGGGTAACTGAAAGTACGAGACTACATTCAAACATAACAATATTTATAATAGCATGAAACATGATGGGTAGCGATAACAATTATGAATAAACAACAATGAATATAAAGACCTAATAACAACTTACATTATAATGACCATTACGACGAGCTCTTGTCAAGTCAAGAGTAGCCCCAGACCAGACTAACTTCGGAACCCTTATATCCAATATTTATATACATCATTTTATTAGATTTGCACGTTTTTCATGAGAGTTCCTTGGTCAGTTTTCATAGTTCAATGTCAATTGATGATTTGAATGATTTTATGTTTATAAAACCCTCATGGTTACAAATTACTAATATACTGAATGTTCTACTCGTGACATGACCCCTCTCTCCGAGAAAACTGGACCCCAGTTTTTAAATTATCACCTAACTAAAAATATCGAGGACAACATATACCAAAGATTCAAAAATGACAACAAAAAAAAAACAATATATCTTGAAAATTGAGGTCACACACTCAAAAGTTCAGTGTCTACAATGCACACTCACACTTTTACTTAGTCCGGCATTGGCTATATTCAACTAAAGCATTTTAATCAGACTCTTCTCGGTGGGACTTCTGGCAGCTCGGGGGTAGGGAATGACGATTGGGCATGGCATCCTCCAATCGTCATGGGGATATCGGCAGGATCCTTTTGGGCTCGAAGGTATCCTTGTCCTGGGCATTGGGATGAGGTTTCCTATGTCATTCGAGGTAGTTGGCAGCTGAACGAAGGGAACTGCTGGCTGCTTGGGGTAGCGAATGACGACTGATGGGCAGTTGTTGTCATGATGGCACAACGTCCTGGTCCATTCGTCTCAATGAAGCTAGTAGACGTCCATGGGCGGCAACGACAAATTACCGTCATATCAGGGGCTGATCAGGAATCTCGTGGAATGAATTTCGTGGTCTCCCAACGTCAAACTTCTAGGAGCTATCCACGACTTGTAGCATTCCCACTTTCCTTTTCGTTTCTGGGCTACCCAGCTGCTACCATCGAATCATGCTGTACAGTCAAACAGTCCTTGGTTTGTCAATGTTTGGCCATTTGGCTGCATGGCTGCATCCCCCTGGGTGTCTGATTTCTTGATGAGTGTTGTATGCCAGTGCTCAGTGTGCGTGCATTGCATTCTGCTCGGTTTTGTGTGATACCGTGAAATCATGCAAGAAAAAAATATTGTCAAATGCCTACGTTACTATTTATATTAAAATGGGGAATTTTATATAACCCTACATATAACTATCACATAAGAGATCGAAAAAGATGAATGTACAAAATTCAAGAAAAGCAATAAATGATTAACCTATGTGCCGTGATATGCTTTATACCTCATTTAAACTTCATAAAAATCCTATTTTATATGTGAAGTACCAACATTTATGCTGCAAATTAAATTTCACTTACTATAGTTCTTACTCGAAATAATCTATGATTAGGACTTCAATAAAAAAAGAAAATAACTCCTCGAATACTCTAAAATTATGATTATTCATCTGAGTTCTGTAATAACATATCTACTAAATTCCTATCAAGATATTGAAAACTTGATTAATTATTATTCCTATAAATAAATGATAAATAATATACTAGCAACATAATGCAACACGAATCAAGTGTCAAGTTCATATTTTTTTACTATATCGAGTTCGTCAAAATGCGTCAATTTCATCACTACTAGTGACCTAGTAAGCAATATTAAAATATGAAATTTGCTGAAAAAAGTTCGTTCATTTTTAGGGGAATTCGATAATCGTAACTACTTTCTTTAAAAATCAGAAACCAAATTATGGAAAGTTGTTTCTTAATTAAAAAATTTGAAGATTGTTTGTATAAACAAAAAATTAATTATAAGTTACTTATCCACTTGTTTATTTCCTATTCATGTGAAATTATGAGAAATTGTTCGATAGGTTTCCGCATTTGATTCAAAATGTCAATGGATTTGAATGCTTTTCAGTTACAAGAAATCTCTCTCAAACACGAGATTAAAATAAATTGCCAATATTGCGAATTAAAAATTATTCATATAATAACAGGTGAATTGAAATAATGGAAAAAAAAGAATAATCAGAGTCATGTTGAAAAACCAACGTGCCTTCTCGTTGAAAAATTTCATTAAAAAAAATAACCTATCTGATAAATATATAATCGGAATCATTACCATGTTATTTCATGCTTACATATTGATCATTTTTGACATTCCAGGTCCAATCCGTAAGATTCAAAAGGATATTCATCTGACAACTCATTATTGGCAGCTTGAATAAACTGATGAAACGTCCGAGTATTGGTACTTTCATGTACTTTGAGCAATATTTTGACACAAGGGCCCTTGTGATTATTTTTTGTTCAATATGAAATATTATCAGAACTTTATTCGATTTATTTATTTATCTTTGGTATAACCGGTTTCACAAATATATTGAAGTTTATTCAATTCGATTGCCTTATTCACGTTGTTTCGATGAAATCAAGTAGTAAATAGTTTATTATAATGAAATTTGTGATATTTCATCACTTCTACATTATTGAACTGATTGAAAATACTCCTGTTAAATACCGCATGCTCATTCCTCCAATTTTTTTTCATAGAACTAGACCGTACATGTCTTTGTCTAACAACTCGCAAATATTTTCCATTTTTGGAAAATCATCCCCGGGGGTAAATATCATCATAATCATCTTCATAATTCATAAATATACATAATCATCATAAACGAGCTCATTATTTCACATTAAATCATCATTTCATGCCCTATCAATTCGAGGACAAAATATCTTCAGTAAGGTTAATCCTTCATGCCTTAGTGTGGCACATCTTCCAGGATTCCCTCCTATTTACTGTTATAGTGCACACTTTCAACTATAACACTTTCGTACTTTTTAGAATATCAACCAAACAGCTACTTCTCTGGATGTGGTTTGGCTAGGACCACGAGATATGCTGAATAGGGTGATGATTATTCTGTACGGGAACGGTTTTCACTTGAAACCAAGTAACAATCTCTTCATTGAGAGTTTACATATACACATCAATATTCTTGAGCTCAATTAATTCATTTCATATCATACTTCCATAACATAATAATATCATATTTGCGTATAATTCATTTCAGGAGGAATGACAAAAAATGGTAAACGATACCAACGTTTAAGAGTATTTTCAATATTTGAAAGGTCATATATTATACTGACTAAGATATTTTGAATCGAAACATTCTCAACTATTACTTGAATTATTAATTATTTGCATTCGCATTGAAATTTATTATGAATTATATCGAGCACGATGATTTGTTATTGTTTTGATTTTGTATTGTTATAAGACTATAGACACGTTGTGAATGACTTATATTATATATTATATATTGACTGGCATTGGCATTGCATTTCTTGAATGATTTTATCAACTATGAGAAAAAAATATTTGGAATTATCTTGATTTGAGAGAAATAAAAACTGACAAGAATTAGATAAAGAAAGAACTTGTTCTCAAATTCAAATAGAGAATTACGAGTAGAGAAAAAAAATAACAAAGTTCAGAGATAAGCTCTAAACTTTGTGAGTCTGATCCGGTGCTTTATATCATGTCTTTGAATAGAAATGGAATGATTGTTATTCAACTTTTCAAACTTAATGGTATTTAAAATATTGAGAAAAATTAGGATTTATAATTTAAATGACTTTCTTACTTTGTTATCACCCATAATTCATGCTGCTATACTTAATTACTTTCAAATAACCCTTTTTACTAGTGCCTTTGTATGAAATATAAAATTGACTGAAATCAATGATGAGAAATTATTGAAATAATGAGTCCATTATGAGGAATGCGACTCAAGGAAAGAAGCTTAGGCCGTTCGCAAATCCTTAATATTTATTTAATAGTAGCCTTTGTATGAAATATAAAATTGACATAAATCCATGTATGCAAGAAAAAATTTATGAGTCCATTATGAGGAATGAGACTCAAGGAAAGAAGCTTAGGCGCCTCCACCATGTCACGACAAAAGAGTTGTGTTTCCACCATATCGATTTATATCGATTTATAAGGGGTAATGCTTGGCTTCATAGTTTGCGAGAGGTAATATTCAAATAGGCACTAATAGTTTAGGGGTAACTGAAAGTACGAGACTACATTCAAACATAACAATATTTATAATAGCATGAAACATTATGGGTAGCGATAACAATTATGAATAAACAACAATGAATATAAAGACCTAATAACAACTTACATTATAATGACCATTACGACGAGCTCTTGTCAAGTCAAGAGTAGCCCCAGACCAGACTAACTTCGGAACCCTCATATCCAATATTTATATACATCATTTTATTAGATTTGCACGTTTCTCATGAGAGTTCCCTGGTCAGTTTTCATAGTTCAATGTCAATTGATGATTTGAATAATTTTATGTTTATAAAACCCTCATGGTTACAAATTACTAATATACTGAATGTTCTACTCGTGACAATATTATCAACTTTGCTTCTTTCATTTCTTGCCTTTGGCTTATTCCTTTTGCCATTTTGGAATCTACATCAGCTCTAGGGGCCTAGTTATGCAGCCGACTTCACTGCATAGCACTTATCGCTTTCTCCTAGGAGACCGCTGCGCTGCAGTATCGTCAACTACCTATTACCCCGCTGATTTGACTCCTGGCCTTTTCTGGGATTTCATGCCCATTTATATAGCGGCACTTCTCCGCTTGATCATACGGTACACGGTTCGGGAATACGCAGGATGGACTATTCCCCAAACTGGTTCCATAATTACGTTGTTCCATACTTACTCGTTTAACAGCAAGCTGTTACGTGCATCGCAGGTTTACGACTCCATGACTGACAGATTCCTACACCTACCCCCATAAGCCATGCTGCATGGAAAGCACGGCTGACTATTATTAGCTAGTTAATGGCCCCTAGTAACCTAAGAACCGTCAACCACCCAGTGTCTACTACGAGGAAGTTGATAGTCGTGGGCTTTTTCGATATCCATCTGCCTCGACGGACCTGGCCTCAGACATTTGGCATCCAATTAAGGCATCCACCTGTCCTAAGCCGAGGTTTGTTCCATCGCAAACCGGACAGATTATCTTCAGCTTGGTGGTAAGTATCTCTCGTCTAACCCCTTGATAAAAAGAAAATCTTGACCTGTAAAGCATGTCCTGTAGAGGGGGACATTCAACTTAGGTGTGTGTCTCAACTACCGCCACCAGTGGGTAGGGACAAAAAATAAATAAAAGGAATGCAAATTCCCACCATCCACCCCTGCAAACTGTGGCAGACTACTGTTTGTATAATACTTTGCATTTTTTTTCTAGTTAGAGTGAGAAATTTAGCCCATGAGTAACGAGTTCCTACCTTTCGGTTTAACTCGATATGCAAACTATAAAAGAGTCTCTGACAGTTGCAGGTGCGCTTCCTTTTATCATTCCCAATCTTTTTTCTTTGCTTAATTCTTATTAATCTCAAATAATTTCTACAACTTAATACATTTCTAATATTTCAATAATACTAACAGTCTTCTTTCTTCCTTCTTCCAAGATGTTCTGCAATGCTTCTTGTGCTGCTACCAGTCTTCTCTCTTCTGTCTTCTCTAGTTATTTGTAAGTTCACTTGAAGTCTTACGGCTATCCAATATCTATATTCAATAGCATTTATTCTTCCTCCCATAAAAGTTGTGGTTCCATCGTTTTTTAATTCTTCCAAAGAAAGATTTTTCTGTAACTCTATATGTATTGGTACAACTTTGTTTATGACACATAGCGATTCACACGGAACTGTTTTATAGGCCCCTGATATGCACTTAAGACAAAGGGATCGAAGGCTTCTTAACTTCTTCCTTGTATTGTTGAAAATCAGTTTGTGCTTCCAGAATTCTATCCCATATGATAGGATTGGTATTATTGCACATTCATAAATGGCAAGTAATGATTGGCTAAATTTGCCCAACAGTTGTTGGTGTATCTCTTTAATGCATAAAATATCTTTTTACATTTATCAATTATATAGTTGATATGCGTATTGAAAGACAGCTTGTCATCTATGAACACTCCAAGATATTTGATATTATCAACTCTAGCTATTGGCCTATTATTGTACCTAATAGTAGGGTTTCTGTTTCTTCCTAGGGTATTTGTTGCAATAATATATTTGGTTTCTGATAAGGATATTTCAAGTTTATGATCACTTGCCCATTCTTTGAGGGTTCTTAGTGAACTGTTTGCTTTCATCTCTAAAACTGCTCTTGTGCCTGCGGGTATGGCTATGCAAATATCATCCGCATATGCTGTAATGCTTACTCCTTCTGGCCATTCCATTCTTAGGAGGGGTTCCACAGTTAAATTCCATAAAAATGGTCCCAGTGCCGATCCTTGCGGGCATCCCTTACTTAATATTTTGTTGACACTGTTAAACTTAGTATTGTATTCAATACTCCTATCACTGAGATATGATTTGATAAGCCCCAGTAATGGGGATGGCATTCCAATATGATTTAGATATCTAAATGTGGCCGGCCACCACATATTATCGAATGCGCCAGCTATATCTATGAAAATAACCATGCGATGATTTTCTTGTCCTCCCAAGAATTCAGTTACCTTCCTTATCGACATGCATGTATTTTTCTTGGGAATAAATCCATACTGATTATTGCTAAATAGGTTTCCTTGCATTACAGCTTGAATAGTTCTTATAATAGTTGTCTCAAAAAGTTTACCTAATTCTGACAATAATGTTATGGGTCTGAGTGCTTTGGGATCTGTAAGATCCTTATCTGGAGCTTTGACGATAGTCACCAATCTTCCATGCTTCCAACTATTAGGAAAGTATGCCAGATTAACGCTTGCTTCAAATAGCTTCTTAATACACTCGCCAATAATTGGGTAAGCCATTGCCAACACTTTCCCATGTACATTATCCGGCCCAGGAGCCCTGTTTCTACGTATAGCTTTGATGGCATCATCTATATGCTCTTTATTAATGTCAACTTGTTGTTGTAATCCAACATATTCATCCACCGCCTCTCTCCATTCTCGGTTATTATCTTTGTCACTATCGGGATTATCTGCTGGCATTAGTTTGTCTAAGATTGCTTGTAATGTGTCTGTGAAGTTGTTGGTCAAATTTCCTTCTGGGGTTCTAACAGTGTTCTGCATATTATTCCATCTTATCTTTTCAGAAGCTAACTTATAAGTGGTACCCCAAGGGTTTCTTCCGAGGTCATTTTCGACGAATTCAATCCATGTTTCCTGTTTAGATATTTTTATAAGTCTTTTGTATGTTCCTTGTTGAGTGTGATATAACTCTCTTAATCTGTTTATTTCTTGGTCATCGTTTTGACGTCTTCTTGCTCTTTGATAGGCTTTTCTGCATTTATGAGATTCATATTTTGCCCTTCCGATTTCATCTGTCCACCATGGGCCATATTTATTTGGTTTGTGCACTATTTTTCCTAGCCTTTCTGTGGCAGATGTAAGACCGTTAGTTAGCATTTCTATAAATTCATCTACTTCTCTCTTGTTATGTAAAGGTTTTTGATTAATCTGTTCATAAAGTGCTAATATTATGGCCTCTAATTCTTCTGAATTTTTTCTATTAACCGAGTACTTTGGTTGAGACTCAAATTGGGCTTCCTGCAATACTGAGCTGATTTGAAGTTCGATTAGTCTATGATCGCTAGTGATAGCTTCCTCTCTTATCTCCCACATTGCAATGTATGGGATAAGATTGTTTGTTATTAAGTCAAGGTCAATCCTACTTTCTCCATTGGCAGTGGAGAAGGTAGGAGGAGTGCCTGCTTCATTAACTATATTTAAGTCATTGTTATTTATAAATTCTTCTAATTTTCTGCCTCTGGCATCAATTAGATGGTCATGCCACATTTCTGATCTCGCATTGAAATCACCCCCAATTAGTATTTTATTAGGTTCATTCTCTATGAGAATGTCTTGTATTATATTCAATTCCTCTAATATCTCATGATTTGGTTGACAGTAAACGTTAACCATCACTATTTCCTGTCTAGCTGTTTTGATTCGTACTGCAACTGAATGGGGTAATTTGTACTGTTTTAGACTTATGGCATCAATTTCTTCATTAAATATAATAGTGACGGCTGTTGGCCTCTCGGTGATCCTATGTGCCAGTCGGTATTGCGACCTTTCCGGGACAAAATGGTTACCTCTATTGTTAATTCTGGTATATGGCTCCTGCGCCAGGACAATGTCAAATTTATTTTGTTCTGCGTATTGTCGTAGCTCCGATGTGGCAGTTAATGACCTCTGTAAGTAAATATGGCCTATCCTAATATTACCATTGTTATTATTGGCTATGATCTGTATTGTTGATATGAGCCTGAAGTCTTCGATTATAGGTGGCACATTTGTTGTCACTAGCTTCATGGAAGCATTCTTCTTTATTAACTTTACCTCTTATGCAATTAGTACAACTAGGCCTGCCATTATTTGGACAGTCTTTAGTGTCATGTTCACCTGTGCATCTTGAACATGCAGCCTTGTTCTTGCAAACGGATGCCATGTGACCAAATCCCTGGCACTTAAAGCATCTAAGAATCCTAACGTGGTCTCTAACAGGGCAAGCACTCCAGTCTAAGTACAACTTTTTCCTGTTTAAAATTATATTTCTAATGTTTGGTTTGCATTCAATTACCCAAGTACACGTGGTACTATTTCTATCCCCAAATTTGTATTTGGAGACCAACTCATCGGGATCGTTTTCTGGTAAATCTAGGTCGTCGTTAATTCTGGCAGCAACTCTATTGGGTCTCCAATCACTAGGGACGCCAATTACGGCTATTCATGGTAACATTTTTTGTTGGACAGATGCCTTCAAGCCTACTTTTTCAAGTTCTTCCAAATTGTAATTTGTGTTTGCTGCCAGTACTCAAATTGCTCTCCCGTTAGTGGGAAAGCATTTCTCGACTTTGAGTCCAAGCTCGTAAGGATTTAGCTTATTAAGAGCTCCCATAGTATCTTCACTTGTTTTGAGTACCATATTATTTTCGAGTGGCTCTATTAATATGACATCATTTCTTGACGGTTCTACTGTCTTTCCTCTTGTTATTGAGACCTGAATAGTAGGAGGAGCTTTTTTAGTTATGGAGGCGTAACTCTGCATAGGGGGAACTTCTCTATCTAGGTTATTGTTAATTTTTTGTTCAATAATGTCGAGTTTTTCTGCAACACTATTCGAAGTCTCAATTTGTCCCAGGTGGAGTATTAACTTAGTAAAAGCTTCTGTCATTTTTTCTAGGTTGCTAGTAGTTATACATTTTTTGCTGATTCTTTAGATGTGAGTAAGTTGTTTATGATAGCTTCTTTGGCTTCAGAAAATTGTTGGATGGCACTGTACGCCAGGGTGGTGGCTGTGCCTCCCATGAAATCGGCACTTCTTTCTAAGAAATGTTCATTTTGTTACGAGCGTGGCCTGCTCACTGGCTCTTCCCTGGTGTTAGATTGGACACCTTCATTATAGTCACTAAGGCTTTCGAC
Organism: Phaedon cochleariae; assembly: GCA_918026855.4. Lineage (NCBI taxonomy): Eukaryota > Metazoa > Arthropoda > Insecta > Coleoptera > Chrysomelidae > Phaedon > Phaedon cochleariae. Next base: position 47,504,002 of record OU896715.1, read on the forward strand.
TTCCTTGTCAACAGCTGTAGTTGTGCTACCTCGTTCATCAGTTGGCTCTTCCTGATCGAAGCTATTGGATTCTACATTTACGATTAATTCTTGAGAATTTTTGATTTGGTTTGAGTTAGTTGGTTTCATATTTTTCATATTTCGTCCCACGAGAAGCTAGGGATATTTGGTCAGTCTCCACAGAGCCCCGCATGTGGAGATAAGGCTATTAATTCGAACTTGCGCCACTGGTCTGAATTACACGTTCGAAACGCCATCACCCTGGCGCCATTCGCACCCTCAGCACGCATTACACCTTGGCGTTGGGGATTTTTTAACGAGGTTTACTCCTCTTTATGTTGTTGAGCCGTCCTTAGCTTCACCATTCATCCTCGACCTTACCGGCATGGGTGACCCTGCCAGTAGCTTAAGCTCCCGCCGGCATCTCTCTCGGAATCACTGCGGCTACTGGTTCCCCCCAACAACGAAAAGGTCTCACGGCTCCTTGGGGGGAGTGGGTAGGGACAGTTCAGTTCAGTCCAGTTCAGTTGTAATGTTGCCGGGGTAGCAACGGGTGAGACCAAGAACTGGTCTTACCCCCCCTTCCCAAGACCCCTAGGGGATGACTGCCGGCTACCTGTCTCTCGACCTAAACCGACAGCACACCCAAGAGAAATGAAAGATTTGGATACGCCAGATCAGCGCGCTAGAGCCATCTCCGTTATGTAACGGTATGTTCTCCTGCTACCATTTCATTATACCCATGGTGAGGCCGTCTGATAAAACAGACTACTGGCTCTGCAGTGTCAGTGCCCGAGCAGAAACGCTGCTCACTTGCCGAGGCAGGCAAGATATCCTCCCACTTGACCCATAGTGGGATTCTTCTTCACCTCCTCTACAGTAGTCCGGTGGTGTTTTTTGGAAACCGCTGCCCCCTGGAGTCCAACCCAATTGGTGAGGCACCAGGCCGTATGTACGGCCTGATGGGGCTATCCTCATCACCCCTGGTACCCATGTCAACAAGATTCCTCATGTTACGTTTGATGGGTCGCCGTCGCAAGAGACTTTCGCCTGATTGCTACTCATGTTGACAAGAATTCTCTCGTCCCTTTGAATGAGTGATCGTTCGAAGACTTCTACACGTTCCTCTACCTCGTTTACAGGAGAGGACCCGGCTTTCCCTATGATGACTGGCGATAGGATCGCTTGGGGCTAACCCCTCCCTGACGAACTAAGGCACAAGGTACACCAAAGTTCCAGTTTTCGCTGAGCACGACCAGGTACCCATGTCGACCAGAATCCTCCAGTCCCGTTTGATGGGTATCCGTTCGCTGCCTTTTACACGTTCCGCTACCATGACAAGAGTGGGGACCTCAAGCTTTTAACCAGCGGTGTCTGGAATCACCTGAGGCTACCCCCACCCCGACGCCGTGAGTACATGGTGGGCCCACGGCCGAGTGGGTAGGGACAGTGGGAATCTCGTTAATCCATTCATGCGCGTCACTAATTAGATGAGGAGGCGTTTGGCTATATCCTGCTCGAATCTTACATTCATTCGAGGACTTTCCTATGTGTGCCTGCCGCGGTCGGCGTTGTACATGAACGTTATTTGGAAATGTAGGCTGTCGTAACCATACTGGGAAACTCCCAGGTAACTTTTCGCCATACACAACTCGCGCCCCACTATCTTACACTCTTGGTCAAAGAGAAACCATTCTCTGCCAAGACCCAGTTTACGGTCGGAATAAATTAGTCCGAACGAGTCCCATTGCTGGGAAACAGCTGTTAGCCCGTCACCTCCGAAGAGGTTCTGGTTTCCAGGGAAGCTCCGTGGAAGCCGCTGCCAAGGTTTGACCGAAAATCATGGCTAGGAACCCTGCTCGCCGCCGTAGCACCGATACATGTAAAGGGCCGAACGACTCGCATGCTTATCACTGAAGTTACACTCCACTTAAACAACACCTTGTATAAACAATACAAACAGTAATTGAATAAATAAAATGTATGTATAAAATGAATAAATAAGTGTAAAAAGGATAAAAACGACATGAATGACTAGTATATTGACTAGAAGTTAGGTATGACTACCTATGGACAACACAATCAATAACATGAAACACAAATATCAGTGATAAGCAGCTGTGAGACCAAGAGTTTTCATGTCCCCGTGAGTGGCGTCAATCATCACGGGGGCTGCCGAGCGTCCCGGCGGAGAGGCGCATTGTACTCCATAAAATCATGATAGATTTCGATGGAACTACGTAGGACAATAAGACTGATGGTCTTATATACCCCTTTGGTTGTGATGCCCAGCTTTTGCAACCCTTGGATTGTCTTTCTGGGCATCGCGCCTCTCGTTCCTACCACAATCGGTAGGACTTTGGCATCGGTCGACCCAAACCTTTGCCGGAATTGAGGTAGCAGTTTGCCATATTTTCGCATTTTATCGTTGTGTCCCATTGCGAGATTATTCCCATCCTCGTGGCGGACTGTGACGTCGACCACGAGGACCCTTCCCTGGCGTTGAATTACCAGGTCCGGTTTGAGATTCCCGCCACGGGGGGCCACCATTGTCGGTGGTTCCACCGTTACCGCTTCCTCTCGACCTTGCTTCTGCACTTCTTGCACGATGAGGTCGCAAATCTCATCATGCCTTCGGATTCTAGACGGCTTCGTGTATCTACACATGCCGAGGATGTGGCCCAAAGTCTCCAGCTGAGTGCCACATTGCCTACAATCTATATCCGGTACTGGTCCGATCCTATTCATCGCCACCCTGTTAGAGCATGAATTAGTCCTCATTCTCAGGGCGGTGATCATTCTGCCTGGCTTCAAGATCGTAGGATTTGAGAGCCAGGCATTGGCAGTAGTGTTGTCGGTGAATGCTGTGACCGACTTGCCTTGAGAACTCTGGCTGGACCATCTTGCAAGCTCGGCTCGTCTTTTTTGTTTGACGTAGCTCTCCAGGTCCTGGTCCGTGACAGGCCAGTTAATACGTGTAGCTCGGGCAAGGCGCTTGAGACGACCTTCCAACCTAGTGCCCAGAGCTGGAGCTTGCATTGCCGGGTCGGGGTTTTGCATAAATTTTCACCTGGCTTTCAGGGCTGCTGAGGTTAGTAGCCACTCTAACCTCGGTATACCTGGTCCCCCGTCTCTCTTAGCTGCATACAACAACCCGTTTGTTGTTAAATGAGGCAAATGGAAGATATCCTTAATCACTACACGCAGCTCCTGGTCTAGTTCTCTCGTAACGTTAAGCGATGGCAAATCCATCGCTATTCTGTACATGTAGTGTGGGACTAGGTAAGTGGTGATTAAGTCTACCTTCTGGTGTGGTTTCAACTTCAGTTGTCTGACTCGGCTGAGTGTTAAAGCAAGGTCGGCTTTTATGCCCTCGACAGATATCCCAAACCATGGCGATATCTTCACACCGAGGTAGACAAGGTGGTCACCAGCCCCCATTACTGGAACCCCTTCACCACTGTCGAATGCGAGTCCTGGGTCAGCTAAGAACCAGGAGTCTCTTGTTCTGCTTATTTGGAACGTAGCGCACTTGCTGGGCGATAGGCTCATCTCCAGGGCCCCCAAGTACGCTTCCGTCCTTCTTAGCTGTTCCCTGGCCTGTGGTACGTTCTGCGCAAGATATACTCGTATTGTCATCGATGTTGTACCCAGGACCGCTTTCCAGCGCTTCTATCAATGGCTCCAGCGCAGCATTGAATAGAAATGGACTTAGGGAGTCACCTTGCTTGACCCCGCGCTGGAGGCGTATGTCGACTGACGCCTCATTTCCACGTATCGTGGTATCCACATCCTGGTATGCGTCTTACACTATCCGCACCAATGGACGTGGAAGACCTTTCTTCAGAAACGATTGCTTGAGCAGCTGATGTGGGACAGTGTCAAAAGCTTTGGCAAAGTCAAGCATCGTTACTACCATGCCCTGGTTGTCCTTGGCATGCCGCAGCACCTCTTCCAGGATGTGGATGTTATTAAAGCAGCCGGCTTCGCTAACGAAGCCTTTCTGCCGAGGTGAGAACTTTACCCAAGCCCGAATCTTCTGGTCGAGTAAGTCGAAGTATACTCGACTCAGAAGCGAGGAGATGGTCAGCGGACGGTAATTCTCCGCCCGTCTGCCATCCTTTCCCTCCTTCGGGATTAGGGTCGTTCGATTCTTCCTTCACTCCATGGGTTGCCTGTTGCAAACCATGATCAGATTTCAAAATGAGTGGAGCACCTCGTAAACTGCTGGTCTTTTCAAGTCGCTGAGCTTGATATTGTCGGGACCAGCAGCCGTGGACCGGTTAATTCGCTCAATGCGTGCGACTATTTCTTCTTTTGTTATTTCAGAGAGGACCGCTCCCAAGTCCTTCTCTGGCTCATTCTGACCTAAGTCAGGGAGTTGTACGTCAGGTCTGTGTACAGCTTCCGCACGTCCGCATCTGGGCAAGTGACGCCACCTTGCTCCAGCCAGTCCACGTTTGTGCGGACGTGCTTTGCAACCAGGGCAGGGTTTTTATGATATAAATCTTGGGCCGGAGCATAGAGGTAACGGCGTCGCTGACCCCTACCTCTACCTCCTTCCTGGTTCCTGCGTTGTCCCGGCACTTCTGCATTTTCGGTTTGGAAAGAAAAAGAAAATAAAAAAAAAAGGAGCGAGAAGCTCCCACCACCACCCCTGCTCAATTACGCAGGCTACTGATTTAATGGATCAATTCTAAAATGAATGATCAAAGAATACTTATTGATGACTGGATTAGATTATGACTTACTGACTAGTTAGGGTACCTGCCTTTCGGCTTACCTCCTCACTTCTGTTTCAACAATATTTCTCGCTTCTTCCTTTTTCTACGTTAATCTTTATTAATAATACGCTTCGTAATACAAGTAATACAAAATACGAAAATACAAAATACAAGTACAAAATATTTGCATTAAACTTCATTACAATTTAGCCCTTGCTTCCTATGTCTGTTTATAATCAATTTCTCTAGAATATCAAGATTTGGTCCTATATTTATAATGATTTCGGCCGGGTCTTCTTCCAGGATTATTTTTTGAATTTCATTGCTAATTTCGTTCCTGGCGTTTTCGAAATTAATACAGCTGGTTAAACGATGACTTGGAGTATCTGGAACATCACAACTAAGACAATTAGGACTTGCTGCTTTCCCTATACGATGTAAATGGAGTCTAAATTCCCCATGACTTGTTAAGAAGGACACAGCTATCCTCCCTGGCCTATAATGTGGGGTGCTCAACCAAAGGTTTATGTTATTTATTAGGGCATAAGTTGCTCTGCCTTTCTGAGAATTATCCCACTCTAATTGCCATTGCTGGGTAGTACTATGGTTTAAATAATCGATGACATTCTTCCAGTATCTGTAATTTTGTACTAAAGTTTCTTGTCCCAAGAAGGTAGTTGTACCTCTGTTCTTCAATTCTGTATATGCACAAAGTTTTTGTATCTCTAAATGAATCGGTTTGATTTTTGTAATTACACATAAAGTCTCATTAGGTGTAGTTATACAGGGTGTCCGGAGATAAAACCGACAAAACTCATGGGGTTATAGGGACTGTCAATATGATTGCAAAATGCCATAAACGAATGTCCAAAACGGCTTCGTTACTGAGATACAGAGTGATTTGTGGATTTTGACAAAAAATTCAATCCGCCATATAAAATACAGGGATTAGCCGATTAGATTAAAATTTGGAACACGAATTACACTGAAAAGCATCAACAAGTAGCCCTTTGATCGAAACCAATATCAGGACCGGAATATTTTCCCCCTATGTTGAGTTATTGTTAGGATAACTCACCCTGTATCATAATAACCAAAAATTTCAACTCAGATTCGCAATCTACGGTGAAAATTGTATAGGAATTTGTTGAAAAATCTCCTGGCACTATCTTAGTTATTCCATAATTAATTATTATTTCAATTTTTTTCATCAAAAAATCAATCATTGTCGGATAAAGTACGTATATCTACGAAACTATGACATGAATGTCGTTATTTTCTTCGATCAGTTCATGAATCGGAGTAAGATGAAATATTCTTATAACCCGAAAAAACTGAAGAATAAATTCGTATCAGGGCTGGAATGAGTGTTTTGTTTGTTCATGTTAGCTGACCTAGTACATCAATAGTTATCAATAATCTGATCGTAGATTCGGAATCTGAAAAAATCGTATAAGAACCTGTTAAAGAAGGATAACAGTGAAGTTTTTGTAAATTATATTCGCTCACTAATGAATTTGAATTTATGAGAATACTACACAACGAACAATAACTGTTTGCAATGAACATAACGAAAGCAACGAATTCGTGAATAACTTTCACTACCCAGTATTACAAAACATTTTCGTAGTGGAGCCCTCCAACATCAATACATTTTTGAGAGCGTACTATTAGATGATTCACAGAATTATTTGAGGGTTATTTCTAACACTAACACATGCAGCAGTAATTTTCCATAAAAAATTGCTTCATTATGAACTTCCTACTTTGAATGACCTCATAAAAAATAATCTAGCTGAGTTAGATCAGGGGATAGCGGTGGCCAATTTACTGAACCTCCACGGCCAATCCATCTATTGGGGTAATTGGCATCAAGATGGTTTCTAACTGGAACTGAAAAGTGAAGTCTAGCACCATCATGCTGAAACCACATACCTCAGGTATTTACACCTTGCAATAGATCCGGTCAAGTATTGACCAGGAAATTTAGGTAAACATCACCAGTTAAAGCCCAAACACAAAAAGAATATCTGCGTATTCCTCATAAGTGAAATGAAACGGCATCATAAGCACACTCTCAGAACTATTGTTTGATCCTAAAAACACTGGAATAATGAATGAACACCAATAAAACAAACGCTGATGACAGCTGAACAATGGTTTTCCATAATGAAATTCTGAATTTGACACAAGCCTAGTATTCTTTATAAACAAACATTATAAGGTACTGATACGGATTTATTATTTGAAAGTTCAATCCGAACATTTTTCAACACGTTTTTAACTTTTCTCAGTGAATTTCGAATCTGCGATCAGATCATTGTTATACTAGATCATCTATTCTTACAGAAATATAATCATAGAAAACCGCATTCCAGTTCTGATACGAATTTATTTTTCAGTTCTTTCGGGTTATGAGAGTATTTTATTTAACAACGATTTTCGGACTGATTGAATAAAATAATGATATTCATGTCATGGTTTCGTTAATATTCATTATTTTACCAATTTTGATAGTAATTTATCCGACAATAATTGAGTTTTGAAAGAAAAAAATTAAAATAATAATTAATTACGAAATAACTAAGATAGTGCCAGGAGATTTTTCAACAAATTCCTATACAATTTTTACCGTAGATGTCGAATGTGAGTTGAAATTTTTTGTTATTATTATACAGGGTGAGTTATTCTCACAATAACTCAACATAAGGAAAAAATATCATTCCGGTCCTGATATTGGTTTCGATCAAAGGGCTACTTGTTGATGCTTCTCAGTGTAATTCGTGTACCAAATTTAAATCTAATCGGTTAATCCCTGTATTTGATATGACGGATTGAATTTTTTGTCAAAATCCACAAATCACTCTGTATGTCAATAACGAAGCGGTTTTGGACATTTGTTTATGGCATTTTGCAATCATATTGACAGTCCCTATAACACCACAAGTCTTGTCGGTTTAATCTCCGGACACCCTGTATATGCACCAGATATACTTTTCAGGCATAATGCTTGAAGACTTCTGAGTTTCCTAAGTACTGCTTTCTGATTAATTTCATCTATCCAATATTTAACCGCATAAGTTAAAATTGGTGAAATTGCCCTGTGATAAATCTCGCTGGTGGAACCGGCTAGCCTTCCCCAATTGATGAATATGTATTTTCTAAGTGTTTGAAAGATGTTTCTGCACTTGTTTACTATGTAGTCTATGTGGTCTCGATAATTCAGTTTTTCATCCAGTATAACACCTAGATACTTCAATTTTCTGACTCTGCCAACCGGCCTCCCGTCTAATCTGAGTGAGGGGTTTCTCGCTTAGCTATTTTAATGTTTTCTTTATATCTGTTCAAAATCAACTGATAGTTATCTCTAGCTTCATTCCTTTCTGCTTCTTCTAGGTTCCTTCTCCTGGCTAGTTGGTGTCTTTTCCTGGCTTGATGAACCTCCTTTTTTAACCTGTCCAATTCGCCACTCCACCATGGGACATTTCTATTTATTTTATAAATCTTTTTACTAAGTTGTCGAGAAATTAGAACAAGTCCTTCTGTTATTTTTTGTACAAAACTGTGAATATCTTCGGTACATTCCAAAGGCAGTAGCGCTAGTTCTCGCGCTAGTGGCCAGGTAGCCGTGCGGGCAGAGTGTCTATATTCTAATTCGCATTCGCTTGCCGGTCGTGGGTTCGATCCCCGTCGACTGCAGAAATTTTTCTGATGGCCCAAGAAAGTGTTTGGGATCACACGTTAAAAGGTAAGGCCCCCGTCATTCCTTGCTCGCACAAGACTTTCGAAGACTTTTGAGGGTTGATCGTAAGGGGGCAACCGAATGACGGATAGAACAAATTTTAGAACAAATTTTAATAAACAAAATTTTAGCTAGTACTTCACTCAGAGGAGTCACTTGTTCTATGCGAATATTTTTAACACTATATTCATTTTCTAGCTCCATATATTCATTATCATATTCACTGCTGACCTCAATATGGATCCATTGATGATCGCTGACCAGGCCTTCTCTCATATCCCACTTAGTAATTTTAGGTATCAAATTATTTGTAGTTATGCTCAGATCTATGTTACTTACTCCATTCGCAGTTGAAAAGGTACTTCGGCCACATTCTTTATGGGCCATATTCAAATTATTAGTATTGATAAATTCCTCCAGGGGTTGGCCTCTGCGATCTGTAATTCTATCATGCCATAACTCCGATCTACTATTGAAGTCCCCGCATATTAATAATCTTTTTCCAGTATACTGATCTAATATACTTGTTAGGTTTTGTAGTGTTTCTGCCATTTCTCCTCTAGGAGGAAAGTACACACTTATTAGAAGAAATTCCTGCTGGTTTATTTTCAACAGGATGACAGCCATAGTGTCACTTTCATATTGTAAAATTCTTAAGGCATCTATTTCCTGATTCATGACGATGATAGCGGCTAGAGGTTCACCGATTTTGCACTAGCTATTCTATATTGGGAGAACCCCGGAATATAGAAGACTTCTTTGTGATTTCTCAAAGTGTATGGTTCTTGGATAAGTAGCACATCGTACTTGTTTTTCTCTGCTAAGTGTCTTGCTTCTGACGTAGCAGTGCTTGAACTCTGCAAGTTTATTTGGCCCAACTTTAAATCATACTTATTGCCCATAATCAATGTTATTTATATAAGTTTGTATTTTTCTTGCGTATGTTTGGCAGTTTTTATCCCCTGCTTCATGCCCACAATTTTCTTCACTAATTTTTGCCTTTATACAATTGATGCAACTTTTCCTATTTTCATTAGAACTCCTTGCCTCGTGAGAGCCGGCACACTTGCCGCAGGCATTTTCGTTTCTGCAATTGGCGGACATATGTCCAAATCCTTGGCATTTAAAAGATCGTATTACTCTGATGTGGTCTTTTGCATAACACACATTCCAGCCTAAATATAATTTGTTCTTGTTCAACATTTTTATCCGGGTTTGAGCATTGCCCTCAACTACCCATGTCACTAGACTTCTTTGCCTATCCCCGTATTCAAATTTGGCAATTACTTCGTTTTCAGGTTCTTCCTGGGGTATCTCGAGGTCGTCATTGATGAATGCCTCTACCCTTCCTGGTGTCCAGTCACAAGGTATGCCCGACACTGCTATCCTGGGTCTAAATTTGTTCTGCATTCTAGCTGTTAATCCAGCTTTATCCAATTCTTGTTGTATAATAATACTATCTGCTGCCGCGATTATCTTCATGCCATTTTTATCACTTTGATAAAATTTTTCAGCTTTCATGCCAGTGTCATAGGCTTTTAACTTTTTAAGCGCAACCAGGGTGTCACCACTGGATTTTATGTCCTTATTATCTGTTTTAGGATAAACCATAATCACCTTGTTATTGGAAGGCTTAATATGTAATCCTTGCTTAGTTGGCATTATAATTTTAGAGACCTTCTCACTTGTCACACTTGCGTAGGATCTAGCTGGTAGTGTGCTATTCTCATTAATCCTAACATCAATTTCATTTTCAAGATTCTCGAGTGTATCCGAAATTTTGTTACTCGTTTCTACTTGACTAAGAAAAATGAGCACTTTAGTGAATGCTTCAGTCATTATCTCTAAGTTGCTCGTCGTATTTGTTTTTTTGGCTATCGTTTCTTTTGAACTCATGAGAATATTAATTATACGTTCTTAGGCTTCTGAAAACTGAGCTAATTTTTCCTGCACCAATTTTGTGGCTTCCTTGCCCATCAAATTAGTGTTATTTTCAATGAAAGTATTCGACTTGGAAGTTAGAATATTGGCTTCAAGTTGTGCTGTGCTGTTGCCTACTTCTAAAAGTGAAGTTGTCTCTTCATTGTGATTTGTGTTTGAAGAAGTATTATCTTCTTCATTAAATTCTGAATTAAGTTCTTTAGATGTCATAGTTGTTCCCACGAATAGCTAGGGATATATTTGTCCACTTCCACAGAGCCCCGCTTGCAGAAGTAAGGCTATTACTCAACCAATTTGCCAAATTGGCTGAGACGGCGTTAATAGTGCCATCACCCAGACACCATTCACGTCCTCAGCACGCCTCCACTTTAACGTTGGGGATTTTTTAACGAGGTTTACTCCTCTAATTTTTGGGTGAGCCGTCCTTTGCTTCACCGCTCATCCTCGACCTTACCGGCAAGGGTGACCCTACCAGGAGCTTAAGCTCCCGCCGGCATTGCTCTCGGAATCATTGCGGCTACTGGTTCCCCCCACCACGAAAAGGTCTCACGGCTCCTTGGGGGAAGTGGGTAGGGACATTTTTTTTTTCATTTACTCTATTTCTTAAATAATCTGTTAACTAAATGAATTTAAAACAGATCGTATTGAATTAATTTTTTCAACTTCATTCACAATTCTTTTTGTTGTATTTTTTCTTAATTTTTCTTATAATTATGTTAGTAAAAAAGTCCTAATCTACTAGGTGTTGGAAAGTTTTTGTTACATATTGTTATACATAGTCTACAATTCTCCAACACCTCTACTAAACCTATGTTAGTATTTTACTTTTCTACTACTACTACATGCAATTTATGCACTAGTCATGCACTACTACACTACTTATCTACTTAACTATACAACTGTACCATGCGTCACATGCTGCATGGTACGTTCATTTCTAACTACTACATGCAATAATTTACCTGTCTGCTACCCTACAGGTTGGCAGACATGTGCACCTCCTTTTCGGGTGGCAGTTCGGCGAGCCTCTGGCCCTTGCTCCAGAACTTTTCCACCCGATTCGTGGTGTTTTATTTGTCACGTCCTTCTTCATCTCCATTTTCGCTATTATTTGGTTAGTTTAGTTTCGGTGGTTTTGTTGTTTGTGTAATTTGTTGTTATGCTTGTGTTTTCATCTCCTGGCATTATTGAAGGTCTCCTGTTGTTTTTGGGAGACCTTCTGTGCTAGTTTAGTCAGCATGTTATATTTCTCTTCGTCTTCTATAATTTCTTTGAGGTTCAACCCACGTAGGTCTCTCCTAAGGTTTTCCTGGTCATTGTACATTAAACAGTCCAGAACAACGTGCTCAGGCGTGCCTTCTTCACCGCATTCGCACAGAATATCATCCTTCAGATTGAATCGATTCAGGTAGCTCGGGTAGGGCCCATGCTTCGTAATCAAATGTACCAACCCAAGGGTCGGGTTGAAATACTGTGGTATTTCTTCCAGTATTGGAAGAACTTCATGGACTCTTCTGGCCTTGTCGGATTGATCCCACATCTCTTGCCATTGCGTTGCTATCTCACGATTTACTTGTTTCTTTGTTCTTGTTTCTGGTCCCATTATAGCATGTGCTTTTGCGTAGTCTGCACGCCTGATCCAGTACATGGCTGTGTTACACTTCGTTTTATTCCTAACGAAAATCCTGCATATAGCAAATCTATTTAACATTGTTTACGTACGCAACCTTGTATTATTCTGTTCCTCCGCTCATCAATTCGTGAAATTAGGTAGGTAGAGATACCGTGGCCGTGTTATCGTTGGTCTGTGAACTGGTTCAACACATTTTGTTTTATTTGGCTGAACTATTTAGTTATGATTCTCCGTCCATCAGGTACTGTCAGTACACGATATCTTACCTGGGCGAGGCCTGCCTGACTGTTGATCTCCGTGAATTGTAGCATAGGTGATGAATCCTGACCATACTTGAATTGTGAGATCTTTTATAGACAGTCATTCTACAATTTCATTTCCATTTCGATCATTGTTTTGTTTACATCGAAATAATTTTTAATTAACCAATATTTTACTGTCAAAGGTGTCACCTGGCGATGACTGACAAGTGAGTGTTATTTGCGAGCTAATCTTCTTTTGTTTACGTATGAACACTTCTTCTCTATCTTAAGCCGCTGTCAGAAGAGGTTATTGACGGTAGTTCGGTTATATTGTTCTTGTAAAATGGGGTCTAGTTCAGACAATAATTATGATTGAAGGGTTTTGTTCGACTCACAATCCCTTTAGTTTGTTATTCGATTACTATTTGGAATATTCGGTGTGATGTACTCATGGGTTGTGTCCCATCATGTCAGCGGCTCTGGCCGAGGAAGAAGATTCCTTACGTAATTCTGACGCCTTCTTCGACCTTCGACATCGGCGCAGGTCCGAATTCGAGAATATTGTAGATTTTTCTGGAATCAATTGATGCGCATCAGGTTGGCTGTGGCGCAATAATATCCGCTTCTGTGCTGTGCTTCGGAAGTGTAGTCTGGCGAAAGTCAGGCCATTTTCCTTTTTCAAAAAAAAAAAGTGGTGTAAAGCCATTTAGACTCAGGTGTTGTGTTGGTGGTCGGGATGGCTCCCACCGACAAGGCTGATTGCCATATTAGGATGGCTAGAAAAACATTCTTCCGGCGGGAGGACAGCCCACTGAAACCGGCGAGACGATCCGGATTCATTTTGGAAACTTGGAGTGGACCACCTCGTGGTACAAGTAAGCCTGAGATTCGGTTCTTTGTAAATAAGTTACTTATAGTAGTAATTTTTCCAATAGTGTTGGGATTAGTTAACCAAGGATCTCTATTTTCTGGATACCTTTGTTGGTTGTGGTACCAGACCTCATTTTCGAGGGATTTGTGGCTGAAGAACACGAGGCCGGCGTCACTCATCAACTTCATCAAACCCGCCCATCATCAAAGGTATGAGGTTTTGTCTGATTTTTTTCGAGTGCTATAAATGTTCTCTTTAGGGTTTTTTGTCCCAGTCCCTGGGTACTACCTCTACCAAGAGGCCATAGAGCTGTAGGGGCTCTAATCTGTGGCTGATCAGATCCACAGCCTTCTGTACCTTGCACCCTGAGGATTTACCCTGTAGCACCCCTGCACTTCTTCACATCTATGTTCTGCACATCTTCACATCAACGTCTGCACATCTTTACACCTACGTCTGCACATCTTTACACCTACGTTCTTCACCCTGGACATCTGTATCCTGCACCCTGGACATCTGTATGCTGCACCCTGTACACAACTACCCTGCATATTTAGGACTGTGCACCTGTAGTTCTGCTTCCTGCTGGTGAGTTCGTTCCATTTTTTTTGTACTGGATAACTGCCACCAAGTATTACTACCTATAAGCCTAGTAAAAAGTTGATTCAGTCCTGAGGGGTTAATATCATATAAGTTTTGACCTATTCATAGTTTAAATACCATATTTTGTTATCTTTTGTCTGATTTTCACACCTGGAAACCAATGTGCACTGCGGTATTATCACCTAGATTTCACACATGAATTTTATATAATTGTAGGCTGTTTTGGAGAGTTGATTTCAACCAGTCATTTTTATGTACCTTGAGTCAAATTGACTACCATCTACTGAACCAGAGAATTGGTTTTGGTCAGTCTAGATTATGTATGTTAGCCATATAGTTTTGTTAAAATCACATACAAGAGTGTGATATGCCTTTGCAGAATATTAAAGGTGATATTTTGGTAGAAAAATATAAGTATTTTCTTTACTGTGCCTAACGTACCCACCCCAGTGTCCTGCTGAGCTACCAGTGTCTTATTCCTGCTGTATAGAATAAGGCACTAAAAATACTAACTTTTGTAGCAAAAACTCATGAAATTCAAATCACCTAGTGGATTTCAGGCTGATAAACAGCCACCTCAGGGGAAAATCCCAACTCAGTTCAATAATCCTTACCCCCTGAGTTTTGCAAGTTACAGCTGCTCTCTTTTTCACCTCAAGTTGCATCGGCATGACCCTCACGAGTGTTGTCAGGGCCAGCGTAGCAGTTGTGCTGAAGGCTCCTGTCATTCTGACAAGGAACCCTCGTTGTGTCCTGTCAACCTTTTCTTTATTCTTGATGTTTTGCAGCCTATGTACCCACACGCTTGCACTGTAACCAGTTATCGATGCCAATACCACGCTCCAGTAGACTCTCACCTGTCTGAACGGTATCCTGACTTCTCTTTGCACCAGGCTCGTTATCCTGTGCATTGCCGATGATGCTCTGTTGCAGACGTCCGTGATGTGATAAGCAAACATCCTGGATTCATCCATTGTGATTTCCAGATATCTGACTCTCTGCTTTCTTCGGACCAACTGACCATTGTTCCGAACTTGCGGGTCTCTGTTTAGCTGTCCTTTCACAATGTTATATGTAGTTTTTTCTGTCGATATCCGTAGTTTGACTTTATCACACCACCTGTTCACTATCTCAAGAACATTATTGCATTTCCTCTCGATTTCTCTTCTGCTGTCTCCGTCCACGATTATTAACAGATCATCAGCATATTCAACAGTGCCTAGTGCATCTCCAGCTTCGAACAACCGGACAAGAAGCTCTTCGAGCATGATATCCCAGAAAAATGGGCCGCTCACAGAACCTTTAGGACATCCTTTAGTTAGACATTTTGTCTTTTTGCCTATTGGACAGCTCAGACTTGCATATCTATCTTGACAGTAGCTTCTAAAACTTTTATACAGTTTTTCCGGGCATCGCATTTCTCGAAGTCTTTCGAAAAATGCGGGCCACCAGAGATTATCAAAAGCTCCTGATATGTCTATATACAGTGTGTCCCACTTACCATGCTCACCATGGGTATCTTTTAAACGGTGAGAGATACGAGGTCGGTTAAATGACACCAAATGTGGAGTTTGTCAAGGCCAACTAAAATGCGAAAAAAATTTTTTATAAAAACTATTCGTTTTTGTTTTATACGCAAAAAACAGATTTTGATCATTTTCATGTTTCCTCCGTAACTAATTTATTTCTGAAAATATTCAAATAGGAATTTCACATTATCATGGCAGTTTCTTGAAGTGATTTCGAAAAAAATATGAAATTTATTCCAACTCTTCTAGAATTTGAGATATCAGCACCAACTTCAGTTTTTCAAATGTAGGTCATAGCTCACTATGACTTGGTTACAAATAACTTTTTTTTCTCTTTCAGATGATATGTCGCAGTAATAGTTGTGTGTTGATAACAACGGAGTTATCGTCATTTATACAAGAACAAAAAATTATTTGGAAGCCGCCATTTCGAATTTATAAATTTTATCAAAAAAATCATGATCTCCGACTTCAAAAACACCCACTCACCAATTTTGAATGGAATCGGACCAAATCTTGTCCGCCATCTTGGAGCAGCCATTTTTTTTAATTTCAACGAAAATTCTATAATGTATTGTCACCGAAATTATGAACACCTGCCAAATTTCGAGTTAATCGGAGTTATGGAATTTTTGTTGAGATTAAAAAAAGGCTGCTCCAAGATGGCGGACAAGATTTGGTCCGATTCCATTCAAAATTGGTGAGTGGGGGTTTTTGAGGTCAAAGATCATGATTTTTTTGTTGAAATTTATAAATTCAAGATGGCGGCTTCCAAATAATTTTTTGTTCTTGTATAAATGACGATAACTCCGTTGTTATCAACACAAAACTATTACTGCGACATATCATCTGAAAGAGAAAAAAAAGTTATTTGTAACCAAGTCATAGTGAGCTATGACCTACATTTGAAATACTGAAGTTGGTGCTGATATCTCAAATTCTAGAAGAGTTGGTATAAATTTCATATTTTTTTCGAAATCACTTTGAAAAACTGCCATACGAATGTGAAATTCCCATTTGAATATTTTCATGAATAAAGAAGTTACGGAGGAGACATGAAAATGATCAAAATCTGTTTTTTGCGTATAAAATAAAAACGAATAGATTTTATCAAAATATTTTTCCACATTATAGTTGGCCCTGACAAACTCCACATTTGGTGTCATTTAACCGACCTCGTATCTCTCACCGTTTAAAAGATACCCATGGTGAGCATGGTAAGTGGGACACACTGTAGATCGCTATTACATATTTTTTGTCGCTACTGTCAATCGTTGCTATGGCCTTGTTGATCGCATCTTTTGTCGATTTTCCTGGCCTATAGCCATATTGGTATGGATGGATTCCAATTATTTCTCTATGCTCATCAAGTTTTTTGCATAATAATTTCTCTTGTAGCTTACCCATCGAGTTCAATAAGCATATCGGTCTCCATGATTTCGGTTTTATTGGATCTTTGTCTTCCCCTTTGCTTAATATTATTACATCAGCTTGCTTAAAGATTTTTGGTATTTTACCCTGTCTTAAACATTCATTATATAATTTGCACAGAGCCGGGATCAGTTTTTGCCTTAGTGCCATTAGCACTTCCACTGGTATGCTATCAGGCCCTGGAGCCTTTTTCTTTTCCATTTTATTTAAGCATTCTGTTATTTTATCTTCAGTGAATGGATTCAAGATCGTCTCTGGTGGCTCATGGTATGGCTGTACCACTGCCCTTCTTGTGACTTTTTGTTCCACAGTCTCTCCCTCGTGCTCATCTGAGGGTAATAAAGTTAGCATCAGGAGCTCGGCCGATTCCTCCCATGTCCTGGTCAAGGACCCGTCTTCTCTTTCAAGAGAGGAGAGCATGGTAGGACATCTGACCTTTTTCGTTACGATCTTGTAAGGCATTCCCCATATGTCCGTTTCCAGATGGGTTTGTATAAACTTTTCCCAGCTCTTTGCTTTTGTCTCTTTTATTTGTGCGAGGTAATTTGTTCTTAATTCTCTGTATCTTTGCAGGAGTCTTTGGCGTTCTTCATGTACTCCGCATCTCTGGTATCTTCTTCTCGCATTCCTGACTAGGGTTCTTTGTCTGGTGAGCACTTCACTCCAAGCATCGTTTCTTGGGTATTTTGCAGAGTACGTTTGGGGGATGGCAAGATTCATTACTCTCTTGATCTCATAGGTTATGCTCCTTGCATATTCATGTACATCTACCTCCTCTCCTTCCAGTCTCGGCGGCTCGAACTCAGCTGCCAGAGTTTTCCAGTTCGCTCTACTCGATCATGTCATATCGTTTCACCATTGGTCCCATATCTGCCTCTTCCTTTCGGATGCCAAAACTTATCAGATTGTGGTCACTCACTGTTAGGTTATCCCCAACCCCCCATTCCACGATCTGGTTTGCCGCCTTAACATTTGATATCGTAATATCTATGTTGGTCGCGGCACCAGCCCTGTTCTGAAAGGTCGGTGGGTTGCCTGCCCTGTTGTGTACTTCAAGTTGAAGTTCATTTATAAGGTTTTCCAGTTCTTCGCCTTTGGCATCTGTTGTTTCAGAGTGCCACAACACTGATTTTGCATTAGCATCCGCTGCTATTATGACAGGGATATTCCTGTATGTTAGGAAAATTCTTCGCATTTTGCCAATGTATTCTTCTATGCCCTCATTGAATTGGCAGTATATGTTCGCAATGATGAATTTACCGATATTCGTTTGTAATTCCGTACAGACGCAGTGCTCGTCACTGAACTGTTTCAGCAGAAACAGTATAGTTCTTGTTGAACAGTACAGTTGCTGCCATTGGATTCTGCCCTATGCTTTGTATTTGTGCCGTTATCGGCATGTTGATCATTTTCCCTCGTTTTGTGTAGGGTTCTTGTATACATAGCATGTCCACCTTCATTTCCTCCGCAACCTTCTTTATCTCATGACCAACTGCTGCACTGCGCATGCAGTTGATCTGTCCGATTCGGATCGCTACGGTGATCTTAGGTGTATGTGGCACTCGGGCCAGGGCTTTGTGTGATCAAAAGCCACTCTTCCATGGGTTTGTGCAAAGTCACTGTAAAGTTCCTCAAGGTCCAAGACCTCGTTTCTTCTGTCGAAGACTTGCTTCAAGAGTCTTTTCAGTTCGGTGACGTCTGTAGGAATATTATGACATTTCAGCTGAATTCCATCCACCGCTCCCGAAACCGGGAAGGTGATTTTGTTTCCTTTGATATGCTTATTCCTCACATAGTGCCTTAGGGCAGTTGTGAGGATCTTTGCTTCTTCCAGTCTTGAAAGTTGCATATTTACTTCCATATTTTCATATATGGTTTTCGTGTCTGTTTTTGTTTCCTCGATTATTATGGGTTCGCTCTCTCTCTCCTTTTTCTTTCTTTTGAAAGATAGCATTCTGAGCTTGTCCCTTAAGCCTTTGGAAGGGGTTTTCTTAGATGTTGTTCCTCTTTCTTCTACCTTTATGGCCATTATCTCTGAAGGGAGATTACTGGCCATAGTCAGTCTTCTGGATCATCCTGTCCAGCAGCATCCTGTGCGTCTGGCAGTCTGACCCATTCTTACAAGATTTCCCCCTGTTCTTGCACGGAATGCAAGTACTCGGGTCTTGTTTCTTTTGACAATCCTTCTTTTCATGGCCACTCTCTCCACAGTGGCTGCATACGTTCTCGGTTTTTGAACAGTATTTGCCAATATGACCTAGGTCTTGGCACTTTAGGCATTTCGGGACTACTATGTAGTCCTTTGTATTCACACTGGTGAAGCCAATGTATAGTTTTTTACCACTCATCTTTTTCCTCAACTGTGGAGATACCTCCACAACTAAGTTGCATGTTGCTCTGCCTTTTGGCCCAGTTTTAAAACGTATTCTGAATTCATTTTGGAATTCTTCCTCTGAGATATCCTCAAAGTTCTGTGTTCGTATATCCTCAACGATCTCGTTGTCCGGTTTATTCGTAGTCACGTCGTATATGATCATTAAATGTCTCTTCTTTTTGGGCAATTCGCATTTAAAGTCCTTTTTCATGTGTGGATTACTCATGATCTTTTCGAGATCTTCTTTCGAGGACGCTTCGATGATCAGAGCTTTTGCGGTTGTCCTCATTTTGTTAATTTTCAAGATTTGTGTTCTTGGATCTAGGATCTTCGTAACCTCATCTTGTACCTTTTTGCCGTTATTAAATTTGTCTGACGTGATGAACAAAGTATGTTCTGGCTGCCTTCTTGATCTTTCGATGATCTTTTCTTTTTCAGTCAGTTTGCTTATGGGTTTTGAGGCCACTGTCGCATAAGACATTGGCATCGACACCTGTTTCTGTTCTGCCTGTTTAAGCTCCTGTCTTAGCCTTTCATTTTCCTCTTCGAGTGCTTGTATACGTCCTTCCAGGTTTGCCTGTTCGAGTCCCCATTCTTGGACTCTTTCAATCAATCCTTCACGACCTGCTTTCGCGAGTCGCTTGCTGATGTCCATCTAATTGTTTATATAATTCATCATGTCGATGAATCTTGATTGGGTTGTATCTCTCTTGGAGATGCACATGTCTACCTCACTGGCTACACTGCCTCTCCTAGTTAAACTACGACTATTACTATTACTACTACAGCTACTTTGACTCTGACTCTGACTTTGGCTCATTGTTTCTGGCATAGTGCCCCTTAAGGGGTCTCCCTCCTGGGAGGCCCTCTCTCGAGATTCCCACTATAACCCTACCCACAGGAGTTCAGTCTTACCAGTCTTCGTGCTCTTTGCCCTACTGTGGATCTTATTGCGGGATGACCCCGGCTTATAGCCACAGAGTGGTTTCCGCCCCCGACCAACGAGGAGGTGGCACTTTTTTCCACTATCTAGCCTTGTTTTTGTTTTTTACCGTCTTGCCCAGTACACACTGAAGACAACCGGTTTTTTAGAAAGCTATTGATAGCCTTTTTACACTTAATCGAAAAGGGGGGATGGTCCCACCTCCACCCCTGCACTTGGCAGGCTACTGATTTGGTCTGAAGTTATATTGAAAGTAAAAAAAAATGAATAAATAGTGATTAACTGGGCTCTCACTGGAGTACTGCCTTTCGGCTTGACTCCAGTTGCAGAAAAATTTTTGAATAATTTCCCCCCTTTTCTCTTTTTCCTGCGCTCATTAATTCATTTCTATTAAATACAAAGATATATATGATAACATACATAAATTTCTTAATAATTTCTTAATTAGTATTATGAATTCACAAAATGATATAAAAGTACAAAATATTACATGTTGACAAAATCTAAAATCTATTATTATTTATAAATACAGCTAGACGATCCAAGTTCGGGCCTATTGCGGTGATTCTTTCTTCAGCTGTAATCGCTGGTTCTGCATCACCTAATTCGTTCATTAGGCTTTGTCTCTGTTCATTGTAGTTTCGACAGTTCATAAGTCTGTGGCTTGGGGTGTCTGGAATATCACAAATTAAGCAGTTTGGGCTGTCAGTCTTGCCTATCCTGTTGAGGTGAAGTCTCATTTCACCGTGTCCTGAGATAAATGATACTGCTATTTTGCCTGGCCTTTTATGGTAGGTATTATACCAAACGTTTATGTTCTTCATCACGTCGTACGTTGATCTTCCTTTGGTGGTTGTGTCCCACTCTAGTTGCCATTGTGCAATGTATGTGGCTTGGACGTGCAACCTCAAGGCTGTCCAGTATCTGAATTCGTTGGCAATGACTTGTTCTTTTAGTAGAGTGGCTTCACCTGTAGCTTTAAGCTGTCTGAAAGTCTCTATCTGTTGTAATTCCAAGTGTATGGGTAATATTTTTGCTAAGATACATAAAGTTTCGTTAGGGACTGTTCTATACGCTCCTGTAATACATCTAAGGCACAGGGCTTGTAAAGTTCTTATTTTCCTTTTGGTGGTCTTAAGTTTTAGCCTATGGTGCCAAAACTCCAACCCATAACTCAATATGGGTATGATTGCTTTGGCACGTTCGCGGACATTGACGTCATTTCACGTCATTGACTTTAGTTTCATCAGGACACCAAGATAAAGTCAGGTGTGCTCAAATTGTCACAGTAATAGAATGAACACTTTTACACGTAGAGAAACGCAAAATGTAGCTTCAGAATCACATTTTTCCAAAGAATTAGAAGTACTGAGAAAAAAAAAAACTGCGTCAAATAACGTCATGACCCGTGAAAAGCATAGTTTATTTTCAAAATGACAGTGACGTCATATACCGCATGTAGAAATGAAATGAAAAACAGTGTATTTCGAAAGGAAAAAACATGTTTTATATAAAGAAACTGAAACTATAACAACTGAACGATAGGTACAAAATGCTTTGGTAGAAATATCAAAAAGGGATAACACTATACTTATTCATGCCAATCCTGGAAACATTTTCCTACACAAAGATGTGGCTTGCCTATGCAATCCCGACACTGCCAAGCAGTTTCTTTTCTTTTTTTCATCATATAACACTGCTTACAGCGCTTATAATATTTTCCATGTTTTTTAGAGTCTTCTGGTATAGGTATGGCCTCAAGGACATGACCAGTATTCTTCCTAGAATTTTTGGATGGTATGGATTTAGTTCCTTTCGGTATAGTTTTGACAAATTCTCTACCATCTTTTTGATCAGGTGAAATTCCGAGTAATAATTTGATTACCTCATTTCTAAACTCCTTGAACGATTTTTTTTTTCTTGATTGCTCTTATTATGTAAATAGTGCGAGTTCCACACGGCTATGTCCAGTAGGTGGAATATGACTTTTTTGTGCCATCTGATAGTTTTTCTAGGGTAGGAATAATAACTAATCATTTGATCAGCCCTGTCAATACCTGACATGTTTTCATTATAACGACTTATTTCTACTGGCTTTGTTTCTTCTTGCCAAACCTGTTAGTCGTCTCAATCAATTCAGGTTGATAGGCTGTTGTAATAGACAAAACATCACGTTTATCACGCCATTTGGAAACATACACATTGCCATTTCTTTTCCATAGGTGCTGTCCAGGTTTCAGTTTAGCCAGGGTTATTTCTTTCGGATTACCTTTTCTGTTGGAAGGTAATGTACCTGTACTATGCGTCTTCCGTTGCAATAACATTTTTGATAAAACAATACTGTTGTGAAAGTTATCCATATATACATGGTGACCTATATCTAGGAATGGCTCCAGAAGCCTTAGCACTAACGAGTTCAACTTTGAACTTCCCCTGGCATCTTCTCTATTCGATTTACCTTCATAAATCTCCATATTCAAGACGAAACCATCGTTTGAGCACAGTTCATAGAACTTGATTCCATATTTGCTCTTTTTATTTTTTATATAGACCCGAAATTTCAGTCGTCCTCGGAAAAGTAGGAGTGACTCATCTAAAGATAATGCCTCGGGAGGAGAAAATATGTTTTGGCTTGATCGTATAATTTTATTCAGTAACCAGCTGACTTTATGAAGAGGGTCGTCTTTATTTTTATCATCCGTACAATTGAGGCACCTCAAAATTTGTTCAAATCTTTGCCCTGACATGGTAGCAGGAAATATAGGATGATAATATAGTGGATTGAAAGAAAATAAATCTCGAATGGAACGAAATTTCAATTGGCCAGCCAAAAGACACAAATCAAAAATTTTTTTCAATTCATCGGTGGATATTTTTCGGAATATTTTGAACCGCTCGTGTCTCGGTTTAGGTCTATTAGATACGTTGAGTGTTTCAGCATGGTTGAACGTAAAGTCTAAAGGGGTACCTAAGGTGTCTTCCCATACATTTTCTTCTTGCTCAATTGGACGATCAGAATCGAGTGAACTTTCGCTGCCGGCTTGTTCCAATTCGGGCTGTGCACCTGAATTTTGGGATCGTTTTTTTCGTTTTCTTCGAGACGGACCGGCTAGAAAAAAGACAGAAAGATATATAAAATTACATTGAGTCTTCAAAAAATAAACACCCACCCTCATTCGAATCGCCGCTAGAATATGAAGAATAACTTTGAGTGTATTCGGGATCATCTATTGAATCGTCAGTACTGAATGGATCGTGTGTGCTTTCAGCATCCAATTCTGATATTTCATCCTCGGTCTCAACTTCATCAAGCCACGTAAGTAGCTGTTGTTCTTCCTGTTTTTCGTCCATTTTACGTATGCATCCAGCCAACCGTTCAGTACACACACTCTGACAATATCTAGATCTGAACTAAATAGCAGAAACGCGCCAAACGACTTTCGACTTCCTGACCATTTTGTTCCCCCCACCAACGCAATTCCGCAAACATTTTTCAACACGAGGTGTCTAGAAGGACACTTCACACACTTACATACAGAAAATTGACGTGATATCGCGCTAAACGTATTCACAGTGCATCAAGCATTTGACGGCAACTGCCGTCACTGCCCGGTCAGAATAAATAGCTGTTGCGGCTTATGCCGCTTGTGTCCATGCACACACATACCATGAAATATGAGTGTCCGCGAACGTGTTAATTGCGTGTCCCAGTTTCCCCATTCAGTGAAAAGGTGTTTTCTCAATGTTAGGAATATTGCTCTACATTTGTTAGTAATGTAGTTTATGTGTTCCGAGAAATTTAGTTTTTCATCTATCATGATTCCTAAATATTTAATAACATTTGTTCTTGCAACTGGGACTCCTCCTAGTCTAATAGCTGGATTCCTTCTATGAGATAGTTTTGAAAATACCAAATATTTTGTCTTTGCTCTTGATATTTCTAATTTGTAGGTTTGAGCCCATGTATTTAATATTCTCAAGCTTTCATTCATCTTTATTTCTAAGGTATTCCTATTATGTCCTGTAACAGTAATTGCTATATCGTCTGCATAAGCAACGACTTTAACATCTTCTGGCCATCTGGGCCTCAATAAAGTCTCCACGGTGAGATTCCAAAGAAAGGGTCCCAACGCGGAACCCTGCGGGCAACCTTTGGTAAGGGTCTTATTGATCTCTGTATATTTTGATTTGTAGGTTACTATGCGATCTCTTAAATAGTCCTTAATTATTCCTACTGCTGGGGCTGGTAATTCAATATCATGTAGATATTTTAATAGACCTGGCCACCACATATTATCGAAGGCGCCACTCATGTCTACAAATATTGTTGCTTTTTGTATGGCTGGTCTGTTAATGTTTTGAAGTAGTTCTCTTATGGCATGCTGAGTGGATTTTCCTGGTACGAAGCCAAATTGGTTATTGCTTATTAAATCTCCCATTGGTTTCGTTCTGCAAATTGCATTTATTACTGATCTCTCCAGGAGTTTGCCTAGTTATGAGAGTAGGGTGATAGGTCTGAGGGATTTCGGATCTGTCTGGTCCTTGTCTGGAGATTTCAAAATTGTTATTAGTCTTCCAATTTTCCACTTTTTAGGAAAATAGCTCAGCCTGATACAGGAGTCGATAAGTCTTTTCAGATTAATTTTTATGTATTGATAACACAGTGCCAATATCTTGCCATGTATTTGGTCTGGTCCGGGTGCTTTTAAAGCCTTAATAGCTTGTATAGCCTTATCTATATCTTCTTCGATTATTTCAAATTCTTGGGTTTGGTCACCAAGGAAGGTTATCTGATTTTCTCTTACTTGTCTGTTGTCTTCATTATCAGTATCAGCCGTATCATTTGGCATAAGCCTATCTATAATTTCTTTAAAAGTATCAGCAAATGTTTCTGTCAATTCACCGTCTGGCTTTTTCACCGTTTTGCTTATTAGTTTTGGTCTAATTTTGCCTGATGCTATTTTATAAACCACTCCCCAAGGGTTTTTTCCTAAGTCTTTTTCTACAAAAGTGGACCAGGAGTTTAACTTTGCTGCCTTTATTGCGTTTTTGTAATTCCTTAGGGCTCTTCTATATTCTTCGTGTTCACGGGCTTGTACCATCTCCTGGTCTCTGTTCTTAGAGATTCTGTACGCTTTATTTTTCCTCCCCACTTCTAGCTTCATGTCTGCCAGCTGTTGAGTCCACCAGTGGTTAGCTTTCTTATTGATTATTTTCTTTTTGGCAACATTTTTGGTTATATCTAGTAGTTGTTCTGTCAAGTATTCAATGAAGTTGTCGATTTCTTGGTGTGTATTTGTAGGTTTTTCGCTCATTCTGATATTTAGGGCTATCGCTTTGTTTTCTAATATGTCAGCCTTTATGGCTTTCACATTGTACACATCTTCCTGATGTTCTTCTAATTCATACTGAATTTGAAATTTGATCAATCTATGATCACTTTGTATTACGTTCTCGACAACCTCCCAGTCGGAAATTAATTATGTTTAACCTGTAGACCCTATAGTAAGGTCTATATTGCTTCTACCATTGGCAGTCTCGAATGTATATGGGTATCCAGGTTCATTAACTATGTGAAGATTGTTGGTAACAAGCATTTCTTCTATCTCGATACCTCTATCATTGGCGTTTTCTGAGAACCAAATTGGAGATTTCGCATTAAAGTCGCCCATTATTATGTAGTGTTCTGCCATTCTTTTATTTTCAATGCTTTGTACTTTGTTTATTGTACGTTCGAATTCTAAATCGTCTGCTGGAGGGCAATAAGCACTCATGACTATAAAACTTATATTGTAATGTTTTATGCAGGCTGAAGTGGTATATGTATCCGAGAATTGCGATATTCCCAGAACATCTATTTCCGGATTAATAATTATTAAAGCGGTCATTGGTTTTTCTTGGGTATTGTATATAATGTTGTATCTTGCAAAGCCTGGGATTTGGTAGCATCCCTTATCATTCCTAAAGCTATATGGTTCTTGTGCTGCGATAACATCAAATTTATATTGAATTATCAACTGACTCAGTTCTGTAGTTGCAGCTCTTGAGTTCTGTAAATTGATTTGGCCTACCTGTAAGTCGTTTGGTTCATGGGCCATAGTCAATATTGTTGATTTGATTCTGAAGTCTTCTGATATAGGTTGGACAGTTAGTATCATTTATCTCATGTGCATGGTTTTGGATATTTGAAACTTTACAATTATAACACTGGGGATCCTGTCTACTATTGCAATCTTTTGTGCTATGCTCGCCGGAACAATAACCACATATGGTTGTGTTCCTGCATTTACGGGCCAGATGACCAAAATTCTGACAATTAAAACATCTAACTAGTCTTAGATGATCTCTGATTTGGCAGACTTGCCAGTCTAAATATAATCTTCCTCTTTCGAGGATTTTTGTTCTAGTTTTATAGTGACATTCAATTATCCATGTCACTGTAGCTTGTTCTCTTTTGCCGAATTTGAACAGGGCTTTAACTTTTGCCTCGTCCTCTGAAATCTCTAGATCCATATTTATTTTATCCTCTAATTCTTGTGCTGTCCAGTCTTTTGCCAAATCATACACAGCCAGTCTTGGCTTAAACTTTGCTGGTTTTCTGGCTATTAGTCCAGCTTTTTCTAGTGAAGTTTCATTGATATTTGCTGCTGGAGTTATTATCTTGACTCCATTTCCTTGAGCAGGTAATAACTTCTTTGCTCTTATGCCTAAATCTTGGGGTTTAAATTTCTTGAGCGCTTGAAGAGTTTCGCTACTTGATTTTAACTGTGTGTTATCTTCCTTCGGATAAATTATGATCACTTCGTCCTTCGAAGGTTCCGCCGTTTTCCCTCTACCAAGTGGTATTTTAACTTTGTTGCTGGTGGCCGCTATGGCTGCATAACTGGGTTGAGATTGTGCACTATTTGTTGTTTCATTCGTAATTTTGTCAACCTTAGCATTAATATTGTTCATAATTTCAACAATCGGTTTCTCTGCCAGTCTTATCTTAGATTGAGTATATAACTCTGTGAACGCTCTAGTCATTCTCTCTAATTCCTCAATGGCTGCCTTTTTCCTGCCAGATGATTCCTTTGATGTGGTCAAAAAGTTCAGAATTTGCTCTTTGGCCTTAGAAAAAAGCTTAAGAGAATTATCTGGCTTATCTATTTCTGTCTCTGTCTCTGGTCTTTCTCTGGTTAGGATTATACTGCCACCAGAAATTGATTCTTGGTCGCTGGTAGGGACATTTTTTTTTTTGTTTTTCATTCACTCTATAAACTTTCGATCTGTTTTCTGATAATTTTTGAAACAGATCGTGTTTTGCTCTTTCTTTCAGTAATTTTGTTTCTATTATCTTTTTTTCTATTTTTTCACTTATTCCTAATGTTATAATTTGGTTAGTGAAATGCCTTAATCTACTAGGTGTTGGATTGTTATTCATGCTTGGTTGTTACATTTCCTTCATGCTTTCTTACATTTTCTTACAAGGTTTTCCAGCACCTAGACTTAATCTACTTACATCTAATGTTAGTAACTATATCTACATGCAATTCATGCAATTCATGCAATTCATGCAATTACTTTCCTACGTCCAACATGCACTATATCTAGGGTTTTCATGCATCATGCATACATGCATTCATGCAATGCTTATTCTACAACTACTAATCTACTACTTTTACACACATATTCCACTACCTAGAACACTGTAGGTCAGCAGATATGTGCAATCTTTCCTCCTTCTTCTTCTTCCTTCTGCGGGATGTAGTTCGGCGAGCCTTAGGCCCTTGTCCGGAACGTTTCCTCCCCTTTTATCTTCCGTCTTCTCTCTTATCTTCTGTTGTTGTTATACAGTTGTTGTTGTCTCAATGAGACTTGTTGTGACAATTTGTTCAAAATCTTGTATGTTTCCTCGTTGTTAATCATGTCCCTAAGGTCCATTCCTTGAATTCTGATTCTTAGGTCTTCTTGGTCAATGAAATTTGGACATTCCAGAACTACGTGCTCAGGCGTGCCTTCTTCTCCACATTCGCACAAGCTATTTTCTTTCAGGTTAAATCTATGTAGGTAACTCGGATACGGTCCATGTCCTGTGAGTAAATGTACAAGTCCAGGACTTGGATTAAAGTAGTCTGGTACCTCCTCCAGGACTGGTAGTACTTCATGCACTCTTTGGGCTTTATCTGAATTATCCCACATTTCTTGCCACTGAATTGAGATTTCTCGGTGGACATCCATTTTTCTTCTAACTTCTGTGCCGATAATAGCTTGCGCCTTAGCGTAGTCTGCACGCCTGATCCAGTACATGGCTGCTCGTTTTTTCAGCTCCAGCTGCATCGGCAGAACCCCCACTAGTGTTGTGAGGGCTAGCGTTGCAGTGGTGCTGAAAGCTCCTGTCATTCGTACTAGGAATCCTCTTTGGGTCCTGTCGACTTTCTCTCTGTTTTTGATGTTCTGCAGCCTATGCACCCACACGCTTGAACTATAGCTGGTGATTGATGCCAGTACCGCGCTCAGATAGACTCTCACCAATCTGAACGGTATTCTAACTTCTCTTTGCACCAGGCTTGTTATCCGGTGCATTGCAGATGTTGCTCGATTGCAGACGTCTGAGATATGGTAGGCGAACATTCTGGACTCGTCCATTATGACGCCTAGATATCGTACTCTTTCTGTCCTTCTCACAAGTTGTTGATTGATACGAATTTGTGGGTCTCTGTTGAGTTTTCCTTTTACAATATTGTAAGTGGTTTTCTCCACAGATATCTTCAACTTCGTTTCACTGCACCATCCGTGAACAGTTTCCAGGACATCGTCACATTTCTGTTCCAATTCCCTTCTGCTGTTCCCGTCCACCGTTATTAGTAAGTCATCTGCATATGCGACCGTGCCTAGTGCATTTTCCGTTCTAGTTAACCGTTCAAGTAACCCTTCCAATATGATGTCCCAGAAAATTGGACCGCACACAGAACCTTGAGGACAGCCTTTTGTCAAACATTTTGATTTCCTGCCTATTGATTTGCGTATCTATCTTGACAGTAGCTCCTGAAGCTTTTGTATAGTTTTTCCGGGCACTGCATCTCTCGAAGTCTTTCGAATAGTGCGGGCCACCAGAGATTATCAAATGCTCCTGATATATCAATGTATATCGCTATCACATATTTTCTTTCTCTACTGTCAATCGTTGTTATTGCCTTCTTAATGGCGTCCTCCCTGGATTTTCCGGCTCTATAGCCATACTGATCCGGGTGGACACCATTCCTTTCTCTGTGCTCATTTAATTTCTTGCATAGAAGTTTCTCTTGAAGCTTACCCATTGAATTCAATAAACAAATCGGTCTGTATGATTTTGGTTTAGATGGATCTTTGTCTTCCCCTTTATTTATTATGATTACTTCTGCCTGTTTGAACACTTTAGGTACTATGCCTTGCCTTAGACATTCGTTATACAGTTCTGTTAGAGCTTGGATAAGTGCTTGACTCAATACCAGTAGTACCTCTACTGGTATTTTATCAGGCCCTGGCGCCTTTTTCTTTTTCATTTGTTTGAGTGTTTCATATACTTGTTCTTCCGTGAATGGAATCAAGATTGTCTCTGGTGGCTCATGGTATGCTTGTACCATTGCCCTTCTGGTTTGCTGTTGTGCTTCAGTTTCTTCCTCGTGCTCATCTGAGGGTAGTAGTATTCTCATTAGGAGCTCGGCAGATTCTTCCCATGACCTGGTCATAGACCCATCCTCTCTCTCAAGAGAGGAGAGCATGGTAGGACATCTGACCTTTTTCGTAACAATCTTGTATGGCATTCCCCATGCGTCCATTTCTAGATGGGTCTGTACAAACCTTTCCCAGCTCTTCGCTTTTATTTCAACTATTTGTGCGAGGTAATTATTCTTTAGGTCTCTGTATGTATGCAAGAGTCTTTGACGTACGTCATGCACTCCGCACCTTTGGTACCTTCTTCTCGCATTTCTGACTTGTGTTCTTAGCCTTGTCAGTTCTTCGCTCCAGGCGTCATTTCTCGCATATCTTGCGGAGTATGTATGGGGGATAGCTAGATCCATCACTCTCCTTATTTCTCGGGTTATGCGCTTGGCATATTCGTGTACATCACCCACCTCTCCTTCCAGGATCGGCGAATCGAATTCAGCCACTAAGGTTTCCCAGTTTGCTTTATTTACGTCATATTTTTTCACCATCGATCCCATATCTGCCCTCTCTTTTTGAATACCAAAGCTAATCAGGTTGTGGTCACTCACAGTTATGTTCTCCTCGACCCTCCATTCCACAAGCTTATTAGCTGCCTTAACATTCGATATCGTGATATCAATGTTTGTTGCAGCACCAGCCCTGTTCTGGAAGGTCGGTGGATTACCTGCTCTGTTGTGAATCTCCAGTTGGAGTTCATTAATCATGTTGTCGAGCTCTTCGCCTTTTGCGTCTGTTACTCCTGAGTGCCACAGCACTGATTTCGCATTCGCATCTGCTGTTATTATTACTGGAATATCCCTGTAAGCTTGGAATATTCTTTTCATCTTTAAGATGTATTCTTCAATCCCATCTTTGAATTGGCAGTATATGTTAGCGATGATGAATTTGCCATAGTTTGTCTGTAGTTCCACACAGACGCAGTGCTCGTCACTGAACTGTTTTAGTAGAAATAGTCTGTGGTTCTTGTTAAATAATACAGTTACTGCCATAGGATTTTGCCCCACATTTTGTACTTGTGCCGTTATCGGCATATTGACCATTTTACCGCCTTTTGTGTACGGCTCTTGTATGCACAGCGTATCTAGTTTCTTTTCCTCCGCAGCTTTCCTTATCTCGTGACCAACTTCCGCACTGCGCATGCAGTTGATCTGTCCGATCTGGATCGCTACGGGGATCTTAGATGTATATGGCACTGCGGCCATGGTTTTGTGTGGTCAAATGCTATTCTGCCATGGGTGATTGCAAAGTCCCTGTATAATTCTTCAAGATCCAAGACTTCATTTCTTCTTTGGAAGACTTGTTTTAAAAGTCCCTCTAGCTCAATGACGTCTGTTGGAATGTTATGACATTTTAACTGAATCCGATCCACCGCTCCCGGAACCGGGAAGGTGATCTTATCTCCCTTTTCGTGCTTGACCCTCACATAGTGCCGTAAGGCAGTTGTGAGGATTGTCGCTTCCTCTAACCTCGAGAGTTTCATGTTTATTTCGATGTTGTCATAAATTGTTTTAGGGTCGGTTTTTTCGACTTCCTCGATCTCTTTGGGTTCGGCTTCTTTTTTCTTTCTTCTAAAAGATATCATTCTGAGCTTGTCCCTTATGCTTTTTGACGTGGTTTTCTTAGGTTTTGTTGTTATGACCAATTCCTCCCGGGGGAGATTACTGGCCATAATCTGTATTTTGGATCATCCTGTCCAGCAGCATCTTATGCGTCTGGCAGTCCGATCCGTTCTTACATGTTTTGCCCCTGTACTTGCATGGTATGCAAATACCTGGGTCCTGCTTCTTTGGGCTGTCTTTCTTTTCATGGTCCACTTCGCCACAGTGTCTGCAAACATTCTCCGTTTTGGAGCAATATTTCCCAATGTGGCCTAAATCCTGGCATTTCAGGCATTTAGGTACCACGAGATAATCCTTGGTATTCACACCCGTGAAACCAATGTACAGCTTTCTGCCCAGCATACGTTTTCTCAATTGTGGAGATACTTCCACAACTGAGTTCGCAGTTTGCCTGTCCTTCGGTCCAGTCTTGAACCTTATTTTAAATTCCTTTTCAAAATCTTCGGCTTTGATATCCTCAAAATTCTGTGAGCGGATATCTTCTATGGTTTCTAATTCTGGCTTATTCACCGCTACGTCATAGATTATGACCAGCGGTCTCTTTTTCTTTGGTAATTCACATTTGAAATTCTTCTTCATATTGGGGTTATTCATGATCTTGTCTATATCTTCTTTCGAGGATGCCTCAATTATGAGTGCCTTAGCTGTTGTCCTCATTTTATTTATTTTTAGAATTTGGGTCCTTGGGTCTAGAATTTTAGTGACCTCATCTTGAACTTTCTTATCGTTATTGAATTTTTCTGACGTTATAAATAACGTGTGTTCGGGTTTTTGTCTGTGCCTCTCAATTATGGTTTCTCTCTCCGAAAGCTTAATTGCGGGTTTTGAGGCCATCGAAGCGTATGATACTGGCATCACTTTACCTTCGTTTGTCTTTAGTTCTGTTCTCAGTCTGTTATTTTCTTCTTTCGGAGCATGGATCCTCCCTTCGAGGTTGGCCTGCTCTAATGCCCATTCTTGGATTCTCTCAATGAGTCCTTCCCTTCCTGCTTTCGCCAACCTTTTGCCAGTGTCCATTTCATTATTTATGTAATACATCATCTCACTAAACCTTGATTGCGTGCCTGCTGCTGCTGCCGCATTGCACATATCTGCCTCACTGGCAGTGTTCCTCCTAGACCTAATTTTGCTAGTGACTGTTATCTGATTGTTACAACTACTTTCCTCTAAATTATCAGCCATCTTGCCTTACAGGGGTCTCCCGCTCGGGAGGCCCTCTAACGAGATTCCCACGTGGTCCCTACCCTAGATGTTTGTTTTCTTTTCGTGCTCTTTGCCCTACCGTGGAGCTTAGTGCGGGAGGACCCCGGCTTATTGCCACGAAGTGGTTTCCGCCCCCGACCAACGAGGAGGTGGCACTTTTTCCACTATCTAGCTGTTTGTTGGTTTTACCGAATTGTCAAGTACGCACTGAAGACAACCGGTTTAGAAAGCTATTATTTGCCTAAATGATTCGCTTAAACGCTTAATCGCTTTCTACAGTGATACTCCAACAAGTAATCACTGGCCCGAGGGCGGACATGTGTCCGAAACCCTGACACTTATAACAGCGAACCACTCTTATGTGATATCTCACCGGGCAAGCCGTCCAGTCAAGGTATAATTTTTTCCTATCTAAAATTTTTTGTCGAGTCCTGGGACTACATTCTATTACCCAGGTGCAGGTAGGATTGTTTCTGTCTCCAAATTTGTATTTGACACTAACTTCTTCGGGATCGTCAATGGGTATTTCTAAATCGTCGTTTATTCTGGCTGAAATCCTGTTCGCTGTCCAGTCGCTCTTGACTCCGAGGACTGCAATCCTTGGATTTGAATTTTTGCCGTCAGTCCAGCTTTGTTAAGAACATCTTCGTTAACTTGATTGTTTGCTGATAGAACTTTTACTGCAGTGCCAGAGGTCTGAAAACACTTTTCGACCCTCATGCCTACATCTAGAGGATTAAGTCTTTTAAGGATCGCCATTGTGTCGTCGCTATTCTTTATATCTTTATTTCCCTGTAACGGTTGCACTATAAATATATTGTTCTTTGAAGGTTCTACTGATTTGCCTCTAGCCGCCTGTATTTTGACTGCTTGGTTTTTTGACAGTCTCAACTTGTCCTAAATGCAGGATAAGTTTTGTGAAAGCCATTGTCATCTTTTCAAGGCTACTGGTCATGTTGTACTTCCTGGTAACTGATTCTTCAGAAGTAAGTAGAACATTCAGAATTGTTTCTTTTGCTTCGGAAAAGTTTTTTATTGCTTCGAGTGCTAGGGCTGTGGCGCCAGTGCCCATATATTCAGAGCCATTAGTGATGAAGTTTGTGTCTACAGTTTCATTGGACTTATCAATATTGCATTCCATATTTAGGCTTTGTGCAGTTTCCGAGGAGGAGTCCTCTTCTCTATTTTTAAGGCTGTCAGCTCTAGGAGCATTTTCAGAATGTTCCTCTTGAAAATTCATAATTGGAGTTGTTCGTGATAGGTTTATTATTAAATTTTGGTCCATTTCTATTCCCACGAGTAGCTAGGGATTATAACAGTCGAACTCTGCAGAGCCCCGCTTGAAGAGCCAAGGCTATTTGCCTCAAGATTTCGCCAATTTCTTGAGTCTGACGCTAATGACGCCATCACCCTGGCGCCACACACACCCTTGGCATGTCAACCGTGATGTTGGGGATTTTTTATCGAGGTTTACTCCTCTAAGGTTGAGCCGTCCTTAGCTTCACCGCTCATCCTCGACCTTACCGGCAAGGGTGACCCTGCCAGGAGCTCTAGCTCCCGCCGGCATTGCTCTCGGAATCATTGCGGCTACTGGTTCCCCCACCACGAAAAGGTCTCACGGCTCCTTGGGGGGATGTGGGTAGAGACAAAAAAACAAAGGAAGAAGCGAGAAAATTCCCACCTCCACCCCTGCTCAATTGCAGGCTACTGACTTAACTTTGAATAGCTAAATTAAAGAATTATAAGCTCAATAATAATAATATTAAAAAGAAAGTACTTATGAAATTACTGTCTTTAAGTTAGGGTACCTGCCTTTCGGCTTACCTCCTAACTCCTTTTTAAACTATTTTTCTCGCTTTTTCCCTTTTTCCAACTTTTACCTTCCTTTTTTCTTTTTCCTTTTTTCATTCTTTATTTCAAATACCTATATTACAAAACTAATTATAATATCCATTATATCCATACATTAACTTATACAATTCAACTTAAATATTAGCTCACTATTTATCGATTATGTCTATTTGTGATTAATTTCTCAAGTATATCTAAGTTAGGTCCTAAGTTAATAATAACTTCTTCGGGGTCTCCATCTAAAGCCATCTGATGTGTTGAATTCCTTATTTCCTGTCTTTCATTTACATAATTAAGGCAATTAGTAAGTCGATGACTTGGTGTATCTGGTTCATCGCATAAGAGGCAGTTTGAACTTGCAGTTTTGCCTATACGATACAAATGCAATCTAAATTCTCCATGACTAGTTAGAAAAGATATCGCAGTTCTTCCTGGACGTTGATGTGGAGTATTAAGCCATAGATTGATGTTCCTTATTAAGGCATAGGTAGATCGACCTTTTTGAGTGTTATCCCACTCAGTCTGCCACCGCATAATAGTTCTATGTTCTAAGTCATCAACCACATTCTTCCAATATCTATAATTTTCTACCTGGATCATATCTCCCAAAAAGGTAGTAATTCCACTATTTTTCAATTCTGTCTTAGCATGGTTTTGTAATAGTTCTAAATGCAAAGGTTTAATTTTGGCAATAACGCAAAGCGTTTCGTTGGGAGTTGTGATATATGATCCTGTTATGCTCTTCAAACAAAGAGCTTGCAGACTTCTAAGATTTCTTTGAACAGCTTTCAAATTAGTTTTATCAATCCAGTATTCAATCCCATAAGTTAGTATAGGTATAATAGCTTTGTGATATATGACGCTTGTAGAGTTGGCTAATTTGCCCCAGTTGATAAAAATATATTTTCTAAACATCTGAAAAATGTTACGACATTTATTAATTATGTATTCTATATGCTCTTGAAAGTTTAATTTTTCATCTAAAATGATACCCAAGTATTTGATATTTCTAACTCTGCCCACTGGTTCACCATTTAATCTAATAGAGGGATTCCTATTATGCGAGAGTTTAGAAAATATTATATACTTAGTTTTTGAACGTGATATTTCTAATTAATGATTAATCGCCCAATTATTTAATATCCTTCAACAGTGATTAGCTCTTAATTCTAACTGATTTCGGTTGTTTGCGTTTATACTTATGGCGACATCATCTGCATATGCAGTTATTCTGACATTATCCGGCCAGTTCGATCTTATGAGTGGTTCCACAATTATATCCCAAAGGAATGAGCCCAATGCTGATCCCTGGAGACATCCCTTAGTCAGTCGCTTTGAAGTCTTTGTTGACAATAGCCCATATTCAACAATCCTATTTGTCAGATAACTTTTTATTAATCCAATAAGGTTCTTAGGCCAGCCCAAATTATGCAAAAACTCTAGTAATTTAGGCCACCACATATTGTCGAATGCTCCAGTAATGTCTATGAATATGACCATATGATGTACGCTTTCTTGCTTTATGTGCTCCAAAACATTGTCTAATGCCTGTATCGTGCTCCTACCCGGCACAAAACCATACTGATTAGGGCTAATAATTTCGTTTCTATTATATTTTTTGCAGACAGCATTTATTACTGTTCTCTCAAACATTTTGCCTAATTCTGAGAGCAAAGTTATAGATCTTAATGATTTAGGATCAGTTATGTCTTTATTTAATGATTTTAATATAGTAACTATTTTGCCTCTTTTCCAATTATTAGGAAAATATTGCATTTCTAAACATTTCCTATATAGCAGAAGAAGATTTTCTTCAATTTCTGGAAAAGCTAAGGCAAGAATTTTACCATGAACAGCATCCAAACCAGGAGATTTATATGGCTTTATTGCAAATAGGGCACTTAAAATATCTTCTTCTAAAATATCTAATTCTTCTAAGGGATTACCTATAAAGGTATCAATTCTATTTCTTGTTTCCCTATTACAATCTTGATCCGTTGCTGGAAGATCATCAGGCATTAATTTGCCTAAAATTGCTTCTATTGTGTCTAAATGGTCAATTGTCATATTACCTTCATGGTCTTTAACAGTCGAGCTAGGAAGCTTGGGTCTAATTTTTTCTGCAGCAAGCTTATAAGTCAAACCCCAGGGATTTACTCCTAAATCTTTTTCAACAAACTCACACCAAGTACGATTTTTAGAAATTTTTATTTCTTTTTTATACTTTCTCAACTCAGTATTGTACTCTATCTGTAATCTATGGTATTCATTAAAGTTACCTCTTCTACTTGCTCTTTGATATCTTCGTCTCTTATTTACTACTGAATTTTTAAGTTCAGTAAGTCTGTTTGTCCACCAAGGAGCAAAACCGACCACTTTTTTCTTTTTTCTTGCTGTGATTCTTGTGATATTTTAAAGTCCACTTGTTAACTTTTTTACAAATTCATCTAATTCCTCCTTATTACCAACTCCAAAATTGTTTAATTTTGCTGCTAACTCACGAGAGAGTCCTCTTAAAGTATCTAGCTTTATAATTTTTATATCATATTTTTCTGAGTCTTCTACTTCTAATTCTGCTTGTATGTTTTTACGAATATAAAATTCGATTAATCGATGATCGCTCTGCGCTTCTCCTTCTTTAACTACCCAGTTATTTATTTTACCAGCAAGTTCACTTTAACTAAAAGTAATATCTATATTTGACTCACCATTAGTAGTTGAAAAAGTATATAGTCTTCCAGCTAAATTATGCACCATTAAATTGTTGGCCACAATACACTCATCAATCAATCTACCTCTAGCATTGGTAATATTTGAAAACCAACTCGTAGATTTAGAATTAAAGTCTCCCATTATAAGTAATGAGCGATTATTTCTCATAGTATTCAAATTTGAAATTTTTTTAATAACTTCAACTAAAGTTTCTTCATCTTCAGGTGGACAATAGATACTTGCCGCCAAATAAGCAAATTTTTTGTTTTTTAATGACACTACTGCCATATCTTCATTTATAAGCTGTGTAATCTTTACAGCTTCTAATTTTTGATATATATGATGACTAAAGCTGCCTTTGGCTTGATTTCACTGCTATATATTGTTAAATATTGACTAAGTCCTGGTATAATGTAATGATTTTTATTGTTTTTATAGCTATAAGGTTCTTGCAGCGCAACTAGATCGTATGCCTCTTTAATTATTACTCTCGAAATTTCTGAAGTAGCCAATCTAGAGCCTTGTAAATTTATTTGACCAACTTCCAATGAATTACTTTTGTGGACCATAATCAATGTTACTTATATATGTTCTTTTCCTTTGTATGTAAATAGGGCAATCTTTGTCATTTGCTTCATGCTCACTTTCTGCTGCTGGAAGCTTATTAAATTTACAGTTGGCACATTTAGGGATATTCTTATTTCGACATTCTTTAGTTGAGTGTTCCTCAGCACAAATTCCACAGACTTCTTTATTTCTACACTTTGTAGCTATGTGGCCATAGTTTTGACACTTAAAGCATCTAATTATACTTATATGGTCTCTTACAGAACACGAAATCCATTCCAAATATAGTCTGC